>JAOBAS010000071.1:43537934-43578708 GCA_025311575.1 Elanoides forficatus
AAGGGCAGGGGGAGGGGGGGAAGGGGGGCAGGAACAGCAAAATGAGGCTAGAATGTATGGACAAATGTCAACAGCACAACGTGAAAGCAGAACCCAGGGGGAGGCCAGCTGATCTGGGCGCAGTTGGGTGCTGGCTGAGGGCTGGTGGGGCTCAGAGGCTGCTGCAGTCTTTGCCGACAGGCCGTCAGCTGCAGGACGGGGCTGCTCTGGACCCCTCGGCCCCCCGGGAGCTCGGAGGAAACCATTGCCACCAAAGTGGTGTGTGTCGTCCCCCCCGTCCCCATCCCCTAGCCTCCAATGGGAAGTCATACAAGTTCGAAGAGAGCCCATAAAAACGCCTCCTCTCCACAAACAAACCCTGACATCAAAGGGAGGCGTGAAGGGGAGCCAAAATCTCAGAATCAAAGGCACTGACTCATTTCTGCTGCACCCTCTGCATTGCCAGGAGGCCACAAGGTACCGTGGCCCCCCGAGGTGAGATGTGCGGCCACCCTCCCACTCCCACTCGGGGAACCCTTGGCTCGACCCCCTCGCAGCAGCGACCTTTTTCCATCCAGCACCTCGTCTCATCTGCTGCTGGAAGAGAAGTAATCAAGGTCCAGGTCTCCTCCGTGTTTGTCCTCATTCTGTTCTGCAGCTCAGACACGCACCAACAAATGATGACCAGGGAGGCACTTCAAAGCCAAGGCTTTTTTAATGACCGAAGTGAGGGACAACCTCTGACTTCCCCACAGGGGAAACAATAATTGTTGACAGGGCTGGAAAAAATGTTCTCATTGTGAATATAAACAGGCTGGAAGGAGCTCACAGTGCCAGATGTGGCTGAGAAGTGTTTAGGAGCCGAGACAACATATGAAATTTCCATCACATTTTTATTAATCAGAAAAAGGGTCTGGGTGGTGGCTTTTTTTTTTTCCCCTGGTCAATACCAAACTGGAAAACAGACGTCAGCAACATTCCTTTTTTTTTTTTACCTTTCTTCCCTTCCCTCTCCCCCTTCTCCAATTTTAATTGGAATTTAAAGTAAATTGGGGATTGTCTTGGGAATGCTTTGTTTGAAATAATCTGCCTTGCCTGTGTTCTGATATTTTTCTTCCCCTTTCTCCAGGCTGAGCATCCCTTGTGCTTTAAAGCAGTTATTCACCCCCTTACTTGACACATTAAGAGTTCCTGAAGGAAATGGATGCCCAGTTGAGTTCTCCTTTTGCAATGCTTGCCCCGCACACGTGCACACACCTCACTCTGGGATGCAGTAACAGGGCTTAAGAAGAGCAATGGGAATGGGAGATGGACTTAGTTATACTGTGTACCAGCCTTCTGGGTAGCTTTCAGATTTTGAACTTGCACCCCTGGAGTCTTTGAGCCTGTAGGGTCCCTGTTACACACAGCAAAACTTGGGAACTGCAGCCGTATAGAAGAGATTTTACTCGTTCTGCCCTCTGGGCACCCACTCTGAGTCTATAGTTTGGAAACTCTTGCGCTGGGAGAGCTTTGGAGACCAAGTGATGTACCATGGTGTCTAAAGGAATGATGCCCCAGACTTGCTGTCCTTTGGGCCACAACACTGAGAAAACCATGCGCTGTCGCCAAAATAATAATTTGTTTTCTCTGTCAGACATTGTGTCCAAACAGAGGAGAACACACTCCTGATTAATGGGGTGTCCTCAGGGGACATGGACAATTGCTCCCCACGACCATTTAACACACTTCCGTGGGAGCCAGTTCCCGGTCCCCATTTGGGCTGGAGAAGGACATTAGTGTGGAGCTGAGCTTGCCTCAGGAACGATTACTTCTCAACATCGTCTAGGGAACCTTCTTGCTGTTCTTCTCATGCAACAAGGCATTTGGCTTGCTGCTGGAATAGGAACAGATTAAGGTTGTGAGGGCTCTGGACATACAGAAGAGTGAGGATATATGTGGGAAAAATGAGTGGGTATTGTTTCTCACGCTGTGGAAATTGTATGATCTTTGTAGTGGGTTGGGAATTTCTCATGGATTATGTGTGTTGATTCCTCCCTGTCTTTCTTCTCCCTGCCAGCTTTAAGAGCCTTGGTAGAACTGAAAAAGAAGCTGAAATATCTTTAGTTTGGGCTAGATACCATTTCTACTTCTAGGTTCCAATACAATAAGTCTTCATAAGCCTCCTTCATTCTTTCAGTCATAAACTCTTCCCCATCAGGTCTTCCAGGTCAACTCACTTCAAGGGTTGAAGGCCAGGTTTCCCTCCACTTCTTTCAGAGTCAGTGAGCTCTGAAAATCCCTCTGCATCCACCTGTCTAATGAGAGAACTCCCACCGCTCTGCTCTGTCCATCAGGCTTTGGTTTGGAGCTCCACCACTCCCAACTTAAAAAAAGTTTTCTCAGCGTGTTCTCAATGTATATGAAAAAGCAACTGCTCCCCCTAGCTGAGCACTAGTCCATGAACATTAAATTTTATAATCATGCGAAGTGAATTATTTTGTCAAAGTCCATAGGAACCTGAGAGACTGAATGCCTGGCACCTCATTTTATACATTATTATACAAGAAATTATTATATGAATCTATTTAACAATAGACTTTCATCATAAAGCAGAAAAAAAAAAGAAAAGAAAATTATATTCTATGTTTTATATTCTGGACATCATCTTTAAATTAGCCTTCCTTTTTTTTTTCAGCTACATCCTTGAGACATGTTCTGTAGAATAGGTTATAAGACAGAGAAATCTGCTGATGTAAAATTCTTGTTGGGTGATTCCAAAAAAACTCTAACTACAACCCTAGTGGGAACCCAGCATCGTGGCTGCATCTATGTTACATCAGAGGAAGAGCCCAGTTCTTTTAACCCAGCCTTCTTCATGCAATCTGGAAGTAGAAATTGCCAGCAAATGTGGAAGACTTGTGCCTGGGACATGCAGACGACTGCCACTGAGCTGGAGCTTGCTTGTGGATTCACAGGTTAGACTTCTGCTCAGCAGAACAGCCTCAAATATGACCTATTTTAAGGTCCTATATACAGTGTTCAGTAGCATTCTTGCTGTGCAGCACCTACGAGGACTAATACTAAAAATTAATGGTGTCTCGGGTTTGCAGTCCTCTGGAGCCACTCTTCAGCTGGATGGATGGGTGTAACTTCATGAATAGCATAAAGCTCTCTTGGTTGTACTTGTGATGATGTTTTTTTTTATTTTGTTTAGTGGTGCATCCTTCAGTTTGAGTCTGCAAAGCCTGGTAAACTGAATTAGACCTTCAGGGTAAATCTCATTGCAGTCCAATCAGTGATTCTCAGTTTATACCAGCAAAAGTCATGCTAAATTTGCCTTTCCACCACGTATCTGTCCCCCCACTGTGACCCTTTATTCCTACACCGCCAGGCCTCTTAGTAAAATCCACAATACTTGGTAAAGCAATTAACGTTCCGTGAAGAGGCTAGAGAGATGCTGCTTCAAACCCTGAAGCTTGTTGCTGGCTGGAATTAGTCAATATTCCTGCTGGTGCAGCATCCAGAGAAGTTAAGGATGAAGCAGGTCAGGTTAATTTTATCTGCGACAGAAGTGTATCCCTTTTGAGTAACAAAGTATAGCATTCTGAGGCCACCATTCTGCAAAACAGTTAAAAATTTTCTTACATGAGAATCATATCCGGAAGGCTTTTGTACCCTACTTGTGACTCCAGTGGTTTTTCTGCTTTGGTCCCCTGCAATCACGCATGAGAGTGGCACAGTTTAATCCAGGATATACAGATTATCCAGTGTTGACAGCCCCAAAGACTAGTTTCTTGCACCCTCCCAAAAACATATGGCTTAGGACAAAAGACGTACAATCAAATTGTCGTTTCCCAGAAAATAGCGAAGAGGATAATGTGACTTAAGTTAAACATGAGAACTTTCTCTGAATCAATAGGGACAGTCAATCACAGAATTGAAATTATATATGGACTTAAGTGTCTTAACTCATGTCTCCTAATCTTAGACTTGGAATAGAGAAAATGAGGTTATCGAACAGCACTACACAGCCTCCTATAGTCAATGAAAATCTCAGACTGGCATTGCAGTCTGGAATTCTTTTTCTCCCTCTTTCTCCCATTTCTAGGGAGAGAGCAATTAAGTGCCTTTATTAAGAGTCTGAAGTTAGGTGAGAAGAATCTGACCTTAAATATTCTGTCCTACCAGTTGCTCGGGGTGAAATTACTCAGGGTTTTATATATACCACCCTGCTGAGATGACACAGCAGGAGACTTGCATGGCGATAGTCGGGTTACACTGACATCAGATGTACATTTTGGGATGTGGGTTGGATGAGGCGTTGACACCTCTTCTTGAATCTGAAACCTGGTTGGATAGGAAATGCTCTAGTGTCTCTGTTGCTATCTGCTCTGTAGCTCCTACTTCCCTCCTCCCGGCCAGCTGGACCAATCCAGCTCTGACTCAGAGGGAAATTTGCCATTTCTTGCATCACCAGAACAGTTTTCTCCAGCAGATAGGTGTTCCTTGGAGGTCCCCAATGAAATTCCTCGTTCAGATTGGTCTTGCTTAGCTTAGGCCAGGCAAAAAAAAAAAAAAATGGGATTGCGGTGAGACATCCTGCAGTCAGCCAGGAAAGTGTTGGCCCTGGAGAAAGGGAAATCGGAGGGCAGCCCACATATATCAGCCAGTTGCCTGCCATTTCCCATACCTCCGGAGTATTCCCCTGCTTGGAAAGCAACTCGCAGGCGTTCCCCCCTCACCCGGGGGTGCTACTGTGTCCGTTCCATTAAGCAAACTTCACACTCCCATAACCTGGGATGTTTGTTTTATCACTCAATTCCCTGACTTACGTAGATTCAGAGAGTCAGCGGGGTCTGCAGGGTCCTTTGGAGATTCCCTCTCTTCCTTTCAGCTCATAACAACTCTTTGCCATTTTGGAATTTGACGCAAAACACTCGAATGTCAGCAGGTCCCGGTGGAACCTTTTGCCGGAGGTTTTCAAAGGCTTCTTCAAACAAGAATGAGTTCAGCCTAATCATAATGCCAATAACGCACATAACAGTAAAAAGAAAAAAATATATATATTGGATTATTTCTTCAGAGCCCCAGTCATGAACCGCTCAGGGTGCTGTACAGACAAAACAAGAAACTAGCACCGTCCAAAAAAGGCTCAAAGTCCACAGCTGAGGCCCAGAACTACGTTTAAGGCAATATTATTCAGCTTCCCACTTTCCAAAATGGGAATAATAGGTACTACAAAGTTAAAATACAGTACCTTCTAGACCAGATGAGATGTTTATTAATTACTAGAGTTTGTTAACTGTCCCTTTTTGGAGTTTTCTAAATTAATCTTTGGGATTGGGGACTTTGAGTACTGGCCTACTGATTGGGTTGGGTTTAGCTCCTTTGGGGACCGAAGGGCAGGCATGATCTGCTTTGGGCAGAATTTCATCATACCATTTGTTCCAGTTTATCTAATGTCACTATTTTTCCCCTCAGATTTTGGCAAAGTCAGACCACGCAAACTTTTCAAATGCACGTCTAGCCACCAGGCATGGTCATATCTTTCATTCACTGGTAAGAGCTTTTATAACACTGCTAGCAGGTATGATAACTTCCACTGCAGAAATGGCCACAATTCAGGGAGAGATGAGTGATCCCCTGTCTTTACTACCACATTAAGCTTTAAAAAAGCAACTTGCTGTCTCCTAGGGGCAAAGGTACCCAATGAATTTAATTTCCTCAAGTTCAAGTCACAGAGGGCTCCTGAAATTTCTGTCTGGCATACATCACAGATGAAGTATGTGCTCCTCAGGGGATTTTAATTCTTACAACATTGTAATGACCAATCTAGAAGAACACATTTTGGCCATGTTATACCTTCAGCTTCTACTTCGGCATCATAAAAATAAAGCTGGAGCAACTGAGCCCTTGTAAAGGCAGATTTGCAACCCACCCCTACACCAAGTCAAAATATTTGTTTAAAGGATGTTATAATAGGATTCTAGCAAGAACAAATTCTGGCTCTTTTGCTCCCTTTATGCAAGCAGCTTTCTACCGTGCGGTAGGAAGCAGAGTAGGAGATTCATGCCTCTATAGAATTAGGGAGATAAGGAACATTATTATTTTCAGCGATTTTATCATTTTAATATGTCTGTTCCTCTTATCATTTTAGAGAAACAGAACCTCCCCTGTATATAGCCTGCATACATGAAACAATACAAAGAAAGTCTATGCCACTTTGCACAGACAAAATGGTATTTGGGTAAAAAATCGTGGTTTTAAATGATGCTAATAGAGCATCTAGAGCAATAGGGCTCTAGACTGGCAGGATGTTCAGAAGCTCTATGACTGTATGAAGAGAAAGAATAATGACAGCTGGTCACACACCAGAAATACTGCTTTAAGAGGGAACTGAAAAATGAAATCTCAAAATTCTTCATTTTTATGATCCACTGTATTTCTTTTTTTTTTTTCATAATTTGTGAATTTGCTACAATGGCATTATTATTTTTACAAAAATACCAGGATTTCATTATAATATTATGTCCTAAGATTGATCTGAAAATTGTAATAATTTTTCCAGTTAAATAAATAGGACACGTATTTCCAGGATTTTATTTAATTTGCAAGAGAGAGGAAAACAGACATTTTTTAATCCTCTCAGATAATTTTTCCTGTTTAAGCTGTGTAAAAAAGAAAGTCTAAAAAGAGAGAATAGAGTCTAAAAAGAGATAAAAGAGTCTAAAGCCCATTATGGATTCCTAAGCCATCCAATAGTCTCCAGCAGCAAGTGTGATTGCTTTAATCATTTCACTTAACAGAAAACAATAACCCCGTTCTGCTTTCAGTCTAGGTGAACTGCACAGTCATTGTGGAATAACAAATATACTACGCAGCACCTGAGCATGTAGAATTCACTGCAAAGGGAATGGGATTTTTGCACGGAGCTGATTACAGGCAGAAATTCAGAAATTGTGTTTTTTCTCATGGTTTCTCTCACGTCATTTTTCTCACGCTTGCAGAGACCGTGTAGTATCTCCTATTTCACGTCAGCTTCCCCCTGACTTTTGCAGGTCCTCAGTCACCCTTAGCAGTGGTTCTTTCTGGTAGGAATCTCTTGAGTTTATCTTGGACCTTCTAGCCAAGAAACTGCTGCTTACAGCAGGACCCTCAGACACAGGCAATGCTTCCAGTCTCTTCCGCTCTCTTCTCTGGACACCTCACACTGGATTTTAGCTCCTGCAGGCCCTGGATGTTGGCAGCACTCCTTGCATTTAGTATGTGGGAAAATGTGAGAAACATCCTTTGGGCACTGGTGGAACAGGCATCAAGAATTGGACTTGAAGGTCTACATGCCACCCTATGCACTCCGTGCGATGAACCCCAGAGCTCCGTAGGGGACGTTCCCTAGGGATGTGGCCCTTTTCACATCCTTAGAAGATGCTGGTCTCAATCCGCTTCTACGCTTTTATTTTTAGTAACCTTCTCTCTTTCCACCCTCATCTGACAGGATATGATGACCTAAGCACCTGAACAAATGACCTACTTCTTCCACAAGTACACATGCCCTTTGATAAAAGCAACCCAATGGATCTCAGAGCTGCTCCTGTGCTGGGCAGGGAGCAGACAGCTGAAATGCCAGCATCTGGTGGAGTAGATCATTCGATGCTGCTGGAGCTGCAGATGCCCTTCTGATAGTCTAGAGCTCCTTCTGCTGGGCACACAGCATCGTGCCTGGGTCCTGGACTCCAGCTATGAAATTCGAGATTGTGCTTTCTCGTTTCTCAGAAACTACCAGTCAGAAAGTCTGGTTTGGAGTATTTATCTCTCTCCTCTTTCTCCCATGTAAAAGTAATCATAATATCACAGTTATACTGCAAATAATATTTATTACTTATAATTGTGGCATTTAGTCATAATTTTTCATCCCCAGAATATTTAGAAGAAAATGAGAATGTTCCCTTTAACCACTTCAAATATACGGCAAAGTCCAGGGAGCAATAGGGCAGCTGTTTAACAGCTACACCTGACAAAAAGAGGTAAGAGATGCAGAACATCATGGCCAGCTCACATCATGAGGAAGCTCTTCTTTTAGGTGCTGAAAGCTCAGTGGAGCTCTGATTCATTCCAGAGGCCTTAGTGGAATCTCCCTATTAAAGACTTTGTATGCTAACGCTTGCACTGGCATTATTAGTTATTGTAGCCCTTATTGCAAAGGTGTCCTGGTGTGCTGACACATGAACACATCATCCCCAGAACCAACTGCCTCAAGGCAAGGAGAGAAAGAAAAGCAAGCCCAGAGGGGCTGACACCCAGCTCCTCTCAGCCCTCCTGGCTCACACCGTTGCTATTTTACACCGCGGGTAAGTTATGTGCTACTGACAGATTCATTGCCAGCCGAGATTAACACCATCGAAAAGCCCAGCCTGCCCCTAATGGTTGGAGGGTACACCGTTTCCTTCCCATTCTCCTGGAGTAACTGCAAGGTCTCCATCTGAGCCTCAAACCAGACATAACAGGCAAGATGTGTCTGGTATGGTCAGATCCTCATCCAACGCGAACTGGTGGTAAGCTATTGATTTCAGCTGCAGTGCGGTGTCACATGGCCCAGAAGAAGTGCTAAGAAAATGTTCTTTCTCCTGATACGTCTCCCTTCTTGCTTTTTTTGCTCCCTGAGTAGCTATCAATGGCATCCGAAGGTCAGGATTTGTGTTTCCAGTGGTGCTTACTGTATTCAGCTGATGGCTGGGGACACTTGGCCAGCCTAGGTCTGCTACAGCTCTCTGCCTGATTTATGAAGAACAAAAGCATTGCAGCTGCCAAAGCTAACCCTGAAAGTGAATCCAATGGAAGGCTTGCTGAAAGGCCAGGGAAGCCTCTGCTTTCTGGTCAAGTGTGTGTAAGCAGGTTTGCTTGACTTTGACTTCGCAAAGTACTTCCTTCCTCTTGAGATGATGCTCATCCTCTTCTCAGAAGAGGGAAAAAAATGACAGAAGGGACAGAGTGAAGAAAAGGAGCATGAGAAAAGTGGAGGGAATGGGAAAAGGGTAAATTTTTTACTGACAGATCTGTAGTTGCACAACTCGACCTCTCCAGGAGAGCCAGGTGCCACTATTGGCACTGCCACCACGTGACTTTGGGCAGGTCATTTACCTTGTCTTTGAAAGGAGACCTCATTGCTGGGTGCTGTACCCACGGAGAGAAGGAGAATATGATTTCCATCTCAAGAGGGCACAATCAATATTTATCTGATGTATCTTCCTGTGCTGGTTTATGATGTCTGCACAGTCCTTCCCACCCCTCCAGCAGACATGATAGAAAGAAAGAGTTGTCCAATCCTTGGTTTAGTGCCTTAACTTACAGGATTTAGACTAGCAAAAGGGACCATGGCCAATGTGTTTTGTCCTCCCTCTGTAAGGCCAGAAACCTCTGCTGGACAACGGTCATGGGATTTTTCAGAGCACTGCTTTCAGTGTTGAGTTTCCTCAATACTTGTTTGCCCTTCTCTCGAAAAGAACTTGAGGTGTAGGGTGGTAAGTATCCCTTGTGGGGGTTTGTATGCTATTTCCCCACAGATGGATCTGGAAGAACATAGAATTCTCCAATATATCTGAGTGAGGGCTGAACCCAACCTACCAGTCAAATGTCCTGGGTTGGAGAAAAGGTGTTGAGCTGCCAGAGGAAAAGAGGGAGAAACAGATGCAGGCAGATGAACTCCAGGTTCTTCACAAAAATTGTCTCTGGTCATTGCTAAAATCATCTACCTGAGCATCTCCTATCATTTGAGTTAACAGCCGCTAAAAAATTCCTGTTCGAAACTTGTCAGCTTATAAATGGACTTGTCTCCTGCTGGGTCCTGTGGGCTGCAGGTGAGCTAGACTAAATTAACTGACACACTGAAGATCTTGCTCCAAGGCCCAGAGCCTGTTGGGGGTTTAGGACATAAAAACAGCCAAATGGGTCAGACCACGCATCCACCTAACACAATATCCTATTTCATAAAGTTGCAAACACCAACTGAGTGTAAGAATGCAGTGAGCGTATGGCAATGCTTCCATCAAATACTCTCACAGTCTATAACAATTTCTGCCTTTGGGACTTGCTAAACTGGACATGATTTCTGTGCATTTTGTACCTTTTAATGGTTTTCTCTTCCACTGATTTGTTTAGCTTCCTCATGAACTCATCAAATTTTTCTGTGGCTAAAACACCCAGTGTCAGGGAGTTACACACTCTCACTACCCATAGAGTGAACCTATATTCATACCCAGCTATAACAAACCACCTTATTTTGTTGGTTTTGAATTTGCCACCTGCCATTACATTTATGCATTTTGCAATGAAGTGAGTGTTTCCCTTTGCTTCAAATGGAATTGAGAAGGCAAAAAAGTTCCCCTGAATTTAAGCCAGGGGTCTTTTTTTTTTTTTTTTTTTACAGGCCTATCTCCAATGTACCAAGGTCATTTTAATTTTAATCCTGTTTTGGAACATACCTTGCAGTCCAGAACAGCTTTGTGTCATCTGCAAATATAATAAGATCCTTCCCTCTTCTACCACCCCTGTCCTGAATGAAAGTGCAAATACCACTAGAGCCAGCCCAGATGCCAATGTGTCGCAGTTTGATGCATCCTTCCATTTTGACAGCAAACCCTTAGTAGCTACCTTCAAGTACAATTTTATCTCTGTTCCTGCTTTCTAGCTTTATCTGGCTACTGTTTTCTCTCTTGTTTGTACAACACGTGAAATAGTGTCTAGAGCCTTCTTAAAACTAATATCCCCTCCTTCTCTGTCATGCTCAAAGCCTGTTACACTGTACTTACACTGAACTAAGCTCTGAGAACTTCCCTCTACCATAGATCGAGGCAAATGCTTGTGACCATTTTGTGGTCCAGAAACCACTTGGTCTAGAACAACTTGTCTCCCAAAACAGGGCGGCCACATGTCAGTTACCTCCTACAAATGGTCCCTGAGTCACACTAACTGCCCACAGTCTGCCTGGGATGTGTTTTTGTACCCAGGGACATTCTCAGTCATGGTTGAGTTTATGTGTTTAGATGTAGTATTCAAATACACAACACTGAGATGCACCATTCCCAGGTGCTTAAAAAAAAAAAAGAAAAAAAAAAAGAAAAAAAGCTCATTAACCTATGAGTTTGTTAGAATGTTTTTTTTTCCAAATCCAGGGTGAGTTCATGTCCCTTTACCATCAATGTCAACTGTCCTAGCCTCACTTGATAGGACTTAGTAGGCTTTCCTTACAGCTCATTGCTCAGCAACACTGCTCCAGACTACCTGTCTCCCTGTGCTGTGCTGACAACAGGAGATGCACCAGGCACAGCCCGATCTTTTCCCAAGGTATGGAGTAACATGTAAAAAGTTGCATTTTGGGTGATGTGATGAGGGAGAGCCCACAAGAGTTCATCCGATGGGGCAGTGGCACAGTTATGGGGCTGGAGAGTGTTTCAAGTCATGGAGCTCTCTGGGTAGGAGATCCCCAAGAAGCTCTTCCTACTTCTTATTATTACAGCTTAGTGCTCTCAGCCCTCCACAACTGCCCTGGATGTGGTCAGTCTGTAGGTCAAGATTCGGGGTGACCTGGTGCACCAGACCTTGCACCAGAAGGGTGGCTGCCCTGTAATTGCAGGAGGTGCAGAAGCCAGTTATGGAGACTCTGACACAATACCCGTGAGACGTTACACATCTGCAGGGAACTCTTAGTTTTTGCTGTCTGATGACTCTGGCTTCGCTGAGTCTGCTTTTATGATGCTCTTTTGGGAAGAAAGCTCTGGGTAACTGTTGATCTTGCTGTAGCCCTGGACTCCACTTGTTTATTTAAACTTCCCTCGGGTGAGGTGACCTTCTTGCATATCAGCAGCAAAGTTGACAAGTTTATCTCTTGCCACTGATTCAGCCCTCCGTTCTCCTCCCAGGCAAAATCCTGTCACGCGCTGTGGGAATCCGTTTAGCGTGGCAGTTTGTCCTCCCGCATATTCGGCTTTCAACTGCGGTGAAAGCAGGCTGGAGGGGCAAGCAGAAGATAAATGCCTTTCCAGGCGAGGGAGCCTGATGTGGTCTTCCTTCGCAGTTCAGGCCTCACCATGCACCAGCGCCTTATCATTTATCATTTTCATTTCTGCTTTGCTCATCACCTTGCTCTGGGCTTGAAGAGCAGAGGAAGAGAGGATCAGGAGCCTCAGTTTTCCTATTAGCTGTCTTCATTACCTGCAGGAGGTCAGGAAGACTTGCAAACTTCAGGCTTTCTTCTTAAAAAAGAACTGCATCCTACCAATTTATCTCTATTACACTGGAGCATAAATCAAGATTAGACATCAGTGCTTTTAGCCATGAGCGAGGCTGAGATGAACCCTCCTCCCTCCCTTCTTCTGAATCAAACAAGCAAAACAAATAGAGACGTCAGTGGCACAGAGGTGCTGTGGGCGATGCTGAAGCAGAAAGCAAACCTTGGAGGTAAGTTCTTAGAGAGTTCCCAGCAGGCAGCCTAACCACCGTCCCTTCGTCTGTCACAGAGACCCACTTTTAAGTAGCTGGATGACCTTACTCAAGTCAATCAGCTACCCCCAGCATACAAGTTAAAAACTGGGAGAGAAGTCTTGGAATCGACCTGCAGATGTATGGGATAGAGCCTAGTTGTGCACAGTGGGACCTGTGTGCACTCCATGCGTGCTCCATGGCAGACCTCTTTCTCCTTCACCTCCAGCATAAGAACCGTTATATCAATATCTCCTTGACCACCCCGAAGCTTTTGTGTTGTTGGTACCATAAAGAGCAACATGGGTTTGGTGACAAAACTATTTTTGCCTTCGGGGACTTGTAGTGTGGGTCAAACCTGCAAGAGGTTCTCAGGATGGGGCTGAGGTACTCAAAGCCATGCAGTTTAATAACAGGAGCTTGCTGCAATTTCTGTCTCTTTTAGACAGGACATTATTACCTTATCCTTGCCTTCCAGAAGGGGAAATCGGAGCACAGGCATCTGTGCATGGCTCCTGGGCTGCTGCTGGCCAGTCACACCTCAGGGAGTACAGCCCTGCCTTCCTGAGTCCTGGCGCACTGCAACATCCCGTGGCCATACCGCTCCTCCAAGACAGGTTCTCAACCAACAAGCTGGGTTTAAGGCTCTGTTGTCATGTTTGAAAGGCTCTGAAGGGAGTGTTAGCTTCCCAAGCTGAACTGGCTCCCATGCCTTGTGGCCATTTTTAATTCCCCAGGAATGGTCTCTGATGGCAGCATTTCTAACATCCATGTGAACAACTTCTCACTTTCCCCGCTCCTGTTTTCCTGTTTGCAACTGAATTCCAGGCATTTTTTTCCTCAAAGCCTACGTTTCCAAAAAACAAACACCTTAGGCAAACAAAGAAGAGCCAAAAAAACAAAGAAAAATTTCTTCACACTCAAATCATCCTTTTGGCAGCCTTTCAGCAGCAGTGCAAAACCCAAATATCTTTCACCATTACCAGCCGAAGACTTTCTTAGAGAGCAGTGCTAATTCCACCACATGGATATTTTGCACAAAGACAACTCATGTAACAGGTTACGAAAGCCTACACCGCAGCAAGGAACCTGGGGGTGACATGGGATCTTCCAGCGTAACGGGTACTGCACACCATTTTCGTGGTTTGGAACCGAAGTGTTAAACGTCAGCTGCTTCCTTGCATCAGCACACGCTGTCGCCGCACCACAGCGTGCTGAGGGGATGCAATACATCCAGAGCTGCAGCCATCTCCCCTGACTCCATAAATCTATAGTTTAGTGCAGACATGGCCGTATGAGCCCATCATCAGGTGTCCCACCATATGAGCCCATCATCAGGTGTCCCACCATATGAGCTCATCATCAGGTGTCCCGTTAGGGTCAGTGTGCAGACAGTGACTCTTCATCCCAAAGTAGAAGTCAAAAATAAGGAGGGATAATTTGTGTTTTAAAGTGTCTATTTCTCTCTTTTAACTGTAAAGGAGGATAGGGCACTTAGCTTCTATGTAGTCAGCCGTCCTGGAGATGCTTAATATTGGGTAAGATAAAGCCAGTGCCTTGGGAAAGGATTTTTGGGAAACCAGCCAGGACAGTAATGGAGCCTACAGAGGGATACAGCTAAGCCAGTGGCTGTCTGCTGTAGGGTAAGATAAATCACACTCTCAGCTCCACCAACTGATTAGATCTCCATCAGGTGTATTGGGAGCTAGAAACCTAGGTTATACATAGACACTGATATTTTTGACAGGGCGTAATTCAGCTTGCATTTTAAGACGTATTAGGTGGGATTCAGTTATAAACGTAAGGTCTACTGAAAATTGAGATACCTTATGGTATTTGTGGCACCGAGACAGGGCTGGCAGAGGGGACACAGGATCTACAGGAGGCTTGTGCCTTTCTGGATCAGGAGGTGGGAGCTAAGTGGGGTACCCTAACGTACCTGAAAGGATGATAGAAGCCAAACTTTGAACTGAATTAGGTGTCTTAATCTGTTAAATTCCTGAAGTTAGGAAAGATATCTCTCTATTTTATTCCAAGCAAGATTGTCTTTCTGGTAAACACAGATAAAGCCTCCTCCAAACCCAAGGTTCATTTCCAGGGTGAGAAGAAACCTCACAGCTTGAACCCTAACCTTGCAGTTTGCGGTGTTATGTGAATCTGTTAGTTCAAACCAACAGCAGTGTTATTAACATTATCTAATGAAGGGTTCTTAGCCAGTGGACACTGGAACCATAATTAGATCCAATCTCCAAAATTAATTATGCTCTCTGTAACTATGAATCTTAGCTCCTACTGATTAGCATTCTTGGCACAGTATCAAGCAAAATCAGGACTATGTTCTGCTAAAATAACAGACAATCGTAGTCCAAAAACTTAATTCCAAAAAAATAAGATAAAAGGCAAAGGGAAAGACTATCAGATGATGAATTCTCAGATGTATAAGGTGGACTTCAGGGTTTCTGAAGGAAAATCTGGAGGGCAGTTAGCATTATCCTAAAGCAGACATCTAAAATAAGTCATATGCATCACTCAGTTCCTGTTCTTCTTGGGTAACTATAGAGAGCCAGGGTGTCTAGCTTAGACTGAAACACCTAAATCTCAGATACTTCTATTAAGTCATCTAGCAGATAACCTGTAACTTCATCCAAACAGACCTACTTTGTGCCCAAAGAGAGTTTTAAAACCAGATTATTATGAATATATTACCCTTTGATCTTAGATAGTATTTAGGCACAGCACAAATAATGTATATGTGAAAGAAGGGAATTAAGCTCAGAAGAAACTCGAGTAGTCCTCAAGACACTGTTGAGCATTGATATGGAGCACTATATCTACCTCTGTCCACTGTAATCCCCAAAAGCTAGTAGTCTAGTTAACGTGACCTAAAGAAATAGTCTAGAAAAAAAGAATGATGACAACATTCTGCAATGATGGCAGTTGCTCCTATGGAAAGGAGAGGGACAAATTTATCTCTTTGGTAAGGACAGGAGAGGTCACAGGCTTGGAAGGCATCTCTGAAAACTCAGGTGAGGTACGAGACATTATCTTAGTGGCAGAACAAGAGAAGATTTGAACTTGATTTGCGGTGGGGAAGGGAAGAGTATTTATTATCGGCAGTTGTAGAAGGCTAAAAAAAACCCACATCGGGAATGCTTAATCCAGCCTTAAACTACATGACTTCTTGAGGTTCTTTCCAGTCCTCCTTTTCTGTGATTCTTTGAAATGTCTTCCAGATTGCTGCTCTGCCTTAATTTTATTTTCTGCTGACTCTCCTGATATTGTTATTTTTTCTGTTTAGACTAATACATCCCAAAGGTGTCGTTTAAATAAAAATGCATATCCACAATCTTAAATACATCCAAGCCATGAAAACAGTCACTTCTTTTCCACTTCATTGAAATTTCTGGCTCTTGCTAACTACTTCCTAAACACAACTAGTATTAATTTAGCATTTTACATGGAACTTGTGTAAGGAAAGTTTTTTGAAAAAGAAAAGGTGTGGTGATTATCAGGCTTTCCTAAACAGGTATTTAAAATACAAGTTATTGAAGGTATAGCAGATGATGTCTTAAATGATTAGGTTTGCGACAGAGTGATTTTAAGCATATGCATAAAATCTGGGTGTGTCTAATGTATGTGTCACTTGAATTAAGGTTTAGTTCTGGGTTCTCTAAGAGACCCAGATACCCGAAGCAGAGATCCTCCCCATCTGAGAAACCATCTTTAGAGGACTTATTAAGCTAAAAGTTGGCATAAAAAAATGCACTCTGTATGGTGGCTTAAAAAAGTGGATCTTTTATTTTTATTTTTAAATTATTTTTTATGCGTACAACAGCTCTCATAGAAGACTTTCAAGAAATACTAATTAGGAGAGAAACAGTAGGCCCTGCTGCTCTCTGTCAAAAAAGAAAGAAAGAAAAAAAAAAGAGCTGGACAAAGAGCTTAAAGCCTTCTTCTGAAAGGAACTGGATAAAAAGCCTTCATAGGAATCAGGTTTTAAGGGAAAAGCTCACCTAACGAGTGAGCCAGGTGCTGAAGCATAGCCAAGGGGGCTGGGTTTTCCTTTAGTTTTAGGTTTTTTTCTAGGTTTTTTGTGCCCTGAAACTGAGGCAAAGCTGCCTGGCTGATAAGGAAGACAATGACATCATGGCTCTGTTCACCATGACAGTCAGGGTCAACCTCATCATTTTCTTCAGGACCAGACTATCAAGTAACTAACATCTCTACTCAATCTCTTCAAGGTTTTGGGCGACTGTATCAGTACAAACAAATGGAATTGGGCCCCCGGGAGCCCAGAGATTTGGAAGTGATGCTTGTTGGCATAATGGGATGTGGGAAACAATTTGCATTTGACACAGGAGAAGGCATCTGGTTTTCGTTAATTGGGTAACAAGGCAGGAAAGCTATCAGATGTGCTAATTTGTTGGTCTGGCATGTGTTGAGGTGGGGTCCTGAGGATGTTCTGGCACTGTGTGATGAGGAAAACTTCCTAACTAATTTCTGAGCCAAGGCTGTTTTGACAAGGAGAATGTTGATGGTTTTTAAGGTCACAGTGACCTAAATGGTGATGTTAATGTGGAAGTGATGTAAATACATATGAGTTGGTGTTCAGCTAATGAAAATGGGTATTGTGAGATAGATGCCTCTTAACTGCTGTCAATGAATACATAAATCCAGCAGTTTAGGTATTAAAAGGATGTATTTTGTTGAGTTTTACTCTTATGACATTTTGAGTATGTTACTTACCTTGTTTTGCAGACCAAGAAGGTGGAAAGTCTGAAAGGGATGCCAAACTCCCAGCAAGGTTTTGCCTTGTGTAAGTGCATCTTTCCTTTGATTAGCAAAGAACACTAACTTTGCTCCTTGATTCCTATTTCAGTAACAGTGCCATTTTTGTAATAATCTGAATGGGGCTAGTGGTAAACATACCTGTCAGAAATAATAACTATTTAACCAAACATCATTATCGGTGTAGGATAATAAGCTTCCACCTTCAGCAACACTCCAGCCCAGCCTTTAATTTCCCCTATTATGGGGGCTGTTTTAGATAACGATTCGTCTGAGCTGATTTAAATGTTTGTGTTAGGAGGAAGTGAATTTCACTCTTACTTCATCAACAGTACTGACCATGGTGACTTATACCTTTTACATATGCAGAGAGTCAAGTCTGACTGACTTATTAGCAAGTATTTTCATGTAGTTAAAAACTAACCACTTTATCTCTTTATTTTCTGCTGAGAAACTAAATGCACTAAGCT
Organism: Elanoides forficatus; assembly: GCA_025311575.1. Taxonomy (NCBI): domain Eukaryota; kingdom Metazoa; phylum Chordata; class Aves; order Accipitriformes; family Accipitridae; genus Elanoides; species Elanoides forficatus. Next base: position 43,555,628 of record JAOBAS010000071.1, read on the forward strand.
CTACATTAAAATATCTCAATTTATCAACATTTTGCTTGAAAATGGACAATATGTTGTAAAGCAAAAATGTAGTAATAATTGTGACTTAGCCTGAGTAAGCAATATAACATTGTACTGTATCTCTCCTAGGATTTCACTGGTGGTTTTGTGCATAGCAGCTCTAAATAGATTTAACTGGGTGAAAAGCAAACTCTGTTCCTAGGCTATTTTTTATTTAATGATATCCATTAGAGTGGTGTCATTTTTCAAGATAACGAATAAACATAGTGACCACTAAATTTTTGGATTAAAATTAAAACCAAAGAACCTTTGTGGAAGTCATTCAGCAGATACCATGCTTGACAGAACTGGTAGCTGAGCTTTCACAATACACTGCAGATCTAGGTTCTAGTCTCAGCTTTATTAGCATTTTCCAGCATGACGAGTCATCTACAGTGGGGGATCTTGCATATCTAAAATATTCACCTCTGTCAGGGCCCTGAGTACACTAACAGACCTGAATTGCACCAGCCAGCCCCACCTTGGACCCCTACCCTTTGCTCACTGGTCCAAAAGCTCTGTTTAAGTTCGGTGAGAGCACAGCACAACCCGGGCTGTGGTTTTCCTCAGCTCCCGGCTTGTTCTGCCCTCATGGAGAAGCCCTGCTTTGTTGCTCCCTGATGTCTTCATCCATGATGGTCACCTCAAGCTCTGTATAGTCAACAAACAGGGTATAATTCATCTTGCTCTTAAATGCACATTCTAAAACAGTTCAGGCAGATGGAGCTTTGTCATATATGATTAGTTTTCCTCAACAGACCGTTCAGATACAGCTGTAACTTTTGGCAGGTGGAATTAAATGAAATGGTTCCCACATTTTGAAAATGACCAGGGGATCAAATCAGCTACTGAATTCAACTTAATAAATTCATTTTCATCAGGAATGTCACAGTAACAGCCCAGTATTGCATTTTCAGTCCAATGGTGCTGTCAAGCGTGATGTGGCTAGCAGAAGCCACCACCAGAGAGAGAGATGCTAAGAGAACACACAAAGTCTGTTTCTATGATTGTGTCAGTCTTTCAACTGTGAGATGACACCATTGAACAATTTGCATTTTAGCTTCACTCAATAACTGTGAGAATACATCCTTAGCCTGCTTCAATACTGAGTTTTTCAGAACATGGACTCTCTCTCATCATGTGTCCTATAATGCTTTGAATCTCAGCTGAGATTCTTTTACAAATAAGGAGGTGCTCTTCTTCTGATCAGAAGCGGAGCTGAGCTATGAGTGGAATCTAGCATGACTACAGATACGGCGAAGAGCAGTAGATGTGCAGGATATCCCCCCAGGGAGGAAGGAGAAGAGGTCAGAAATGATGAAGTGATTCCTCCAAAATGTGCTCCACATGGCTAATAAATGTCAAAGTGCTATGAAGCACCATGAGAGATGGAAAAGGAACTGGACAAGATACTAAATACTTGGAAAAACAACAAAAAAACCTCACTGACCTGGAAGCCACCAAAGCAAGCTGTTTACAAAGTATTTGAAAGAGACATCTGTTGACATGCAATGGATACTGTGGCACACTGCCTTTTATGTGCCACTTCCATGACAAATGCCTCGAGCCTTTGGACAGTTCCCAGCAAACACGCTGGTAGGAGGGGAGGGGAGAATGCGTGATGCTAAAAGCAAAGGACTAAACAATTGGAGGAAATGCCTTTGAGATAGCTCCTGGGGAGCTTGGCTATCTTCTTACCTAATAACATTAATTTCCCTGGCCTACACATGTTCACTGAGACTGCTTTTCTCCTGGCACTTTTCCACACTTTGGGACCAGTGTCTAAATGGCGCTGACACAAATGGTTTCCCAAAGAAAGCTCAAGCCTGCCTCCTGTCTTTCCTCAAATAAAAAATTCCTATTAAGTCAATGAGAATCCAGGTCTGAAGTCCTTTCCCAAAGTAGGTGACGCAGGAAGCTACTGTCACTAATATACTCCAGCATCTGTAGCCACTCATAAGCCACGGAGCCCTATGGCTACTAGTCATTTCAGACAACACTGTTTCCCTTGCTTGAATGACTGGGTCTTCAGATACATCTGGGTCATCTGAAGGCAGCATTTTGGTAGGACCTAGGAAAAAGATTTGAACTCACAGTATAGTCAAACATGACCTACTCAGCAGGAGTACTTCTGTGATTTGTTAGGCACATGAGTCCATTGAGGACAGAGCCTTTCTTTTAATCAGACAGCCAGAATCTGGAATGAACTTGCACTAAAATGATATTTTCATTAATTGACCATTAGTTTTGTGTGTCGTTTCAACTTCTAGTATATTGAATAAACACGGCCCAAATGTATGTCACGAATCTTTCTTGAAACCATCTAATGAAGACAGTTCCTAGCTTATGTTGACGCAGTTTGTAAGCAATAGGATCTGCATTCTTTTCCTTCTGCCACCTTGAAGTTATGACTGACATACAAGATATTCTTGGAAAGGTCAAAACTTGTTACAGGAATTTAACAAAATATGACTTAAATCCAGCTTTGAAAAACCACTGAAATGTTGCCTAGCTCTGTCCATTTGAGTTGGCAAAGACGTGAGCACACACAATGCACACACCATAAAAATTGAGACATATTTGCCATGTCTTGACTTGGGAATGTTTCTGGGTTTGCTTCTCTCTCTGTATTTGTCATTTCCCCCAGAAAGTAATGGTTTACATTTGGAAGTCCATTAGATTTTGTATAAATTTCATTCACTTATCAGTTGAGGTATGCAGCTAACAGAGAGATAGCTTAAATCATTAGGTCACCATGCCCGTGAAGAACATGGAAAGATTCGAAGAGGGATATGAAGTACTAACATCTTCTTAACAGTTTCTTAGATAATATTGCAGAAAGTCAGCTCCTCCAGGATATGGGAATGAGAAGTGACTGTAACGGCTGAGTAGAAGGCTGGGATGCATTCTGTCTAAGTTCAGCTGGCTGTGATGTAGATAACTACAAATGAGCTAGACACCTTTGGTGTACTTTATAGTCCACAGAGATAGATAGGGTACAAAGTATCAGCTTTACTCTATTTGGAAAAAATAGATTGATACTCACACTCCCACTCCCTACCTATTGATTACTTCTCTATCAAATACAACGTCTATTTCAAATGTCTCTACATTGTATGTTGAATATAAATATTATGTGGTGTATCTTGATCATGGCTGTAATTACAAATGGCAGCTCAGTTCTTTCAGCCCAGTAAGAGAAATGTTTGTAATTACTAACCCCGATTGTGAACAGTGTTCTGCTCCATTACTGAAGAAACTGAGCTGCTTCTGAGACATATACTTTCTTTGCAGAACAAGGTGATGGGAAAGTCAAATAGAGTATCCGAACTGAAAATTTGAGGCATATGGACTGTGTAACACAAGCTGTTTGCAGGATGTAAAGCAATTCATTCTAAACAGAAGTGACTGCTGAATCACAGCCAATTTTTGAAATGAAATCTGCCTTGTTTGGGTTTAAACATGGAAGAAGAGTATTTGGGGATAAATGTGAAAAGACAGATGAGTTTTAGGAACCATGTATAAATGATATCTCCATCCCACCTCTGCATGTTCTCATACTCAAACAGTAAAGTCATTAATAAGAATATATAGGGTAACTAAATACCTACTCCTTCAGCCTTAGCCTCCGGTGCAGGGAGTGGCAGGAGCTCCATGGTCCTGCCAATGCAGGACCAACTTTAAGCTCAGTTAAAGTGCCAATGCACCAAGGGGATAACTGCAAGGCAGCTGGGCCAGTTTGCACCAGCTGAACATTTGCCTCAGAGAAACACATCTAGGAATCCTTAAGGTCCATCTCACACACACGCCTCCTTCCAACTTGCTTAGTTGAGAAGTCTAAACATAATTTTTACAACTGTACAGTCTGTCAGGAAAACCTCACAGCAGAAGAACTTACAGGGCTGATAAGGGACTTTCAGCAGAGGACTTGATGAAGCCTTAGGGACGTAATGTGTGGGCTCTGATGGCTAATGATGGCTGGCCTCACTCTGTAGCCTTTCCTTAAGTGACAGAAGATAGCCCAAGCCCTATCTTCATCGTTTTCCATTATTCTGGGATTATTCAAGATATGCTGTTACACTCCTTATCCACCATTCCCACTTCCAAAGGAGAGGTGTGATCCTCTTGCTTTGGGAAACATCCAACATTTGGAGGCAATACTCATGTGTGAAGCTGATGTCTGGAGAAAAAAAGAAAGAAACAAACAAAGAAACAAACCCCACAAGTTAACAGTTCCACCTTATACTCACCTCAATTCTTTTGAACTTGCTTAATGTTAAACTCACTCCCTTCATGGGCTCTGAATTTATCAGGAACTTATTTATTGAAACAACAGCCTGTCCTTCCTTTCCGTAAGCCCATCTGCTGCTAGTAGCCAGGGGTGTAAGAACGGCTGTATGCGTTCAAACCACAGACCCATCCAGCCCAGTATCTTGTTTCCAGAAATGGCCAATATCATTTCCGAATGCAGGTGCCTCGGAAAGAGTGGAAGGATAAACAAAGCACGTAGTGATAATTCTCCAAATAGCCTCCCAACCTCCAAGAATTTACAGCCTAAATACATCCTGAAATATAGGGGCTGTCTTTCTCCTTAGTAACTTCCCATGGATGCTACTTCTATGAACTCATCCATTTCAACCCTGAGCCCATGTCAAATTGGAGTATCCAAAACATCCCATGGTGAGGAGTTGACATCTTAATTATACATTCCCTGCTCTCTGTAGGACTTAACTGTAGGTGTTCTTCCTCTCTATTCAGATAGTTAACCAATGGCTTTAATTCCTCAGGGATTTTGATGTTATTAGAAGACCTCAGAGACTGCTTACAGGATTTGAAATCCTAATCACAGGAAAAATCGGCAACAATGTGGATGTTATTGATGTCAGCAGATACAACCATCTCCATTGCAGAAATCCCTGTCTGAGGTGATCACTGACAAGAGAGACAGAAGAGTCTAGGACCTGCTGTCCTCATCTCCTCCTGAAGAAGGGGAGATGATTCCTCCTTAAAATGCCTTCTTCCATCCTTTAATCATGAAGGCAACCCAGGGTGATTGGCTCAGGTTAAGATGTTTAAAATTCAAGTAAATCCCACCACAGATGTTTCCAGGCAAAGATGACTGAGGTTTTCTTGCTGTCGCATGGTGAAAAAAGACCCCACAAATAAACCAAAAGAGCAAATCACAGAGTGTTGTAGGAAAGCAGTCATGTTTGATTAAAGTTTTGGAATTCATGCAAATAAAATATTTCCCTTTCAAATCTACACCTACTGCTTGACCTTCTCTACTGGATTAGAGCAGGGGATCGGGCTAAATATGTACCTGCACGGTACAAATTCAGCTGGCACTGGTAGTCTTTCCAGTCCTGCCATAGATGTCTGTATGAGACTCGTGTGTTAGATCCCAGCAGCCTCTGGGCTTCAGCAATTAGACTGTTAGACAAGCAGGAAGGAACACATAGCTTTGAGCAAAAAGGGCAGATAAACAGGAGTTCAGGAGATTTACACATGCTAATTCTTGGATAAACATCCTCATCTGGACTCTGGTCTATCAGTTATAAGCTGGAAACCCTGCCCTGCCTGTAGTTCAGGGCGAAGTTTCCCGCTCATGCCGACTCCTCCTAAGAGGACTTGTCTCCACCATCTTCATGCTTTTCCAGCGTAAGAATTAGCATTAACCCCATTTCCTTAGAAAGGAAAATGGACCATGGAACATTTAACTCTGCAGTCCACCAGTAGTCCTTTCTGAGCTCAGATTAGTGCTCCAAGATTGGGCTGCATGACTGATCTTGAAATACTGGTCCAGTTTAGCATATTTAGCAGAGATCATCCCCTTGTGTTTCTCCACAGCCACATTCAGGTGTTCATGTTCACGCATGGCTATGAACTGTCAGTCATCCTAGCTGGGTTCATGGGGTCACAGTGCAAATATCAAGCTGCAGCTGCCTTGCACCTTCCCCAGCTTTTACTCTTAGTCTCTTTCCCCTGTCATGTCCCAACACACTGCAGGCATCTCCCATCACGTTAGCAGCTTTTGCATGCTCTTAAATACTGGAGAGACCAATGCTAAAGCAGCCCTTTGCTGTCATTTGATTTTAGTCTTCCCTGCCATCTGTTAAAAAAAATTAAAAAGCAAAAATACCTCTTCAATGTGTTGTCCTACATCCACATTTAAGCAGTGGAATAAAGACCAAGGTTTAGGGCCAGTGCAGGGCCAGCCTAGCAGCTTGTGTTGATTTCAGCTCAGATGGAAATCATGTTGCTTGTTTTCTCTGAATATGGACTTGGGAATTTAGCCTAAAGCAGGTCTTTGGTTGTAGAAAATTGTCTGTTATTTTCACGCTTGGGTCGCAATGTAACACTCATGAAAGATTCTAGCTTGTGCAGTTAAGATGATAGTTTATTATGCTATGTCTTAAAGAAGAGATACGTAGTCCTCTCCTGAGCATCCCAGGTGCTGTACTGAAGATGAATCTAAGTTATAGGATACAGGACACACTTATCACATATTATTGCTTGAGCACACTGCAACTTATAGTTAACTGTGCTTCTGTCTCCTGCAGAGCTCAGGTCGCTGACTGAACTCAAAATCTCAGGAAGGGAGCTAGTAACCAGGATTGCCATCTGCTCCCAGCAGGCAAAGGATCAACCGGACTTCAATGGTTCACAGCAGCAGAGCTGACCTCTCTTCCTTGCCCCACAGAAAGGACAGTTGTGTCCGTAGCAGAGAGTCCCCTGCTGGGGCTGGGTCCTGAATGGGGAAGTGTTTGCTGGCCCCGGCCAAAATTATGCTGGAGAGCCAGACCCAGACCTGGACCATGACTGCCTTATTAATGTAAAGGGAGTCAGAGGGCATGAGGGAAACAGAGGGACCATGAACAATTTAACAGGATATGATGCCATTCCATTATGTCATATATGCCCTTCTCTTTCTCCCAACTTGTGTTCATTTATTTACACACATATGCACACATATGCAAGTATATATGTACATATATAATTACATACATATTAAATATAACTGCAAATATAAAGCATTCTGTGGGAACTGCATACACACACATACAACAGTATCTGCACACACACATGTATATGTGTATGCATATACATATAATGTATACGCACACATATAATGCACATACACATGTTGGCAATAACTCTTATGCTTTTTCTAATAGCTAAATCTCATACACAAATATTCTTTGAAGCAATAGTCCAGTCTGGCTATGACTAAACAAACTTTTTATCCTTCAAGAAACGGAGGGTGGGGGAGGAAGGCTCTATTCTGTTAAAAAAAAAAAAAAAAAATCAAACACACCAAAACTTATGGATGAAAAGTCTCAATGAGGGAGGAAGAGGATTTGGAACTGAGCCTGCCTACGTGACACAGAGTAGCAGGTATCTTTGATGGACGGGAGCATACAGTGCCAAAGTGACCCCTCCTGGGCTATAACGCGATGCCGGCTGGGCACGGTGCCCTCCTGTTTGGCTGCTCTGCTCTTGCAACGCTCACTGGGAGCCAGCGATGCTCAGATGCATCCTCTGTACGAGTCAGCAAGGGTGATTTTGGACACCGGCCCCCTTTGGATTGCTTTAAGCAGCACAAGGAGGCTCTGTGAGCGGCTGCCTACAGCAGGGGCTCCCAGGCTGGTTCTTCCCCACCTACTCCTGCTGGGGATGCAGCAGCACGAGGTCTGCCAGGCAGCAAAACTTATTTGACTTTCCTCCAGCTGTGCTCCCCCTGCTTTCCTATGCCTTCCTGATCAAGGTCTCGGGGAGACGATAATAGCTGTATCGCAGGAAACACAGCCATGCTTTGCCTTCTCCTCCCTTCTTGGGACCTGGGGGGTGCGGCTGTCTGTGAACTGATAAATAGGCACATCAAGCAGCTGCCCACTCTGATTTGGATCCTGCAGAGAGGCTGAGGCAGAGCCAGGAACATGGCAAAATGCTTTAACTTCTCCAAGAGGAGAGGGACGTGAAGGTGGGAGAGGAAGGGCATGTTCAAAAACACACAGCACCACAGTTTTCTGCTCTCGTCACTGGTGCGACCCTTAAACACCCACAGCTCAGGGCCCTGCTTCTCCCCTTCTGGAGGCAGTAGAAGTCCCTCAGCCCAAGGATGTAGGATTTATGAGGGTGATTGATTGTGAACTGAGTTTCATGGCAGGCCCAAGGTGATGTTGGAAGAGATGTCATTCCTCCGTCTGCCTTGCCAGAGGTGAGCAGCAGAGGGGGAGATACAAAACACGGGCAGAAGAGCCAAGTCATGGTGCAAGGGGCACACTGGTGTGGTGCCAGCCAGAGCCCAGAGGTGCTGCCTCCCTCTATGCGATGCACTGAAGAGCTGACCTTAAAAAATGCTGTGTCCTCCTCGGAGAAAGACTGGTGTTTCCCAGAAGGATCTTGGCAGCTCCCAGAGAAGGTGCCAGCACTTTCGCTGAAAAGTTGCACCTCTGGCACCCTCTTTCAAGTCTCTGAGAAGTGCAGAGCACCCCAGGCACTGGATATTCATTCCAGATGATTGAGAAATGGATTCAGAGGAATCATCACAAGCCAGAAGGGTTTGAGTAAACAAGGTGTCAGAAGACACCAGCTTTTCCCACCTGTCCCTACCCTTTGCTGACAGCCCACGGCCATGTCACCTCAGGGAATGGTGTCCAGATGCATCCTCCTTGCCCAGGAATAACAAACACCTCCAAGGTGGTCTCTTCTCAAGCCCTACAAGGGCAATTCCTCATGTGAGTGCGTGTTTCCCTGCTTGACTCATTTCCTGTTTTGCTCAGATGGAAGAGAGGCACCTGGTCACCGGCAAGTGCCAAAAGTTGCATCTTTGGGGCTTGGGGGAGGGTGTCGGGAGGGTTACTGGGTTCCCTGGATCACCAGATCTCTCTGCTCGCCAGGACAAACACCGCCTGATCTACTGGCAAGTGGGGCAGATGCTCGGAGGTTTGCAGCTCTTCTCAACCTGCTGGCGTGTGTCCCAACCTCTGGGGTCCCTGGAAGCCTGAGGCCCAAGGTTCATGCTCCAGATTGTGCGATAGGATGACATCTGTCACACCGCGGGGTGGGATGGCACCCTGGATCCACCCCCCCCCCCCCTTCCCCAGCCCATACGGTGGTGGGAGGAGGCGATTGGGAAACCCGCCAGCCAGAGGTGCGTAATCCTCCCCAGCACCGGGACGCCCGTCTGCCAGCCCTCTGGCCATTTCAGTTTACGTCCCAGAGCAGGAGAGAGCAGCACCACGATGTGAATACCCAAATCAAGGACCTGGGTGAGGAGCATACAGTGGCAGGTAAGAGGATGAGTTCTATGCTCAGCGTGGGGGGCGTCACGGACCTCCTGCTGCAGGAGGGAGGCAATTGCTTCTCCTTTCCTTCTGCAGTGACAGGTGCTACAGTCACATCTTGCATCCTCCCCGACCCTTTGCGGACACACCGGAGGAGGAACAATCTCCAGAGAACAGCGTGTCACAAAATAGCTTCCTCTCCTTTTCCATCTGTTATAAAAATACCCCCCAGCAGTGCCGGTGGACTCAGCTTGGATACCCATATGAGGAGCCAGGGGAAAGGCAGAATTAGACAGGATGGCTGTTATTAAGAGGCTGTCCCACCATGTGACTCCGAGCAAGCATTCTCCAAGCCTCCCGAATAACGAGAGGCTGTTAGTGCCAGCTAATTAGCAGCAAGCTAATGGGTCGGTTGCTGGAGCCCCTGGCTGCAAGTAAATTAAATAAGAACAAAGGAAATGAAATCTACCGAACAGAAAAGTTGTTGGGGGTGGTAGCACAGGACAGTTCCAGGAATAAACTTAATAGGCTTAGTAGTATTTAGGTATAACTAACAAGAGCTGAGGTTCACATGCTGCTTGTTAATTTATTCCATCCTCTTGACTGAAAGCAAAGCGAAGGGACAGAAAATGAAGAAATCCATGGAGTGGAAGAAAAGCAAACATCAAAATGTCTTCAAAGGGAAGATAAGCTATTTCAAGCAGCCTTTAGATATTTAGCCCCAAACAGGCCTTCAGGAAAAAGTGAAACAAGGTTGAAAGGGAAGTAGGTTATCAACTTGGACACAACTTGAGGAGTCAAAAAGTACAGAGTCAGCCTTTGAGTCTACTTTCCCTCCCTGCAAACCTTAGACAAGTCACCTAATCTACCCTATGCCTTTGCCACCTTCTGCTCCTGTCCAGCCTCCTTGCAGAGACCTCTTCCACGTATTTCAGCGGAGAGTCTGACCGTTGCAGTCGCTCCCTTGGGGAGAGATTTTCCGTAATCCCATTTAGTCTGAAGCTGGCGTTTTCAGGTGGATTTCTTTCCCCCTTCTTAGCACAGGTGCGCTTTTAAACTACAATAACAAGAGATATTCTTATTCCTGACTTAACTGATTATTTTTTTTTTCTAATCATTGTCAATCCTTTTTATTCATAATCAATAAACAGTCTTCTTGAGACCATTAGCCTTTGTAAAGCATTGCCACAGGACAGAAGTGAGACTTTAATTTTTTAAGCAACTTAAGTTCCTGACTTCCCCTGGCCTCCAGGAGACCCTGGTGTTCAAATACTCCTCAGAGTCTGGGCCTGACAGCCCCCTGGTGGGTTTCAAGTCTGAGGATGTGAGGTTAGATCCATGAATCCTTCCTTCCTTTTAGCCCACATGCAACCTGGGACTTCAACCCTAGAGTATTTACTTTTTCCATTATTTATGCCCTTGCTCAGGCCCCTCAAAAAAGGATACTGCAAAGATTGCGTAGGCAGCAGCAGCGGCACACTACCTACGCTTCAAATCAGTAGATCTTTCTTCCAGATTCTCTCATTTCAGTGAGCACATATCAAAACAAAATCTTCTTGGAAAATGTATGTAGCTGAATTTTAGCTGAATTTTCTCCAGCTCCAAAATCAGGGTGAGTTCTCCTCTTGCATCTCACAGAAGAAAAAGAAAGGGCCATTTCTACAGCAAGATGTATTCAGAGTGAAATCTGCCTTGTACAACTGCAAATTTTCAGCCCAATTTTCACAGTCAAATGAATGATAAACCACCAGGGAAAAGTGGAATTTACAATTTAGTGAGTAGGTTGCTTATAGTAGCAATGATGTTAATAATAATACCAATAATAATATATGGGCAGATACAAATTTGTGAAGAATAGAAAGATATTTGTTTGCTTTGGTCAGGGAGAGAACCCGTGATTAAGTCCAGTAGCCTAATGAGTTCACAGCTCACGACTCAGCTCTAGCACCTGTCCATGCGCATGGTCTTCAGACGTATGGTGTGCTCTGGCGTAGCTAACCCTTAATGGCAAAGAGGTGAGCTTTGACCTTGCAGTTGGGGTGGACAAAGAGCGTGCTCACACAACCATGTAACAGACAACAGCTTTAAGCCACATTATCTTGATGGTGTGTTTGAGCTCCACCTCCTCATGGTGAAACCCGCTGCTGTAGGTATGCGTGGCTACACTCCATCATCCTGGTCTGATGAAGTGGGGAACTGAAAGCATTTTCGGTGACAAGAAGTCACTAAATCTGAAGGGTTTCAGTCTCATTTCTCAGCTCAGTTGACATACCAGCCACGGGGCATGTGATTACATGATCATCCCAGAGAGCAAACTAGCCTCACCCTTTTTTATTCTATGGGAACACAATTAATTCCTTCTTGCACATCATTAACAGGGTCCCAGTTGCAGGATCTTCACTGGTAGTACAAACCGAAGAGTCAGATGCGACCCACTGCAATGTCCACCCTTGGCACTGGTTGCAAGAGAATTTTTTGGTTTGTGGCTGGAACCTGCAGTGTTTGTAAAGCAGACAGCTTGCAGAACATAGATAGAGAGCTAGTAGATAGCAGATTACTGAGGCCACCTATAGTCCTTTTTAAGTCTCACAGGCTTTATCCTCAGTTCTTTTAATTTCTGTGCACTCCCTGCCATTTGCCCAGGCCCAGGCTGGGTTTAGGCTGTATGTCAGTCTTATCTGACCATCAGACCATTTACTGATTTCAACCTGAATGACAGGAAACCTCTTACGCAGTGTGAATCTCACGGAGCCTGTGAACTCAGATCTCTGTGAACCTGCTCTGTGTAGTAGTGAGCTCCTTAGGGGTAATCTATGACAAAGAAAAATATTTTTTCTCAACTTGTGATGTTCTGTGTGCTGAGTACATCCTGGTCACCCTGGTTCTTAGCCCTCTTTTGCTCAGATTGGACAGAGGATGGACTGGAGGTGAAGATTCACCCAAACTTGTTTCACCTAAGCACTGACATGGCAGACAACACAACGTACCATACAATCGTCCTGTTATTAAATAATTTTACAGAAGGAATTCAGCAGGAAGAGGGGGACATGCAGCTTGAGGGTGTTAGGCAGACGATCTCTGAAGTCAGCAGTTACAGCTGAAGAGGTGACAGTCTGCAGATGGTCATCACAGCTCTCCAGCTCTTGGTTCTACATCAGCACATCTTGGTTTTCTTCAGTCTAGCAGCAATAGGATTAGTTTAAGTTACTAATGAAAATAGTTTAAGCAAAACTTTACACTCACGTAACTCATTAGGTTATCACTGTAAGAGATGTATTGGTTAAATGCATTGGATGGAAATGGTCATCTGAAATCATTTCAACTGGCTCCACAGCTCATCAAAACCTTCAGGACACAACAGATTTCTCTGCCTTCGGAGATGGTAGGAACTTCAGGTCTTTAAAGTAGTGTCTTCTCCCTGGAGTCTTGCTGATGTATTGGGTAAAGGCACTGGTAGGGGAAGGTGGCTATTTGGGGGTTAGAAGGCCTTGTATTTGATTTTTATTGGTGTGAGAGGTAAAACCAAAATCATAATCACTTATCTATCCCTTATCAATCCAACAGTCAGTGAAAGATCTCCAGGATCTCCACAAAGATAGATCATTCTGTTCTGATGTCTACACATGGATTTGGGCAGTTCTCCTTAGTCATGCAAGCTGGAAAGCATTGCCTTGTCTACCTAATTTCTCAAAGAAAAGTATTTCTTTTAAAGATCTCTCATTCTGTCCCGATCTGTGCTATTTCATTTCTGGGGAGAAGCCCTGGAGTCAGTTCTCTGTCCATGGTTAAAGCTATTAATCACTCTGTGCTACACCTTTGCTGTGGGCCAAGGACTGAGAGCGAGACACTTGCAAACAGACACAAACACACACACAAAAAATAAACAGCACAGCAGTCATGGAAAGCTCTCCCAGGTGATCCTGAAGAGTACAAGACTGGAGGGATTCACCTCTGGTACTTATGAGCAAAGTTGGTTGGGCAGGGACAACATTGCAATGAAAAAGATGCCAATTCAGGGTGGGCTCTGGAGTTTGAAGACAGCTTCCCCACAGGCTCTTGTATAGATAAAGCAATATTCTGTGCTATTATACAAGTTTCAGCATGCCCTGCTTATGTGTGATAACTTCCTTACTGATTAAAGACATCAAGTTTCTTACTGTCCTGACCTGCCTGGCAAGAAGGGACAGCAGTATGGGTGTCCAAGGAGACAAAATTACACAAAAGGTTGCTCCCTTGCATTGTAATACATATTCTGCATCATGTTTTTCCTTCTCCACTGCTCCCAGATGACAAAGGCTCCCCCTCTGCAAGCTGCAAAGCAGCCCCTGTTCAGGAATGTCATTACTAGAGGGGCTTTAAAATAAAGCAGGGCACACAAAAATGTGATGACTTGTCAAAAATGCAGGCTGCAAGGTGTTTAAGGCATGAATTTCCTCTTAATGAAGCCTCGCTGAGGGAATATTGCATTCAGCCTAGTGTGCAAGCGATGATGTATCACAAATTTATGGCTGTCCCCTAGTGTTTCCCAGAGTGAGGAAGGGGGCATGAAAATAGCCACACAAGGAAGGGCTTGTAAAATCACCGCCATTCAAGCCGTTGCTTGGCCCCAAGCCATATCTGTCAGGGGTTTTCAGAGCATTGGGGAGCAGCACAGCTCAGCAGGACCACCGTTTAGATGCAAAACCTGGGTGGATTTCCCCTTTGGGTGGGCGGTCCACAGCTGGTTTGGGTGAGTAGGACATTGCAGAGGGTCAAACATCATCATGGGCTGCATTGAAAAGGAGCATGAAGGAATGCACTGAAACAGGTTGTCTGTCAGAAAGTTGCCTCCCCCAATCCCGACAGTCACATTCGTCTCTTCTACCCCAAAATAAACAGACTGTTTTTTTCCACCTGAAACAGAGCAGAGTTAATGGCTTCAGCAATGGGGGATGTGAAGTCTTCCCCTCTCCACATATGGGCAAAGCAATGGTCTGAGAAGGAAAAGTCGGTCGCCATCTGCCACTGGGGCTCATGCATGCAGGTATCAGGCATCCTGCAAGGTCCATCACCCGAGCAGCCCTGACGTGAGAGGGGCAGAGACCCCTTCCTACCTTGTTCCTTTTAGCATCCCTCCACCAAGGATACTATCCACCATCCCTGGCCAGTTAAGGGTGTCTTGAAAAGCCAAACTCAAGGGTGAGGTTAACACTGGTTTGTGCAAAATTTCCTCAAGCTACGGGTAGGTAGGTACAAGGTGGGTATTGCTACTGCTTGAGTGAGCAGGAATTAATTCATATATGGCCCTGTCAGCCTAGAAGGACAAAGCCTGGCAGGAGTCAAGCTTGGATCAGATGTACTATTGATTCCCACAGTCTCTGCAACTAGAGACCAACCTCCGGCAGGGCTGTGGCCTCTGTTCTGCTCCATGCTCCACACATACCACTCACAGATATTCCTTCATTTTGACAATAGGTCTTACTGCATGCGGAGGGATTCACAGAGCAGGAGAAAGGCTGCATTTATGGGAGGAGAAGGGGAGAAGTGTTTGATTTGACAGAGCCCTGAACACAAAGGAGTTGCTCTAGAAGATATCTGCTGCTTTGCCACCATCATTCAATAATATATTCTCCGTGTGTCCCTTCTGGAATAACCCCTAAGAGGAAGATACGATGCAGGATGGTACAGAAAAAGGGGTCAAATTTTGCAGGGTTCGGAAAGCTGGCGTCCTTCCGACAGCCTCACCAGTGACTTCCAAAACGGTGTGAGGTCAGAGCTGGGACTAACACTGATAAGGATGTGAGTGAACTTGTCCGGGCAGGTGGAGCACAGAGATTGATTTTCTTTGGGTTACATTTTCTAACTGGCTGCGTTTCACCACTGACGTCCCACAGGAAGCGGAGCGTACACATTGGACTATGTTCAGCACCATTTGGCGTCAGTGAAGTTGCAATAGGGACAACTTTGGCCCCGTAATACTAAAAGTGGCTCCGCAGCCTGTTTCTTTGACTACTAAATAGCCTTTCTTTCCATGTCATTCTTCTTTAAGGGGGCAAAGCTGTCTTGTGGTGCCTGGAAGTGTGAGACCATCACGGGAGATGCAGGTCATTGCAGAAAGTAGCATTTTATCTCTATTTTACCCAGAGGCACACTGAGGTACAAAGAGGTGAAGTAGGTCACACAGCAGGTCACTGGGATTAGAATTCATGTATCTTGAGTCCCAGCCCAAAACTTAATTTGGAGTCAAATTTGACTTGACAGTATCCTTTCAAGCCTGGAATTTTACAGGCTATAGAAGTAAAATGATCAGTTCTGACTAGAGCACCTTACTGACTTTAACAAATGAAAAAAAGGAAGAAGAAGAAGAAGAAGAAGAAGAAAAGAATAGCATAAATGTATTCAATTAATGGGTTGATCTCAGTTCAAAGAGAGAAAAAGGGTGGAAAAGAAAACCAAACCTACAGAACATTTTCAATCAGAAATCACACTTTTATCTTTCATGATTCCCAATCATTTGAGATCTTTTGCAGGTAATTTGAAACAGCTGACATTTTCCCTACATGAAAGAATAAACATTTAATTTGCACTGCCGATTTGGGAGGAAGAATTCTAATCCTATTTGCTCAGCCTCAGCAGAAACACGGCCGAATGCAAGGTCTTCTGTAATTACTGCCTCGGTGCTACACACGGTGCAAGTAATTCAATTAGGAATCCCAATGGGGAGGATCAGGCAAAAACAATACAAACCCAATATTTAGCAAATGGGTTTTAAGTCCCATCCACTCTTCTGGGTCAGTGGTTCCAAGGTGGCAAAGGCCAACAGCATCAGAAGGTCAATTCCCAGAGGTGTCTGGGATTGATGGCTTCCATAAAGACAAGCTGGTGGTCCTTCCTAGGTGGATGCCTGTCATGTCCAAACCACTACTGCTCTTTTAGAGCTACTAGTCATCTCTTTGGCAGCTTCTGTGGAAAAGTCAAGGGTTAAATGCATTTCTGAGAAAAGCAAAACCTTTCTTATCTGAAGATGGCCCATATGCAAGAGCCCAACAGGCAAGATTTAGGCCAAATCTACAAAATTCATTATTATGTGGCCTTGCTCTTAGATTGTATGTCCTTCTGCCTCTCTAACCCACCTTTTTGGGCTAATTTTTATCATTATTTTTGTTTCTAACACAGTTTTAAGATCAGTAGGGAAAGGGGTGAGCAAAAATGGTCAGAGATTTGGAAAAATGACATGACCAAAGATGGAAGGAAATAATTCTTTATTGTGGAAGTGAAAAGACGGAGGGAAAATCAAAGAACTATCTTAAACATGTAAGAGACTTCTGCAAAGGCCGTGTACATTGGGTGGGAAAAGCAGAATTCTTCTTCCAGGGAAATGATAAAATAACTGGGACAGGATTTCTTTATGCTACTGAAGATAGTCAC
Organism: Elanoides forficatus; assembly: GCA_025311575.1. Lineage (NCBI taxonomy): Eukaryota > Metazoa > Chordata > Aves > Accipitriformes > Accipitridae > Elanoides > Elanoides forficatus. The sequence goes on from JAOBAS010000071.1 coordinate 43,572,361, forward strand.
AGAAGCAGTGGAGTCAAGGATAGAGTGTGTTACCCTGACCTGGACATTTAGAAAGAGTCCGGTGAACCTTACTTTAGAAATGTCTGTTTATCTCGATTGACTGCAAATGGAGTCCAGGATGGACAAGTTCATCTGTAGATGTTTAAACGGCAAAAGTCCACAAAGAGCTGACATGAATTTTGAATTCAGAAAAACTTTCTAGTGACAACTGTAATATGGTAGAAGGATATTTCACTTTGGAGAGGGCATGAAGCCTTTGTTATTAGAGATTTAAATACAAGTTACTGTCCTGGTTTCAGCTGGGAAAGAATTAATTTTCTTTCTAGTAGCTGGTTTAGTGTTATGTTTTGGATTTAGTATGAGAAGAATGTTGATAACACACTGATGTTTCCAGTAGTCGCTAAGCAGTGTTTAGACCAAGTCAAGGATTTCTCAGCTTCCATGCCCAGCCAGCAAGAAGGCTGGAGGGGCACAAGGACTTTGGAGGGGACACAGCCAGGACAGCTGACCGAAAGTCAGTATACCCCTGGCCAAAGCGGTATTCCATACTATGTGGCATCATGCCCAGTATATAAACTGGGGGGAGTTGGCTGGGGGCGATCGCTGCTCAGGAACTAACTGGGCATCGATCAGCGAGTGGTGAGCAATTGCGTTGTGCATCACTTGTTTTGTATATTCCAATTCTTCTATTATTATTGTCATTTTATTATTGTTGTTATTATCATTACTAGTTTCTTCCTTTCTGTTCTACTAGACTGTTCTTATCTCAACCCATGAGTTTTACTTTTTTTCTGATTCTCTCCCCCATCCCACTGCTGGGGGGGAGGAGTGAGTGAGCAGCTGTGTGGTGCTTAGTTGCTGGCTGGGGTTAAACCACGACAGTTACATAAATATTTGAAGGGGTAACATTTATATATTGGATACTGCCCTTGGGTGAGGTACGGATTATGATCTTTGAGACCTCTTTCAGGTGGTTTTCTGAACCGTCTTCCTGTGGGCGAGGATACGGACACTGCCGAAGAAGAAGGTTCAGAGACACTCTTCCAAGGTTGGCAGGAATTACAGAGCTATGGGCAGAGATGTTGTCTAACATCAGAGAGGAGACCAGGTCTTATTGCCACAGTTGCTCACACACAGGGCCATTTGAGAACTTCTGGGATAGCCTGGCTGGTTGCCAGCTCCTGAAAAGCTCCTGCAGTACCCATTGCCCCTGTGCCAAGTCTGTCAGTGATTTGTGCATGTCGGAGACACCTGAAGGAACCCATACCCTGACAACTGAAACAAGCTCTTAAGATTCTTCTACAGCCAAGGTGAGATGGTATTTCCAGTAAGCATTGCTCTCCACATATTCAGTCAATTCACCTGCTGAAGCTGTCTCTTGCTCTCCCTGGACTGTTGGTTTAAGAAAAAAATTATCCTGGCCTATGGCTGAGTTGGCAGATATGCAGGAAACACACAAACCCAAATATTCTCTCTCTATCCAAAATGGGATATTTCTTCTACAAGGCACAATTTCTGTTCAGTTCAGAACAAGCGTGGAAAATCAAACAGGATCTATGTTTCAGAGGAGTGTGTCTGATTCCCATTGTTTTTTCATCTCCTGAAATTTTTCATCTGACGGACATCCTCATGATGTCACTGTCTCCATAGCAGCAAACTGACATCAACGTGGGAGGATGATGGCTGAAGTCAGGTTTGGGATCTGCAGGTTCATGTAGGTGATAGCTTTGAAAAAGCAATCAAACAAAAGAGAGGAGTGAAAAACCACAGATTGTAAGTGCGCAGTATGACTCATAATTCATGTAAATTAAAGTCCCAACTGAATGGGCATCTGGGATGTTATGAGAAAATATCTTCTGCCTAGGATGAGTATGCAATATAAAGAGATGTGGAAGAAGAGAGCTGAAATCTGAGAACTGAACTGCATATCTTTTTTTCCAGACAGGATGCTGAACCACATCACAACCTCTACAGTAAAGGGAAGAGTTGCTTATGGGTGTTTAGAAACTCAGCTTGGTGCAATAGTATCTCTCCTTCTACCCTTAAATATCTGGTAAAGATCATAACTCCAAAACACAATGGCCAGGCAGAATGTAAACCTTCAGTGTATTCACTTCATTGTGGTTCCTGCTTTCCATTCCAGTGTTCCTTGGTTATCTTTTCTGCAGTGTTGGAGGGATTTCCAAGTATCTGTTTGCCTCCATACCAGGTTCCATGGCCACAAGAATCTGTTTTGCTTAAATATCAGCAGTGGTCTTGGAGTTGCAGCTGAGATTCAGGCTGGCATGGATGGCCTGTTTGATCTTCGTTCCCTAACTTCTGATATTTTTTATTCCTCTAGTTATCTCTGTGCTGGTTTGGTGATCTTCCCAAGGCAGCGACACCCAGCACGTGCACATACAGGCACAGACTGGATCACATCCACCAGGTACCAGCACCCCCATCAACCACCCATCGCTGGAGATTGGCTCCATCCATGCTGCCGTCTGCATCTACCTTTTCACTCCTCTCTCTTCTGTATGCTCAGATGTGCTCATGAGAAGGGAGCCTGACACTGACTCTGTGATTTCCCCAGAAAAGAAAGGTTTAGTCTCACCTAAATCTGTGCAATTTTTTCCTTCTTTTATGTTCTATTACACTGGGGGAGGGGGGAGTGGTGGGTTTTTTCAAGTACAAAACAAAGCTTATAGAACTGGAATGAGGAGTTGTGGGGCAAAGGAAGTGCAATAAAAAGTGGGATACTATTTAAAGTTGACTTTAAAATGAGTTGTTAATTTTCTTTTCTTGCTGAAAGAAAAGTACTACCCTAAAAATAATTCTTAGGCTGAAAACAAAGGAAGTTATTTTATGCCATACCTAAGCCAGCTGGTGGTTTTTTGTTTTTAACTAGGTGTCAAAGTATTATTTAAAGTAAAAATTTTAAACACTTGATACCTAAAATACCCCCCAAATTATTTCAGATTTTCCCCTTCGTTGATGTAAGTGTCCATGCAGAAGATACTTTCTGTATGTTAAGTCCTGTAAGGATAGGTGTGTGGCTCCTCCCTGGAGCCACAGCAGGTGGGCACACACCTTGCCGTAGCTCCAGGGACACCAGGGACATCCCACCCACCCAGCGACGCACAAACACCAGTTATCTCCAAAGACACCCTGGACCCACAGCCACAAAAAGGAGTTGTAATCTCTTCTCCCACACCTTATTTTGCACGCTTTGCATGATGCTGGTGCTATTTCTGGCCTCACAGTGCTGACAGGGAGAAAGGTTAACAGGAGGAACAAGAGATGGAGGAGAACTGACATCACCTTTGGGCCTCATTCCCTACAGTCCCCTTTGTAAATCTCCACCCTCGCCAGGGGTCGTTTTATCCTGACATGTTAACAAGGGGCTATTCCGCACTGCTCCTAAATTACATATTCATTCTGCTTGCTTTGTCTAACTGAAAGCATTTAATAATTAAGTTTCTTTTCTGGTGTAGGCGATATTTAAATAGTTTTTGTTCCACTGACTGAACACATCTTTAGTGAGAACAGCTGATTTTGGTCAACATTTCAGAGTGGTATGAGACTTAAAGAGTAAATCACTGTGGACAGAGTAGGCTTTCCATGTCCTCCTGGACTAGGGTGCTGGGTTATCTGTCCAGGCTGATGGTCATCCCTTCTGTAATCCCTTTCCAAGCGCAGACAATGATCTTGCTCCACTGATTTGTTTTAACTGTTGTCTGAGATAATCCATATTCCTGAAGCAAATGCTGGAGCACCTGCAGCTACTCAGATGCTGAATGGAGAATGGAAGTCACCTGTATTTTTTGCTGTATTTACCACAAACAATTTTCAAAGTTTCAAAGTGCTAATAGAGCTCTAATGTGTGTAAGTGTAGGATTCAACTCATCTAATTTTTTCAGTGCCATTTAGCTTGCAAATTTAGACAGCTAGATGTAGGTTCCACTGTGTTGCTACATTCCCCATATAGCTGTTGAAGAGTCAGTCAAAAGTCAATATAAACCAAATGTAGGTGTGTAGAGTGATCTGTAGGGTGACCTGAACCATTATTTGGGATACACTGGCTGTACTGATTAGAGGTTTAATTCAGTTGTCTAAATAGCGGTGCCTAGTGTGAAAAAAAACTGTCAACACATTGACATGGAGCTGGCAGAAATTACAATGGACCCATCAACATATGGATCAGCAGCTGGAAGCCAGGACATCTCAAGTGCAATTGGCCATACACACATGGACAGCTCTAGTTCACATGGAGACACTGACCTGTGTGGTCTTCATACAGTAAAAAGGAAGGTTCAGGTGCCTCAATAGGCATCTGGTACCATTTGGTAAGCCATGGAGTGTCAAGACAACCTCCAGGTGTTGTTCCATAAGGCTGAGTTCCCTGTAAGTCTTGTGCTGTATCTGCCAGACCCGTATCAATCTCTCCATGCTTTTTGGCACCTCCAGTGGCCTTTGGCCATGGGTAGGCAGCTGATTCATGCCCATTTGAGACTCCTAACAGAAAGCAGATAATTTCCGTCATCAGTTGCTTGCGCAAGACACCCAGGAAGGCATCAAAAGAAGCAAGGAATTGAATTTTGGCTCCTTAGTATTAGAGTCTTGGCCCAAACTACTGATCTATCCTGCTTCCAGCTCTGCTGGGTCACATCTAAACACGTATGCTGGGCCTGCCCGCTCCCCTCAAGGCCCAGGGCTTTCACATCCCATGCAGGGCACTTTGAACTAATTCCAGTCGCTTCAGAAAGAGACAGTGTTTCCTGTTTCTACAACCCAGCCGACTCCTTAATCCTTTTATCCAGCTACTATTGTGCCAACTTGTCCTTGTGTTCCTATTTGACCTCATCTTGATTCTTTCATCCACAGGCTCCGTTCCCACCCCATGCACAAGGCACGTACTTTAAACCAGCACTCAGTGAAATGGAATTATGTGCTTTATAGAGAAAGAGACTCTTGAGCAAGTGTGCATAAACACACATGCACGCACACACACACACACACATATATGTGTGCCCCAGGTCAGCCTCTGCCTGTTGCTTCACCTCTTCCATTCCTCAACCGACTGTGACACTGAACAAGTCACTTAACCTCTCGCTGTCTGAGTCTATCCAGCCGTAAAATGGGGATAAAAATACTTCACCTACCTCAGACAGGACATGTGGTTTAATTCCTTCATGTTTTCAAAGTGCTTTGAGTTCCTGAGCTGGACAAGAATTGGCTTAAATTTTCTCAGGTGACTAAGGTTTGTGGTGCCCAATTTGACATACATTGAAATGGTCTTGCTTGTGCTTGCTTGATCGGTTCAGCACCAGGACTTGCCAGGGAACCTTAGGCAAATTGGGGTTTTGTGCTTTTTCTTTGAATAGGGAAAAGGATTTTTGCCACAGAGGGATCTCAAGAAATACAAATCATTATGTATTAGGCATTTCTTGCAGTTCAGAGCAATTGATGTGCTCTCTGAGTGTGTGTTTGTAAGATACCAAGCTCAGAGAGGAACAGAGTGCTTGCACCAGGACAAAATCCATTTTCACTGATGTGCCCAGAGATTTTATTTTTTTAAATGAAGTAAGCCTCTTTTTAGACAAGTCACTGCTAAGAACTGTAAACACCATTTCTATTTCAGACAAGTTACGAGGGGGCTGGTTGCTGAGATTTTGCCCTGTGTTGCTGTTGTCCAACCACAGGCAGATGCTATAGTTTATCAGGAGGAGACATAACAGGATCCAATGACACAGAGCTAAAGTTCAGCATATTCCAGTTCAGCTAAACCCCTGATTTTTTAGAGTCTGGGGTATTAACCACTAAAACAATTTCCCCAGGGGTAAGTGGGTTTTGCATCATCCAATGCCCGTCCAAAAGTGATGACCCAGCCCAGACAGAAGTTTTTAGAGGCATTTCACAGATGTTGAGGGAAATTCTCTGGTCTGAATTCTCTTACTACCTTATTAACAAGTGTAATGGCTGCTGCTCTGAAATAGCTCCCCTCCCACTTCCCACCTCCTTTCCAGGCTGAAAGGTTAGTGATTACATGAGTAAATATGGCATTTTTATTACGGTGACCCCTGATAAGGTGTGCAGCGAAGTGTCCAAACTAGATTAAGATGGCATCTGAGAGATACCAGGGAACCTTCCCCTCCTGGACACAAAAGAAAATTATTCTCCATCATTTACCTAGAAATAAGACAGAAGCTGGCTGAAATCCTTGTTTTTCATCTGTCCTTCCCATATTTCCTCAACAGCTGCATGAGTTTTGGAGGCCATGCAGATGCATCTCTTTTTTTTCCCTTTCACTTTTCTTTAACGTGTGCTTGCTTCACAACTTTTCTCGCCTCTTCTCTTCACCCCCCC
>JAOBAS010000071.1:43578808-43615329 GCA_025311575.1 Elanoides forficatus
CCCCCCGCCCCACTTCTGCCATTCACTTTGATGTTACTGTGCCCTAACAGCAAATTAGTCACCCAGTGCCAAAGGCAACATACATCACCCGGTGACAGCTCCTTCTGCTTCCACCCGTGACCTTTAGAAACAAAATAGCCAAGCGCAAACAAGAAGAGATAAGGGCTCGTTTTGAACACAGCATTTTTATTTGCTTCAGGTGTGATTTATAAAGCTGTCACCGAGTTCTGTTGGCAGCTGCGGATGCAGTAGGAAAAGTTGTTTCTCTATCCCACTCGGTGATGGGAAGTGATTTAACTCTTTGGCTGCGCCAGGAGGTGGGCGAGTGGCAATTCTTTGTGCCTTTTTCTTGAAGGGGCACAAGAGAAGGCTTCAAATCCAGAAGCTGATAGCTGGGCAGGTCCCAGGGTAAATCTGATCCTGGACTGAGGGAGTATAAGCAGAGTTCGCGCTGACTCCCCAGAGCTCTGCCCTTCTTCCTTTACGTTCCAGCTGCATCAGAGAGGAGATGATAGCATGGGATTTAAGCACTCAGCTCCATCTGACTGGGATGCAGGAGGAAATAGACTTTTTTTCTGTCTTTGCTACCAGCTTGCTAAATTAGCTTGGACAACTCATGTCGTCTCTCTGTTCCACAGTTTCTCCATCACTGTTGTGAAGATAAGACTCAGCTCCCCCATATAAAGCTCTTGGGGATTTACTGAAGGAGAGGGCTACAGGACAACTGGTCACTGCTAGTGCCACCCTGCCCCAGAGCACAGTCTTGAACCTCCTGAGAGGCCCTTCAGCGTTGGGTGCCTCTGAGGCAAGGTTGAAATGAGGCTGTTGGGGAGCCATACGGTCAATGTGCAGCAGCATACAGGCAGCATGAGCACAGCACAGTCCTGGGACATGGACCATCCAGCAAGGAGACCTCCCTGCAAGCGAGCCCTCCTGTTCTCTCTTGATGGGATAGCAAGGGATGTGGGACATACCCGCACCCACTGCAGGGCTGAGGTCTTCCACCGATCATCCCATGCTTCTGAGACCCTCAATAGGCTTGTTCTTGGCATGAACCCTCTGTGGGGAAGATCCTGATGCAGTCTGACCTCCCCTGCAAGGCCAGGGATAAAGGGGCAAAGGAGAAGGAGAGGGTCTGTAGAAACTCATGCACTGCATGGATGAGGCACAGAAGGACAGGTAGCACAACCTCACTGGTGTGTTATGTGTGCTGTGAACCAAGGCACCCTCCAAGGTACAGCAGGACTGGTGACTCCAGAAAATAATCAAAGTAATGTTAGCACTTTAATACATGAGATACTCTTTTACCATGGTCTAATGATGTGCTCTCCAACCTCCCAAGTTCCCTTTTTCGAGTCTTGCACTTAAAGCAGTTGCTTACACATGAAGGCATGCAAGTTCAAAGCACGGCTCTGCCATAAATGTCCCCCAAAACTCTGGAAGTTAAGTAAATCCCTCACTCTACTATCTGTAGGTGTCATCCCTTTCCTCCTGCATTAAGCCTCCCTACACATGAAGACACTGATCCTTCCTCCTCTCATATTGTACAGCATCTAGTGCGGTGAAGCCATGATGACATTGAAGAGTTCCATAGACTCTTACAACCAACACGAAACACCTCCACGAAACAGGGAGTGGAGACTCCCACCTCAAAGTATGTGGACTTTGCGTACACTGATGCAAAGTCACAGCAGGACTGAAACATTGTGAGGTGTTCATTAAGACATTTAAACACCTACCTTTCTCTCCTACGGAGCTAATGCAAACAAACAGCAAGACAGAGGAGAGGAGGGTCGTCAGCAATCTGGAAAATCAACAGGTCCCAAGAGTCTGGGAAAATGAGTTTGTAACACCAGTCCAAGGGATGGTTCTTCTGTCTCTTTGCATAACTTGCTCACTTACGCTAGGGGTAACCATACTCTAGCTTGATTTCCGGCTGGCCCTAGCTTCAAGCACCAGCCAAGCCTGTGTTCCCTGTAGTATCCATGCTTTCCTGGCATGTAGAGTGAGGCTATTGCTAAAGCGCCAGGGAGCAGCAGGAGAACAGCAAAATGGCCGTGCTTCACTGCCTCCTTTGCCTATATGCAAGCCCTCAGAAGCAACCTGGTTCTTGCTGCCTTGGATGGAGCAACTGCAGAGTGTGGGCATGACTGTCCAGGGACCTCTCTCTGCAGGACTAGAAAGGCTGAGATGCTTGGGGTCTCCTGCCAGCTCTGTCCAACCTCCATTTTCAAACTCTCCTTTCCCATGTCAGGAGCTGCCTGATGCCCTCCCTTCATCCCAGCACGTGAAAGCTCAGTGTTGCCTGAGCTGCTGAGAAGCCATAAACTACATCTTCTGCACCAGAAAGACACATCCAACTTCTAGACAAAGCACATCACTCAGGGATTCCATCAGGTGCCAAGGAGCCCGTCCATCCCAGAGCCCCAAACCTGACAACAGCAAGAGAGCACATGGTTCTCCCCTCCCCTTAATAATCTGCATGGACTATTGCCATCAGTTCCTCTTAGCTTCTTTTCCCCCAGCATCTTCTCAAGTGCATATAGTTCTAGTCTCACCAGTCTTTGTGGGTGATGCCAAACAGTCTGAGCCCTGTGACACTATCCCAGAGTGCAGGCTTATTATTTCTCACTCCCCCACCCCCTTCTTGCCATTTATTTGAAGACTGAGGAGCAGCTGTAGGTAGAAAGTGGCCTTTAGGTTGTTTTTACAGACATTATTACACTGTCAAGGCAAGGTGTAAGGCAAGGCTGTTGAAGAAAGGGATTTGACAAGTGCATTTATTTTAACAGGCAACACAATTCAGTCCATTTAAAAACAAGGCAGGTTTGTAAATGCTTCTGGGAATCAGCCCTGCAAATACTGGTGTCCATAGGCTCTCTAAAGTGTAATTAAGGCAGGAGTTGATTGACTGAAGAAAAATAGAACGTCAGCAATGAAGGCAATTACAGAAAACAGCAGCTCCTTTGCATTACTGTTCTGTTTTGTGTTCTAGCTTAGAAACTTCCTCAAGGAGAGATCCTGTGGCCTAATCACTCCGAAGCCAATAGTAAAACCCCTCATTGGCTTTAGCACAGCCAAGATCTAAGCCCCCAGAATAAAGTCAACACCAGGGAAGGCTCTGATGACATTGTTTTTCAAAGGTTTCCCTTGGATGACTCTCCTCTAGATCACAGTGACAGTCCATAAATTGGAGCAACCTTAAGATGGTCTGAACTGGGATAATCCAAATCTGATAACTGCACGAGAGTCATCCTGTGTAAGCCTCACTTACATCAGCTCCCCAGTTCAAGCTCCCGCAGTCGAGTTTGCATTGCATGTCGTCTTACTATGCTTCATCTTCTCTCACTCTCCAGGATGCCACCCACTGCACTTGGCAAGCATGTTCACAAAAATGGACATAGACCACAGTTGCCCTCACAGAGAAGTCTTCTTCTTCATGGATGGCATGACTCACCTTGCACCCTCAGAGCGTGGCCATTCCTTTAGCACAAAACCTCTTGTGCCAGCATCTCACCTGTCATTTGACCCACATCGCACTCTCCTAACTCAGAGAATATAGCAGCTGGGTCTAGACACCATGTACAGAAGAGTCCTTCCAGCTTACACAAAGCTCCCAGAGAAAGCTTTTCCTTTAGAGGTTGGGCATGCACAAACCTGACCCCAGCTGCAGCTTGTAGCTGGCTTGCTTGAAAACTTCCCTGACAAAATAAATAAGAGGTTCTCTCCAAATTCATTAAGAGAAAAGTACCCCAAATGTGTTTATTGACAGTGGCTTTTCTCCCTTCCAGATAGGGTTGGAAGGAACTTCAGCATCTGGAACCTGACCAGCATCTGAGACACAACATTAGAAACACAGCTGGGCAACTCCAAATATCATCTCTTGGAGCTCTCTTTCGTTTTCTTATTTCTTCCCCCTCTTTCTCCTCTGAAAAGCACTAACCAGACCATATTGTTTTCCACACTTTGGTGCAGGCACGTTAAATTAAAAGCACACAGTTATGCATTTGGAGAGGGGAGAGAATCACAGCAGTTGCCAATGGTCTTGTGTATTGAATCGTATTGCAAATGCTTCTCAAAACACTGGAAAGGAAATCGTTACCATTAGCCTTAATTTATAGATGGTGAAACGGAGGCCCAGGGATGCAAAATGAGTCACTGAAGACCATTCAGCAGGTTCATGGCAAACACAGACATCTCCTGAGAGCTATCCAATAGTCACAAGACCTCACATTAGTTGTTTTGCAGAGTTTATAGAAATTATCTATTTTGAGCCTGGGAAAAAAATACCCTTATAAATCCTGCTGTGACCTCAGAAGATCTTTCTTCCCACAATTTCTTTCCTAATTGCTACCACAGTGTCCTGTAGATCTTCGTAAGGAGGGGGACTTGCAGAAGTGCCTGCACCATCCTTCACCAAAAAGAGCTTCTGGGAAAGGCTTCAGGGATCCGCCGGTCTGCAAGACATGATGAATGCCATGTGATGTTGTTGGCAGATTTCAGAAGCAGATGCACACATGCTGACACAAATTTCTGTTTTCCACTTCAATTAAGGGCTAGAGGAAAAAAATAACCACAAGGAGCTGTTAAACCAAATCGCTAACAACCTTCAGCCCATCAGGGTTACTGACAGCTTCCGCAAACCGTTTGCAAAAAGGGTTCTGGTAGAAAAATAAAGCTTTAGGGCCAGGCCTGGCAAAGTCTCAGTCCCCTCTGAGAGGTGCTAAATGTCCTCAGATCCCCATGGAGACACTTGCTAATGTTGCAAGGTTATTACGGGATAAACGAGGGCACAGTCTGGGCAGCTTGCCTAACCGGGGAAAAAATAATACTTTTGACACTGTGTGTGGCTCTGACCAGAAGAGATGACCCCCAAGATCCAGCTCCAAAGCCAGGATGGCTGGTCACAGTCTGGATGAATGCAGCCCTGAAGAATGCTTGAGTTTTAGCTCCTATGGCCAATGGCCCTGCTGGTTTTTTGGTGCCTAAATCCACCACTGAGACATCATTAATACCTCAGAGCTCCTTCTCAGCTTCTCACATGGTGGACTATTGCATTTCATTTGACTGCTTGAACCCAGTGCCATTCACAAACTGAGAGCTGCTCAGAGGGCTGGTTGTGACTGAAGTAATATGGCATTGAAAATAGTCAAGGATGCCTTTCTCAGTCATATGGTCCATTTCTTTCAACACAAAACAGTGTGCATAAACCAAAACCTGGCCAGCTGCTAGAAGGTGGTATGAGTGGTGTCAGCACCTGGTCGCAAGAGAAAAACAATGGTGGGATCATGAACTCATCCCTTCGTGGAGGATGCCAACCAGTGGCCTCTATGGCCTCATAGTACATAATTCCTACAATGGAGCAGAAATTTGAAGATCCCTCCAATACTCTCACACTCCTTGAAGTGAGGGGTTAAAGCTTCTGCTCCAACAGAGATTTAGTTACACCATGAAACAGTACCTAACTGCTAGGTGTTGCAATGCCAATGAAGATTTGACCCCAGAGAGCACAGACTGGAGCAAGAAGTCCTGGAAAAACACAGGTTGTAAGGGAAGTCTCTTTCTCCCTGGTACATGTGCTCCAGGGCAACATCTTTGCTACTTGAGAAGGGGAGTAATTTGGGAAGTGAGGCAGATGCTGCCTGGTGAGTCTTTCACTGTGATACTGGAGAAGATCCCCCAAACATGCACAGGACACCCGTCACGTTAGCACCAAAATATTTGAGGTCTCTCAGAAAACACATTCTGTTCCCTGGCGCCTAATTTTTAAGATGTCTTCTTCATCTGAAAGACTTATGAGACATGTAAAGACCTATCCACCTGGAAATTTAAGTTGAAATTAGGACAGCACATAACAACTGTCTGCACTGATCAGACACACACATGCACACATAAACACATGCCCTGCAACTCTGGTAGCTCTGCAGTGACCAGGTAAAGAGATAAACCCTGTTCCACCTTGTTCTCCTTGAAGATACAGGCCTTGAGAAGACAAAACTCTTGCCACCATTCTGTACTTCCTTCTTCCTGATTTCTGGCTGCTGGCCCTCTTCTGTCCTGGGAAGACATAGAGACAAGCCAGACAATTAACCTTCATCTTCCAATAGTTAGGCTTGTGATTTTAATATTTTACATTACACCAGTGTGTCCAGAAAACTTCTTGAACAAAGCAGAACAGCTGGACACATCTGGCCCGTGCTACACAGTGTAGACATAACCTTAGGGAATCTTGAAATCACAAGTGTGGCACTTGTCCTGCATCAAGATACATGCTTTTTCCAGGAATTAAGCTTCTTCCTATGTATTTGGCTAGTAGTGGTATCTGCAGTCCCCTCCAGAGCAGGGTTTAAATACCAACTCCACTAGGCAAGACAGATACTTCACTGAGCATCACTAGCATGTTAAGATGACTTCACTAGGAGAATTTTAACCTACATGACATGTTAAAGGTAAAAAAAAATATTATACCTTTACTTTCAGAAGTGGCCACCACCAGCACCAGCTATGGACTCACTCAAACACTCTTGACATTTCAGAGCCAAAGGGAGATTTCAACTCAGTGTCTTGGAAATTGTTAGGTTCTTCAAGATGGTAAACAGCCCAAGCAGAAGTGAGCTGCTGCCTTGTGCTAGATTGTGTGTACATGATTGCCCTCTTCTGGGGCATCTCAGAACAGTTGACCTCTGCTTAATGCCTGAGAGCATCAGAAGATTCACATTCATATTCATAGATGGAGCCACGCTCTGTTGTCACACCCTTTTGCCACGAGCTAAATTCTCATTCCAACATTCACCCTCATTTGCTGCTTAAAACCTTTCAGGGGAGGACTTTTTGCATCATTATCATGCTAATCCCTCATGTTTATTTTTATTTAGGGCATTCTGTATCCAGTTTGGCTGACAGAGATTACCCAGAGGGAAAAGAAGCCCACAGGACCATCAGGACACTTCTCTTTCACATATTCCCTGGGACAAGAGTCCCATAGACTCTCCTTCCCGCTTTCTTCCCAAGGAACATAATTTCATTTTTCTGTTGTAAAGGTCTTACACTTACTCGGTGGCATTAGGAAGGGCAACGTGACTCATATTGGCAATGATAAGGCTGTGCTGTGAACCATCCTGAGAGACCATCCCATTGAACAGTGAACATGGGTTCTACTTTCACCTGTAGCACACAAATACAAAATAAAAAATTCTTCCTTTCCATGGGACCTTGCCACCCACCTTGTGCCTATCGGACTGGAAGTTCTCTAAAACCAGGCAAGCCCTTTTCTAGTTGTTTGTCCCCATAATTGTAAATCACGGTGGCCTCCTGCAGCTGAACACCCTCCTTGGGTCCCATTTCAGCAGCAGTGCTATATGAGCTCTGAGGGCAGCCACAAGGGAGTCCTAAGCCTAAGTTCTTTCAATGCTTTGCTTATATTTAGCCTTGCAACATTCCCTTACCTCTTTTTAGGTTGTTTCCATGACAACCAGCCCAGCAATAAAAAATCAAGTGTTGGCTGCAGGATGGGGGAAGGAGGGGAGGGGAGGGAGTTTCGTGACAAATGAGGAAATACAGGCTCTCTAGTTACTCCAACCCCATCCACCACATTATCTCAAGTAGGATGGTTCATTCCACCTCAATGCAGAGCTGCCATCAAATGTAGGAGTGCCAGGAAAGCCTGGTGTCTTGTAACTGGTTTTAAGACTTCAGTAGGATTTTCACTGTCAGTGGGAAAGGCTTAAGTTGTGCTGTAACAGAGCCCATGGGAACAGGGTCGTGAATTATGCACAAATAAAACCACATTGTACCCTTTGGGCCTTTCTTTTTCACAGCTTTCCCCCTGGGCATCCCAGAAAGAAGGGTCAGGCACAAGTGAGGTTGTGTGCAACTGAGAAGCTGGGGGGGAGAGGAGTCTGCCCACAGCTAGATGCTGGGAAATTCAGAGTCTGTATATGAGCTTCTGGTTTTGAGGGTTTTTCAGAAAGACTGTCAGCTATGTGACAGCTTCTGAAGGGGTACAAAGCAGATCTTTGCAGAGGAAGGCTTCATGTCATCGTGAAATCATAGACATTACCACGGTGTGATGAAGTAAAATGGATGGTGAGCTGCAAAAGCTAGAGAAAAGGTTTTTGCAGATGAGGAGAATGGCAGCTGGTAAAAATTGTCCTGATGTGGAAGGTTTATTACTGTAATACGATGGCCTTCTTATATTATGGTTTCTCCTCTGTACCTGCCTTTTGGAAGGTAAGATTTAAAAGTCATGGGACAGAGCCTCCAACTGCTTAATCTGGAGTACAAACAGCAAGCATGCCTTCCATAACAGGAGCGACCCATTGTGTATTGGCCTCCCCTAAGAAAGATTACAAGTCCTATTTTTAATTCTTCTTTTATAATGAGATGAACTGCTTCCCATCCTGCCAAATGCTTAGCATGACTCCCCAGCATCCTCCCAGAAAATGCCTGGACTCCTTTGCTTGAAAAGATTAGATGGTGTAGAAGGAAGTGTGAAGAGGATTAGACTACATACACATCTATACTGAGATCTATTTTTAAATGTATCCTATGTGGCTGAGTGATGAACTGCAAATGCATTTGTTACTCATGGTCCTCTGAGATACAGAGGCTTACTACAGATTGCCTTCTTTTACTGCAGTATCACTTTTAATAACATCATCTTCAACACCAATACTTGCCTTTACACACACAATCTTCCAACATAATTTCTTGCATTTATGACAAGCATGACACTACCTATATTTTGTTTCTTCTTAAAGAAAAATATTTAATTGAAAATATGGGAAAATAAGGACTACAAAATCCTCTGAAGAGTTCAATCCCTGTCTCCAAAGCTGACAAGCCAAATTTCAGGTTTGAGCATTTCTACATTCCTTATCAAGAAGGCAACACTTACATCTGGAGGCCTCCATGATATCTCTGAGTATGAACCAATAGCCCATCATTCTTTACCGTTAGGAGACATTTCAGAAGCTGGCATGATTTGGTATAACTCCATAGGTGTTAATTTACACCAAATTACTCCGGCAAAAGGTCAAGACCATTGTATTTGAAGTAAACAATAAAGTTTCTATCTAGCCAAGGGTTGAGATTGGTGCATGTGGTAGTGAGTACAGCATGAGGACTACCAGTGTGATGCTGAGGTAGACTGCAGAAGTAAAGGCATGAGTCCCTTCAACATGAACTCGTGTATTGGGTTTTGTGACTGTAATCCACACCCACTATGGATGGGGACTTCATACCGTATGATAGCTGCTGGGTCATAGAAGTAAATGTCTACCAAAATTTCTATAATCTACCACTCATATTTGCACAAGACAGAGTGGAAGGTATCTTATCTGAGATTCTGTCTACTTTAGTTTAAATGGAAAGTATTGGAAGGGCATTTTAACTCAGTTTTGAGCTAGGCTTCCACTCTTACAACTCTATGTGTGTACATACATTTGACTCCAAAAATATACATGTGCATATAGTGACAACAAAGGAAATGAGGACTACAGGAAAAGTCCCTCATTTGCAAAAATAGGAGGTCAACATAACTACATTATATTGAACTATGAAAGGTGCTAGCTCAGTTGCTTTATCCACTCTGGCCTTTAAGAAGCTGAATATGACAAAATAACACTTTGTATTTGATGATTAAAGGGGAGAAAATTCCTAAAGAATGCCTGATGCCTGTGTGAGGATGTGGACACAGACGTACAGTTGTACATATAATTTCGTACAAGTATTCAGTGGAGACATGAACATTAACATTATATGTGGCCCCATTTGGCATAAATCTGGCACTGTCAGCCACAACATCCATGTAGGTCTTCTCCAGGGTAAGAGAGAAACTACTGAACCTCAAATTTCTGAGACCTACCTGATGGCCAGCTCTCCCTTCAATCTCACTTAGTTTTTTTTCCCAGTTTAACACAAAACCTCCACCATCACAGCCCCAAACATTTGCTCTTAAAATGGTTGAGTTTTCCTCTGAGGGGAGCAAAACATGACAAGTTAAATGAATTAGGTAATGCCTTACCCCATATAATTTATGATGCCATGGGGAGTGGAAGCATACACATCTCTTCAGCTTGTACTCGGTCGGTCCTTGTGGACTAGAGCTAATAAACTAGAGGAGCTTGGAGATGAGATGAAGGAGGGGAGAAGCCTCCCCCTTCATTTCTTGATCTTGGAGGGAGCTAGCCTAAGAAAATGGTTACCAAACACCTGGAGCAGCACCTAATTAACCAGAGTGAGATTTTAGTTTGGCAGGATTAAATGTTGACAAGCACCCATGGTGCTGTGGGTCTGGTTTGCTCACTGCTGGGAGCAGGGATAAAGTGCTACGTTGCACAGCCCTGTGGGAACATAAATTTGGGGGAGGTTTGAAACAAGAAGTACATTGATGCACGGGTTTGTTGATTGACATTCCCCTTGTGGATAGCTGGAATTAAAATTGATTGGGCAGGGTAGTGTGCTAAAAGTTTTGCTGGTCTAACTGGACGTAGTTCCACTTAAATTCATTGTGATTTATACTGGCATGGGATGGCTTACAGATGGGGGATGGCTCAAAGAAGCTGCAAAAAAAAGCATTGCAACAAATTCAAAATCTAGAATAGGGAAAAAGGTGATTTAAATAGAAATCTTCATCATGTTAAAGTCTTGGTGAGCAAGTGCTTCTTCTGAGAGAAGTCTGAACTCTGTTCTGTAAGGCAGAATGGCCACGCAGCTCGATGCCGCTGGAAGATCTGGTTTACTCACTTTTTGTGGGCCTTTGAGAAAATAGGAAAATAAGACAGCACCTCTTCATTGAGTAAGGAAATAAAATTTTCAAGTGAAAGCATCTATGTATAGTTAAAATAATGCACATTAGCTGTCTTGTCTTGGCTGTCATTATATGGAAAATCTTGAGAACAAACCTATGGTGGAAGTATATTAGCACAACTCTGTTGACATGATTAACCAATGCTGATTTACACTTGTGAAGAGCAGTCCTGTGCTATCTGCCAGAGGACAGAGAATCAGATATTAACAGAGCTGGAGGAGTCCTTACAAGACTAAAGGTAGAAACGTTTCCAATGATACTTTCCTTGACTGTCCAGCTAGCTTCTAAATATGCTGACAAAGAGACAGTACCTCCTCCTGTCCAGGTAGGTAGTTCCAGAACTTTCTTACCTTTACTGTCGTGTAGGTGCTGTGTGGGCATTTTATATAACAATAACAATAACAATAATAAATTATAATAATAATTTTATCATTATTTCTAAGTCCACTTAAACTGGCTGAATTTGATGTTCAGGACTTCATGTCTGATCTACCTACATATCTGGAAGGCTCATTATTTTCTTCTTCTGTGCAAAAAACTTTTGCCTGTTCCCTCAGACTCTCTAAATTAAAAGCCCTGTCTCCTTTGGTCTGACCTCATCATTTTTTCTTAACTTCTGATCTTTCCAGTAATTCCTCCCCAGACTTTCTCCAATTGGTCCTGAGTTTACCCAAATGTGGTTCTTGCAAAGTGCTCTTAGGCTGTCTTGCAAAATTGGCTAAATATTGGTAGACTGTAATAAACACCCAGCTCAAGTGGAGACACACAGAGCAGGATTCAGTTGCCTAAAGATGGGACATTTTAAAGGCCTTAAGGTATCTTAAATACCTTAAAGTACCTTTCTTCTATTTACTGCTCCAAAAAGTGTTAGTTCTCCCTTACATCTTCTATCCTATCTGCCACTCCTGCATCTGAGATAACTTACAGGCACCTCAAATGATAAAAAATGACTGTATGCATGCAGTCAGATGTGATGAGTCTTACCTTCAGCTTTGAAAACTTTACCAAAGCCAATGAATATGACATCAAAAGAAGTGAGCTCATCTGCAGGATGCTGGGACTCACACAAAGGGACTGCAGCTGACAAGTCTCCTAAGTCTCATTTCTGATGATATCTTAATTTTTACATTTCCCTGCAATATAAGTAGGATCATGAAATTCTCTGCATCACTGTGAAATTTTCCATAGCTGTTAACCTGTCATCCTGGGTCTGTTGGGGGACTTCATTTTTTCACAAAATCAGTTTACCTTCAAATTACAGTAACATGAAAATTGAAGTAATGAGGGGAAGAGCTAGCTGATTTTCTTCAGTTCTGCAGAACAGAGGGTTTTCATTAGGGCAAAACATGATTCCACCAAAATTTCATTCTCAAACACTTTTGTCACAGCCTGAATGGATCTTTTAGAGTGTTTGTATCTATTGCCAGATCACCCAGTGCAACAGTATTTGCGGCCTCTTTTATCCAAGTTAAACACTGGTGAGCATATTGCAAAGCCAATATTTATTTAGTATCTAATCAGGCTTGTTAAATTATCCAGGCCCTGCCAAGATCAGCAATATAATTTGAGCTCCACACTCACCCACCACCACCATTCACCTGGTGCTGGGTAGAAGCTGAACACATTGATAGACTGCCATGGCTATTAGGATTCAAGGGTGATCATTTATCACAGCAAATGAGTAGGAGTTGTGCTTTCTATTTTCCATGCACCATTAGGCCTGGGGTGTTTGCACTTCATGGATCTCGCTCTCAGTAAATACATTTGGAAAGATGATTTTGATTGAGCTGAAACAGTTTCAGCCCAGAGTTCAAGCCAACACATGACCAACCTGTGTAATCCCAAAGGGGACATCACAAATTGTTTTGGAGGTGGTGTGACTCGTGTTCCAAAAGCCACATGCTATCAGCCTTGTTCGTATTGTATTAAAGCTAAATACATTATTTAGGAAAGGGAAGGACAGTCCTTTTATGTTCAGTCCATGTTGAGTTTAAACCAAGACTCTATTTAGGAAAGCTAAAACAAAAGAAGAAACAGTATAGAACAACACAGGAAAATTGACCAAAAGGAGGCAACAGGTGGTAGATAAAAATATTCACCCAAGTCACAAGAGATTCAATTGTAAGTAATTCACTGAATTAGGCAGAGGAAGAGCCTGAGCAGGGATGACTTACACAGAAAATTACTGAGATCCCTGACAGGCAGGAAATGTCTGTTCTTGGGGGGAAATCTTGTACTTCCACTGTGCTGTGAAATTCAGCTGGAAAAACCTTCCATGAAGAAAGCTTCATCAGGACCTTTATATTCCTAAGAAAATGTTCCATTTCAACACATCCATCTTTTTGAGGCCAAAAAAGTGAACTCAAAACATTCCTAAACAGTATTACCATACTTCTCAAACAGCCAAGGGCTGGACTCATCTGTCCAATGTAGACTTGTCAAAGTTTGTTGGGAAACTTCTATGAACAGAAGGTTTTAGCAGGTTAGAAAACACATATCCAGCATGTTTTAGGTAGGGTTCATCCTATTCTGGAAGGAGGAAAAAATGGTGAGGTAGTTTATTTCTCAAAGCCTCATCCTGACATTTGTTGTTACGATTCTATTCTGATGTTATATATTTTTTAGTGCTTTCAAACACAACAGTACTCTGATGTGGTACCAGTTACCCAAGAAAAATCTCAATTCAGAAAAGACCCAAAATTGAGTGAACACATCTAAGTGAGTTAATTTTTGGGGGTTTTAAGGAACTTATGTTACACTTGAATTCTCAGTCCCAAGCTCTGTCTGTGTCAGGAAGGGGGGTGGTGCTTAGAGGAAATCCCTCTGAAGCTACTGGAGCTATGGATGAACCCTGAAGTTCTCTTAATGGGATGAGCTCTAGGTTTGTATCCCTATGGTTTCCCACTCATGTGGGAAAAGCCAGAGGCAATTCGGATTCACTGAAATAGACATTATACCGAAAGAGATCAAGGCAACTCATGCCCACAAGATCTTTCTGTCTTTAAATACCAGGAAGAGGAAGAAAATCAAAGTGCCTTACCTTTACACGACATAGCACTGTTGGACTAGAGCTCAGGTCTCCGCTCCCAGCAGGCACCATCACGCCTACACGGCACTTGTGTCAATCTAGCCATCGTCATGATCCACAGTGCCTTGAATTCCCACAGTCCCCGGACTCCTCTATCTCCCCTTTGTTTCCCTGCAGGATTCCCATGGTCTGAGAGGCGGCAGACAGCCCAAGCATCTCCCAAAAGCTGGCCTGGGCTGCTCCCTCCCTGCTGAGTCATAAACTGGAATGGCAGTCATTCCTAGGTGCCTCCTCAACAGCCCTCTCGCACAGGCTTATGATCAGCTGCAGGAGCCTTTATTTGCTTGTGGTCAACCACTCTCCCCTGAAAAGTCTCTGGAGGAAGCATTATATTTCCTCACACAGGCTTTGAACTTCTGGATTAGCGCTTTCCTTTGCAGCCCGAGCACTTCCTGCGCAGAAGGAATTTGTTCTGCAGCCTTCGGGGAAACCTTGGGTTAACGGGAATGACTGAAATCTGACAGCGAAAGGCCGTTTCCAGTTTCCCTCATCCTAACAGCCCACAGGTTTTGCCTCCTTCCAGGCTTAAGTCCTGACTCAGGATGAACTAAGTGCTTTGTGAGGCTCCTGCCCTACAGAAAAGGCAAAGCAGCTTGAGTTTCGTTCACTGCGGGTTTCATTACCTGAAAGAATCTTGCAGTTATCTGATGGAGGAGAGCAGCCATCACAAAGCAGCTCACTTGGGGTCAATGGCTACCTTAAAGTTTTCCATTTCTGGATTCAGACCCTCCATCAAACGTACTTACAGTGGTGTGGGCCCCCTCCATCCACAATGGAACGGAGACTGAAAAACCTTGGGTTTGTACTCATTCTTAGGAGTATTTGATAAAAATATTTTTAAAAATTCAGGTGAAATTATGAACTTTCCCTTGATTTGGTCAGAAATGAGGATAAAAAAGAGCTATTAATATATGTCTGCAGGACAAGTTCTCTGTAGTCTAAATGGAAGGGCCAAGGTAAAGAGCATGACCCTGATAGCACAGCTGAGATCTCAGAAATTGCTCCTCTTCCTGACACTACTTTACCTAACAAGGTTTTAATCATGCTCTGGAGATGCAGGTTCCTCCTTCTTGGCATCAGCCTACATCCCTAACTTTCACTCAGATGCAATTATGTGGGTTTCACCTTCCGTTATTATCATGTGGACAGATTCAGTCATTGTCTTACTGCACACAAGGAATCTTTTAGTGTCGGATGTGAACTTATAAACCAAGCAGAAATTAATGTACAGGCATTTTCTTCTTTCAAATCTGCAACCAAATTATTTCTATGGCATATTAATTGTTGGGGATGGGTTTTAGATAACTAATTATCAAAGTCCTTGGTTTTATTCTCTGCTGATATAATTTCTGTCATCTTCTCAATGGGATAAAATACTTGAGCAAAAGAGCTAGATGTTCTCTACGACGACATTAGTCCAATGTAGAAAATTTCCAGCATTGGGTAAAAATCTAGTTTAAATTGAACGTGAACACAAACAAGACTGTTTTTCAACTAGCCTCTGAATTGAGCTTTCCAGGAAAAGAAACTTGGAAAATCTGAACTTTTTCTGTTGGAGGGTGTGTGTGTTGGGTTCCATCCCACCACCAATGGAGTCATTTCCTTCCTGATTTCTCATGTTGCACCTTGAGCTACCTCCATAGGGATGGGCAGCCTGCTCCTGCATTTAACACAGAGTTTGGACATCTAAAGAGCCTTTGATCAACTGAGGAAAATTCTCTCCATTTTGCAGAAGGGTGCAGAAATATTGACAGCTGGGGTAACAAAATTCTCCCTGTGATTGAGTTCCCAAGATACAGACAACCATCTTCAGCACAGTGTGTCTAAGTGGTCTGAAAATCCGGGATTCCCCATTCTGGGACAGACCACATGACGGGGTCCTCAGGATTGGAAATCTAACAGTTTTATGAAGGAATCCAGCCTGGTTAATATCTGGGATCTTACCCGCATTTTAGAGAAAATTCACTGAAATTGGATTTTTCAACACATCTCACATTTTCTCAAAAACTGCTTAATAATAAAGTTCCTACTGGGTTTGGGGAGGGCATGTTAAATAGATTGGGTTAGGAATCAGAAAAACCTATAAAAACAAGGAGGGGAAAGGGGCGACAACCACTTTCCAATATAAATAATGCTATCCCAGCAACGTGATCAGTGAGTGAAGAGGAATTGCAGAGGATTGCTACTGTTGTGCTCAGGCTGTTAATCTAGATGCCAGGTGAGGTTCTGCTCCCTGCTAAATTCTTGTAGACCAGGGCAACTTACTAATTCCCTGTCACACAACTCCTTCTCCTTAAGATATCCAAGCAGACCTACTTCTGTCCAGATGTAGAGTCCATCCTTGTAGTTCCCACTCCCCTTCCCTTGCGGAGAAGCTGAGAGTGGGGCTAGGGGCTCTCAGGAGTAGACGAGGTCACTGGAGAAAAAAAAGAAAGACCCTAAAACTGGCACTTTTCATTTCATTGGCAACCCTTGGTGCATTTTTCTCTCTCTTTCCTCCTCCTCACACTTGCTTGTTCAGGAAATGAGGAACGACAGACTTTGTGGATTAGAATTGGCTGAGAATTTTCTGCTAACACTTTCTTCCTAGAAAGAGCCCCGATTCACCAAGCTACAGCCATTTTATTCACGTTGTTAAAAAATTGCTATTGAAAAACAGAAAAGAAAAGAAAAAGGGCTTTCTGAAGTTGTTGTATACAGCTTTGAGTTTCTTTGGAGAAAATGTTTTAATTTTGCTTGGAAATGGCTCCTCCTTTAACATTCTTATAGTCTATTTTTATTTTATTTTTTAAAGGGACCTAAAAGACCAAAAATATCTCAAATGAGCCATCCTGAATTTTTCACAAATTACTGGACTGCAAAAATTGTCAAGTTTTGACAGAAAAACTTTTGAAATCTGACGTTCTCACAGGACAAAAGGAAGTTTCACAACCAGCTTTATTTCAATATTTTGATTATTTTCTTTGTGTGTGTCTGGAGGGGGGTGTGGATTTTATGGAAATCTGATTGAAAAATATGTTCACTGGATTTAGCCACATCCTGCATTCTTTGTCCCACAGCAAATCCAGAGTGACTTGAATAATCTTCATGGCTTTGCAGGCTGTGCTGACATAAACAAGAGCAGAATAATTTGTCATGATATCCCTAGAAGAAAAACAAGTCTAGATGTCACAATATATTCATTTCTGAACAAGTAAGAGTGTTTCTCTGGTTCAATTGTTAGTCCAGCGTTGGCAGGCTTACCAGCTGCTGCCTGCAAAGTCTGTCAAGAAAATTGGTTGCACTATTAGTTTTGAAATGCTTCTTTCCACGTCGGGAAGTACTGAGCCTCCCAAAGTGGGAGCACAATGAGCATGAACACAGAGTTTATAATGGTCATGGGGCAAACAGGAAGGCAACACAGGGAGATTTTTTCTTTGAGGGCTTTGAGCATTCATTCCCTAATGGTACGGCTGCAGGTGGGCTAGCCCGCTGTAATTCAGCAGGTATCTCTTCTGCAGGTGGTCCTGGAGGTGACAGAGGCTTCTGAAATCGATGACAGTAGTGGAGTTTACAAGGAGGTAGTTGATTCCACCTCTCTGTAAATAACTACTTTTTTTCCGTACAGGACATATGTATGCAAACCTATGAAGTTCCGTGATGGCTTAAGAAAAAGTGTGATGGCCCCTCTTCTCCAAGGCTGACTTTGAATGGGACTTCAGCAGCTTTTATACCATGGCATAAGTTTCTCTGTGGTTAGGTTAAGCTTGTGGGTAAAACAGGAACTGTTCCTGTGACAAGATCATGTTCTTTCTTACACCACATAAAATTAAAAACAAAAGACAAAGGGAACATTAAGAAAAGGCTGAGGCAAACAAAATATACCAGTTGAAGACTGGCTAATATATATGTAGATAATTAAGTCTATGGTCACATGAACACATATAGGATTTACTAGGAAAGCTAAATGTTCCCAAAGAAATCACGGCTACAGAAATAGATTTGGTTGCAACATTTTGTTTGCTTCTTGGGTTGGGTTGGGTTGGGTTTTTTTCACCAAAAAAAAGGGCAAGGATCTAGTTCAGCATTATTTTCTCAGAAATAAAACTTTCCTGTAGCTCCAGCTGACGTGAAATAAAATGGCAAACAACAGCCAAGGTGCATTTTGGAAACTAGAGAGACTGCTCGCAATGGAGAAAGGGAAACTTCAGCTCCCATGAGGCAGTGCAGCAGTTCAGGGAGATGACAGGTCTCTGCTCATCTGGTCTCAAAATAATCAGCCTAAATTTTTAGAACTGTATTCTGTTAAAGCTTTGATCCTTTGGATTTCTCATTCCTGTTTTAAAGAGCTGTAAATATTAAATTATCCAAATTTCCCATAGGATGGAAATTCAATTTCCCATTTTCATAATGTTTACACTAGTGGAAGAGCCACTTTCTGTTTTAATATTCAGATTAATAAATTCTGGAAAGACATCATCCCACCACTTAACACAACCCCAAACAGCTCTTTACAATTCTAGTGTGCCAGTTTCACCAGGCCCTTTCCTGGGAAATGTCACACTGCTCTGGGCTGGAATTTAAAACAAAGGGGAAAAGACACATTAAAAAACAGCTAGAAGTGTGGTGGTTAGGGTTCATGTTTGAAATGTGGAAGACACAGCTTCAGTTTTCAAATGAATAAAAACAAAGGAAGGCCTTGATGGCTCATAGGTCAACTTCACATACTTAACTATTGGGCTACTATATGTTGAGATCTTTCTTTTCTTATCTTTTCTTTTTTAAAGAGCGAGACTTTAGAAGACCTTCATTTCATGCGGACTGGAGACATTTTTGCCATCTCAAATTTATACAGGACAGGGAAGTTCATTACAGCACAGCTAAGATGGCAAATCCTTCCAGCAGGGTGAACAATGCACAGGACTATGCTCTTTTCATGGTGGGCCCATTAGGTGGTTGGCACTATAAAAACGCAGAACACTGCTAATGGGTTGCTGCTGTTTTCTCACTCCAGCAGCAACAATGTTTTAATGGTAAAGTCTTGGTATACTTAGGAAAGAAGATGGAAAAGTATTCACTTGTTAGCAATTTTCATTGCCAAAAAATATTCTCTTTTCTTCAAGTCAGTCACCAAGTTTGAGGTTAGACTTCACAGAAGTTTATAATAAAACATTTCCCCTACAAAACTGGAGGGGCTTGAACTCAATCAGCAATTACTAATGAAGTTTATTCATGTTATGGTATTTATTTAGCTGCATAAAGTATGCCGGGGATTGGAATTTCTCCTGGCAAGTCCTGCAAATGTGTCAAGGAAAAATCTCTGTTCTGAATTCTGCCAGTGGAAAGTCAAAATAGACTGCACTTGCATTATTTTCCCTCGAGCGAGTATCTCCAGTGAGTTGCAATTGTACAGCTTGCACGTGACAGCAAAACCCAGCAGAAAATTGGATTTCAGGTTGTGTCTGTCTAAGGTGCTCCCTTGACCCTCATCAGCACAGGACCTCCTAAGTCCTAAATATGCTTCCTTTTGAAATTCCCATGTTACCTTGGGAAAGGTCATTATCCACATTTACCAAAAAAGAAAATGAGGTGCAAAGATTAAGGCCTCTTTAATTTTTTTTAAGTGACATGGACGTTTTGCTCATATTTGTTTTACTCTAAATTAGTGGGGGGTTGTACTTTTAAAAATCCCCCTCATTTAATCTGTCCAGCATCAAAAAATCACAATGCATTAGAGCCAGGTACTGAGCCACTGAGGGCTTAACCAGTTGACTAGTACTGGTAGACCATGAAGGACACATTTGACAGTGCCAGGAAAAAAAGACACACATAAAACTGTTTCTGCAGTTATGAGAGGTAGGGCCTCCATAACACGTGTGGGTCTCTTCCAGCCTGATTTCTTTAGGACTTTGTACGCTAAGGGCACAGCAAGCTGAAGGTAGGGAGACTTTTGGTAATTCATCTTTGAGTGGGGGAAGCTGTGATGTAACGTGCTCCCAGTTTGCAGAGAAGTACTTAGGTTACTCCCACACCATGATTCCCCAACTGGCTTGGTTGTCCAAAGCCATGGTGTGGATCTGCAAATGCACACAGCATGGCCTTACTCATGGGGGACTGTAGAGCAGAAGCCAGCAGTGTGAGTCCCAAGCTGTGAGATCTGTCTGTGATTTTGCATTGGTTCATGCTGAATCTTATCCTTTAACTGGTGTAAACGCACATAGCTCTAAAGCAAATGCAAACATGTCATTTCACATGATGCATAGAATCCTAGAATAGTTTGGGGTGGAAGGGAGCTTTAAAGGTCATCTAGTCCAACCCCCCCACCATGAGCAGGGACATCTTCAACTAGACCAGGTTGCTCAGAGCTCTGTCCAACCTGACCTGGAATGTTCCCAGGGATGGGGCATCCACCACCTCTCTGGGTGACCTGTGTCAGGGTTTCACCATCCTCATCATCAAAAATGTCTTCCTTAAATCTAGTCTGAATCTACCCTCTTTTAGTTTAAAACCATTACCCCTTGTCCTATCCCGAACAGGCCCTACTAAAAAGTCTGTCCCCATCCTTCTCATAAACCCCCTTTCGGTACTGGCAGGCTGCTCCAAGGTCTCCCCGGAGCCTTCTCTTCTCCAGGCTGAACAACCCCAACTCTCTCAGCCCGTCTTCACAGCAGAGGTGCTCCAGCCCTCGGATCACCTTCGTGTCCCCCATCTGGACTCGCTCCAACAGGTCCATGTCCTTATGCTGAGGACCCCAGAGCTGGAGGCAGTACTGCAGGGGGGGCCTCACCAGAGCGGAGTAGAGGAGCAGAATCCCCTCCCTCGACCTGCTGGTCACGCTGCTGGCGATGCAGCCCAGGACACGGTCGGCTTTCTGGGCTGCAAGCACACATTGCTGGCTCGTGTCTAATTTTTCATCCACCAGTACCCCCAAGTCCTTCTCTGCAAGGCTGCTCTCTACATGCTGCCTGACCTATAACACCACAGAAGTGACAACAGATTTTCTCTAGTACACCCTACAAGCAGAAAACATGAGAAAATATATTTCCAGCACCTGAGATGTGTCGATGAGGGAACCAACTGAAAGGAAGGTTTGGTTTAAATGAAAATGCAAGTAACCTCTCAGAGGATTCCTTTCACCTGATTTCCATTCTAGAGAGACAATTCTCTTTTTCCTGCTTCCAGCTATAAGCTTTGTGGATTTGTATAATGTTCACTATTTTCTACCAACATAATAATTTCCCTGATGCCCTGCTATTAACATTCAGAACCAGAGAAATGGGGAAAAAAGGAGAAAAGTTGGCAACCAAGCAGAAGTACCATAGCATAGACTTTCCCTCAGATCATCTCACATATCCCCTATTCCCAGGTCATATCCTCCACCTTGTAGCAGGGGCCTATGAGAAAATGCAGTTTATCACCTTGTAACTGTTCAGCCAATCCTTTCAGATACTATAAGGTAAATTTGTGGCACTGGAGAAACACAACAATGACATTTCTAAGATCAAAATTTAGAAGTCTGAGGAAATTACAATATTTCCAATAAAAATACCTTGTTGGCAAGTTTTTAAAGGAGAGGAGATACACGCCGTGGCTTTACTCTTTCACTTCAGGAGCTGTTTCAGCCTATTCGCAGTCGTTAATCCCAAACTGTGAGTGAGGCAAATGTGAAGTGGGAAAAACTTCTTTCGTCACATTTTGCTTTTTGGCCTATCTTCTCCAGGACAGGGAATGTCAAACCATCAGCAGCCCTTGTAGCTGTCCCAGGAACAAGTGCAGGCATCAATTTAACTCCAGCCTGTGTAGTCTGGCTTGCAGAGGGAAAGAACAGGGAGATAACTTTTTTTTTTAAAACCCTTTTCCTTCGGTTGCACTTTAAGGCCTCATTTTCACAAGCCCACTAAGCCCATTACCAAATAGAACCCTTATGAACGTGTGCCATTTGACTGACATCAGTGGAGACACTGACTAGCCTCAGTTAAAGTTTTAGATACATGTGGACCATGTAAGATCACTATAGCCTCCTCAGAGTTACAGTGTGAACCTGCTCATATCAGTGTCAATTTATCAGTCAATCAGTTGGTTCATCTAGCACCATGATGGTAGCATAAAAATTTATTAAAAATATATATAATATATATATAGGGGGAGAATATGATTATTTCACCTGGGAGAATTGTTGTTCAAAATCATGCCCAAGTAGAAATCTGCACTTTTGTCATGCCCTCTCCTCTACCTCATCAAGCCTGGACATATTTAAAGGATAAAAGATAAAGAGTAAGCTGTAATGAGTGTGGAGAAGACTAATGCAAAAAAAGTCACCAAGAAAAACAGAGTGAATGTCTCTGTGCAAACCACATCCTTTGAAATATCTGCACTGCAATCTTATGCCCTCAGATTTCATTATTGTATCTGTTCTGTGTGTGTCACTTCAGCTTATTCATTGAAGAATCCCCAAATGCACTGCCATACACTTGGGACGGTTGTGCTGGAGATAATTAAAAGAGAGAATAAAAATTTCCCCGTGCAGTGAAGGAATGGTGAGAAAAGGATGGATCTGTGGTTTTGCTTTTTCTCAAAAACTCTTCTCTGAGGTCAGTACCACTGCATTACTAAAAAAGCCATCAGTCTAGAAAACAAATGGTTTTTTATTCCTGTGTTGTGGTTTAACCCCAGCCAGCAACTAAGCACCACAC
This sequence comes from Elanoides forficatus, assembly GCA_025311575.1. Lineage (NCBI taxonomy): Eukaryota > Metazoa > Chordata > Aves > Accipitriformes > Accipitridae > Elanoides > Elanoides forficatus. Next base: position 43,601,379 of record JAOBAS010000071.1, read on the forward strand.
AGCCGCTCACTCACTCCTCCCCCCCTCAGTGGGATGGGGGAGAGGATCGGAAAAAAAAAGGTAAAACTCATGGGTTGAGATAAGAACAGTTTAGTAGAACAGAAAGGAAGAAATTAGTAATGATAATAATAACAATAATAGAATGGCAATAATAATTGAAGGATTGGAATATACAAAACAAGTGATGTACAATGCAACTACTCACCATCCACCAACCAGTGCCCAGTTAGTTCCTGAGCAGCGATCCCCCCCACAGGCCAACTCCCCCCAGTTTATATACTGGGCATGATGCCACACGGTATGGAATACCCCTTTGGCCAGTTTGGGTCAGCTGTCCCGGCCGTGTCCCCTCCAAAGTCCTTGTGCCCCTCCAGCCTTCTTGCTGGCTGGGCATGGAAGCTGAGAAATCCTTGACTTGGTCTAAACACTGCTTAGCGACTACTGGAAACATCAGTGTGTTATCAACATTCTTCTCATACTGAACCCAAAACACAGCACTGTACCAGCTACTAGAAAGAAAATTAACTCTATCCCAGCTGAAACCGGGACATCCTGCCATTACATCCTCTGACGTGCTATTGCTGTAACTGCCCTGTGCCAACATTTCCTCTGATCCATGGGTCCCAGTTCGAAAGACGCTTGACTAAGTCCTTGAGCTGTGGGATTTATGGCTAGAAGACTATCTGTTGGCATCTCTTAAGTCCTCATTGATACTCACAGTGAATTTTCTTTCACATGGGCACAGCAGCTACATAAGTTTCTGAGGAGGTTAATGTAAGGATAGCTGGTGCCAAGCTCATGGAGCTCCAGTGTGTTCAAATGCATCCAGCTGAGCCGTGCCCATTGCAGCAGTGATTACACTGCAGCTATTATCCATACGATGCACCAGGCGGCTCTTGCAGTTCCCAATCTATTTATGGAAACAGTAAAGGCATCTATGGTACCCTCACAGATCGACATCCACCTGGGCTCACACACAGAGAAATAATTTGTGGACAAAACCACATACGCACACTCCCAAAACTCCAAAACAGTGGATAAATCTCTGTCCTGAAGACTTTTGTTAGGATGGTGGGGAAAGCATCTATACTGTGGGACTGTTCTGGCCAAGGCACTACATTGGAAACGGGACTGATTTAGCCAAATATAAAGAAAGACTTTTGTAGCTGAAGTAGCCATCAAAGCTGATCTTTGCTCCCTTTGGATTAAATGAAGAGCTGGTCAATAAAGTTGAAGTTATGATTCATTCTCTCCTAAAATAGAAGTCTAAACCAGATCTGATGAATTGCATCTAAAAGTGGCTACTTCTCTTTGTTGTCTATAAATGGAGCCCAGAGTGCCTGGCTCAGCAATAGACAACTGTGGTGTAGTTACCCAAAGCTAGGTGAGAGGAAGAGAACCTCGGATAATTTTGTTTAGGTATGTGTAATGGACTATCTTTCTTCTTGAAGCTGTCTTTGGAAATAATCTCTCTTGCAGGAAGAAGAAAATACTTTCTGTGAAAATCACATCCATCACAAAGACTCAGTGTGCTGCACCTTGTATGCACAAAACCTGCGGCAGGGAAGCTCCCTGAATACTTGGAGAGTTACTTTTTGTAGGTGGGAATCTTTACATGCCCAGAAGACTAGGCAGGAACAGTTTAAAAGCACATATTCTGTTCAACAGCTGGCACAGGTCTTGACAGCTCAGGCCCACTATAAAATTTTGTGGGCGTGAGTGATCCTTTTCTTTGTATAGCATTGTTCCTTCCAATGTACCCCAATGCACTTTGCAAATTGACATTCAATCTATAAGAGAATAATTCTCCTGTGTTTACAGGAGATATTTTGTTAGGGATGTTAAGCAAGAGCTCGATTCACCCGAGCAGGGGCAGCTGCAGTGGTGTGACACACCAGGCGTGGGATTGATTTCAAAGAGCAAGACAAATACCGGTTTTGCGTGTAGGGTCCTGCAAGTGACCTGGAGTCTGGGCTCACATTATAGCCGGTGCAGGGCTGGGCAACACGGGCGACAGAATCTAGCAAGCAACTGCCAAACACATGCAGGGGCTCGATTCACCTGTCTATATACAACCACCTAACACCGTTTCAGAGGGTGCAAGAAACCCACACAGATGTCCTATCTGGCAGACCGACAGAGGGTTATAGGCTGTCCTCTCCCCTGCGGTGAGGAAACGTGGAGGTCAGGAGGGATATTGTCATGATACTAGCCACCTCTATGTTTAGACAAGAAACACAGCTTTGCAATGGATATGGATAGTCCCAGATAAACCTTGGGTTTATGAAGAGCTCAGAAACCTAGGGTAGGTATGGTCATGCAATTGTGGATACCACATCCTAATTCTCCTAAAAATTATGTAGAATGAACCCCTGTATGTCACTGCAACCACTAGCGATTCCTTATCTTGCAAAGCATTTGTGTTTTACTATGTTCTGCAACGTGCTGTGGATTCTAGAAACACCACAGGAACACGGATGTCTGACTGTTGATATTCAGTCGCCATTGACTACCACGAGAGTTTAGATACTTAGTGCACATATAGGCAGTGTTTAATTCTCTCCATTGACCGTAAAAGGATTTACGATGAATTAGCTCAGCTGTAGGCAACTACATTGTGGATTTGCACTTTCTCATGTGTAGGCATCTCAGTTTAGGATTCTTAATTTGTAAGCTAAATCTCTCCCTGGATTACTAACTTCTATTACTTTGAAGAACAAGATCCGTAGAATCATAGAACAGCCCAGGTTGGAAGGCACCTCAGAAGATCATCTGGTCCAACATTTGCAGTAGGCTTTGGGACCAGACTGGGCTGTAAAAGTGGTGGTAGGAAAATTAAGTTCTACATCTCCATCATCATATGAATGTTTTCTTGGTTTGCCTAAGAGATGGCTGGAGGCAGTATGAGTAATAGGTCGTTTCAGCATTTTCTCTCCTTTTTTTCCTTTTTTTTTTTCTTTTTTATTTTTTACAGTTTTCAGAGGGGTTTCACTGCAATGCACAGCACTCTGGGACATCTCCTTTGTTCATATTACTGCTAATTCCTGCAATATGCAAAGAACAATTGTGGATCATTTCACAAACCTACTGTCACAGCCCCTGCAAACTATCTGAAAGCCTGGGCAAATAATCTAATGTCTGCTCCTGTCCACCTCCCACTCTTTGCACTTAACCACTAAATTAACCCAGAAATCATAACCAAGAGAGCTGCAACAAAGTGGAAGGACACGGAGGTTGGTAGAAAAGCATTTCTGGGTGAGAAAATGTTGTAGGGCACTGCAGACTCTGCTGCTGATGGGCTCAGGTATCACCTGCTGCCTTCTGCTTATAACCATACAGGCAGATTAGTATTTATTTGCTTATTCCCAGACTCTTTAAGTTTTGTGTGGAAGGGCAAACTTTCAATATCACTACAGTATTTTTGTTTATTAACCAACTCCACATCTGCCTTCCAGCCACTAAAACAGAACTGAAGCAGCAACAACAACAAAAATGAGTGGTTTGTCTTGAAATTTATATGGCACAAAGCACCGGCAGCTCAAGAAATGAGAGAGCGTTTAGCTCTGTCCTGGGACTCGTGAAAAGAAGTCAGAGACAAGTCAGTCATTGGGCTAGCGCTGGGAAATAAAAAAGGACCTTTTCTATCTGTGCATTCAGCAATCTCTGTTTGCACGGAGAACCTCCTGGCTTTCCCACTTCACCTAAAGCCTCCAGGTGTATTTTATAAGCCTCATAATAGGTTTGGAGCCTCAGTTCAGGAGTTTAATTTTCACGTACGATGCCATCTGCTGTCTGGACAGCCCTAAGGGGAATCCTTATTAAAATAACTCCGAAGCAGTAAAGCCATATGTGTAGCTTTATAGCTCATGGAAGGAATTATAGTCATTCAGCCAATAAGAAGAATTGCTCCACGACGGCATGGCAACTTTTCTGTGTATGTAGGGCCTTTAGTTCAAAAAAGAAGTTGCTTTCCAAAGTGTATTGTGAAACTTTGAAGTAAAACCTTAACAGGTGACAATTAGTGTAATGAATAGTATTTCAGTGCAGCTACGGGGTTTTATACTGCCTAGGAAACAGTTTCTGTTTACCAGTTGAGGAATGTCAAGAATATGATTTCCCCTATGTCATCCACTCATTAGCTGTCACTTTCTGCTCTCAGGTGGGAAATCTTCTGGAAATTAGAAGACTTTAAAAGCTTTCATGGCAAACACTTCTTTTAGCATGAAGAAATTCACGCTTCTGGAAGCCCCCACTGAAATGATAAAAAAATTAGAGTTCAGAGTGGCATTCATTTCATTTAACTTTAGAGAGTCTACAATTCAGACATTACCATCTGAGCCAGTCAACCAAAGCTCCCTTTATAGTTAAGGGAGACCAATTTAGTCACTGGAGTTCAGGGCTCTGTTCCTAAAGCTGATGTCTGAAGTTGAACTAATTTTATCCTAAAGTACCTATTCCTATTTTCTACAAGATATATGAGGGACCATCTCAACCTTTGGTGATTACACTGTAGACATCTGCAATTTTTAGAGGAGCATTTTCCCCATGACACACGTGTCCTGAATCATTCCATATGAACTCCAGATTGTTTTGACTTTGGCAATAGGGAGTGTCATTTGGTCACCGGGATGAGAAAAATCTAATCTGCTCACTCATGTCACAACCACAGGAAGGAAAATGTAACATGGCTATAGCCACAATAACGTGAAAGTATGTAAGAAGTAAGGGTTACAGGCAGAAGTAGTTTCTCTTAGACCCATCAGTGTTATGAGGAATAAAAGTAACAAACCCTTGGGCGCAAGCCCTTCTTATGACAGCAGGTGAAGTCTAAACATTGTCTTCACCTTTAAATTAGGTCCAGGGCAGTGCATCTGAGACCTTGTTGCTGACTAATTCAACAGCCACGCTTCCATCTACTTATCTCAAAATACTGTAAGGAATTATACTTTTCTGTCCTCACAGTGAAGTTTACTTGATGGTGCTCCAGTGAAGTGAAGAAATTGTATTTCCAGAGTGTTGGTTGAATGGGAGTGCTGGAGGCAGGGATAAACAGAGTGAGGAAGGGGCTGTGCAGCCTTCTGGACATCACTTAAGAACTTAAGATGTTCTTGCCAATGTGAATTGAGTCTGTGAATCCAGGCAAGCAAAGAAGGGAGAGGTTAATTGGGACAAAGAGATAAGCTGAACAGGTACCTATTGATAACTGAGGCAATGGAGGGAAGACAGGCATGCACTTTTGAATGCAGAGAAGGTGCTGCATCAGGTTCCTCACGTCCTCTTAGTAGCAAAACATTAGCAAGGAGGTGAAAGTGCGTGTGAATAAATCAACTTGGTTTTGTAGTGCAAGAAATGTGCTGTGATCATTTCAAAGGTTTTCAGTGATAAACCAAGCTTCCCTGCACGGTCTAGATGCTGCAGTGTGCCAAAAGTTGGTTTCTGTTCTCAAATTAAATACAATTGAGAGGATCCTAAGCAAGGTAAGATAAACTGACCAGCTATCATCACGTCTTATAACAAAGCTCCACATATTCAGTAAACATCTTAGCTTCTAGTTTCCTAGCCTATTCCTCAAAAGATTTAAATACTTCCTCATAAAAAACCAAAAAAGCAGTGGACATTGCTTTAACTGATTGAAGTAATAAAATAAAGATGGATCCAGTCGTTCTTTTCCTCTGAGATACTCTACTTGTGACTACCTGGCCAAAATTAATAAGAGGTTGGTCACTTTGTAAAGATTGTGTGAAATGCTGGAAAATAATGGGGGAATGTGGAGCAAAATTTCTGAACTTCTCTGAGCCTTCTAAACGTGCCGGTTCTGCACAGAGCTCAATATCCCAGCTCATCCCTGATTTTGAGCGCTTTAGTTTTTCTGTGGCAAAATATCTTTTTTTTTTTTTTTTTCAGTTTGCTGCAGAAATAGCATCAAAACTTATATGTTACACACGAGGCTCTCAGAATGGTGCCTGCTTTATGACCCAACTCAGTTAGACCTGTGCTTCCCACCTTGGCAGCGATGTGGTCTCACTTGGGCTTCACGACCCCGCTGGTCAGGCACAACTGCTTGATGAGATCCCTTCAGCTGCTCCCTGGATGTTACAGGCAGGAGTTACTGAAACAAGGGAGCAGAGGACTATTTGCAAAGTTTTTTTACCTCTGCGGAGTCTGCACTCCCTAGCCACAGCCATAGCCAAAGCCTGTCGCCTGCCATACGACCCGGCACAGACTTTCACAGGCCACTTGTGTCCAATACAATCAAAGCAGAACAGAATGTGAGAGAGATTATGGCTGTAGAGGAAAACACTCTACCAGTCCTCTTGACTTTAATTAGGCAACTCGAGAGGAATTGTGGCGGCCGTCTGTTAAGTCCAGCGAATTTTACAGGCTTAACTCACACTAGAAGCCAGGAAAATTCAGGTGGTCAAAACCAGCAATAAGAATACAAGGACCACTGTCATGATAAGCCTATTCATGGCATGAATAAGTAAGGCAGGAAGATATTTCTTGCTTCTTTTCATGATTGGGGAAGATCACCCTCAAAAAGCTGAAACAGTTTGTTAGAGTCTATATAAAAGGGTCTGTGGCAATATGAGGAACAAAACCTTAGCTTTTATAAACAGAACACCTATTCTTAGTCTGGTAATTTTACCTTTGCATCAGGATTTCACTTAAGTTCAACTTGATGGCACATTCAGGGCCAAGGAATTGTATCTGTGTCTGTATCTGACTTTAACTCTCGTGCTCTATAGTCCACGCAGTTAGGTAGGAGTAAGGTACCTAAATAACCCCTTAGACTGAGCCTAGGACAATTGCTAATGTAAATCACTATACTTGCATTGATTTTGCAGACTAGCTAAACTACTGATTTCAAATTTGCAGATTACTAATGTTTATAATTTGGTCTTCTATAATTAGAAGTCATCAAGACCCAATCAACACACTCTTATCTTGCTTGCTATCAGTAAGCAAATGCTTCTTGGAACTGGCTTGTTTTGTTTCCTAACCAGCTGGTATATTAATCCCAGAAATTCAATATTTGCTTAAGATAAAATGTCCTCCCAGGAGAAGTCAAAGCCAGAACGCTTCTGTCCTGAGCAAGCGCAGGAAGAACCAGTGGGAAATGTTCCCCTTTTCCAGAGCTCAGCTCTGACAATGGGAACATGGAGAAAATAGCAAACAGATTGAAAATAGGAGGAAAAAAATGCAAAAAATGTGAATGTGGAAAGAAAAATGCATGTGGGGTGAATTGCACATAATGGAGTGTGACAACTTTTGAGCTCCAGCAATTGTTTAAGGATTTTCAGACTCTCCTCTGTGGAAAATTTGGTCTCATATGTCCACGTGCTTTCTGATGGAGCCACTAGATCTCCATCAGACTGACAAATGGTGGATTGAATCTGGTGGCATTAGTTACCATTGACAATTTTAAAGGTTACACAGATGCTGAAGGTTTTAGCTAACAGTAATGTTAGCAGTAACAAGACAGACCCTCCTGGGCAAGTCATCTGTTTTCTCACATAGACTTAAATTACTGTATTCTTATAACTCCCACCTCCTGTGCCACCTGGATTCACCTAGTACAGTTACATTATGGCAGGTTACAAACCCATCTTCAACTGACAGGTAGACATGTCTTTAAAGTTTTTCTGGACATTTCATAACAGGTCTACAATGAGGATAAGCAGAGAATCCAAATGTTTCAGCTCATAATCATACCCCACTACACTGGTTTTCCTTTAATGCTAATATTAGAGATCTCCTTTCCATAGAAAAAGGAAAGTAAATCATGCATGTATGCAAACATGCACCACAAAGACAAAGCTCACAATATTTAGAAATATTTGCCCTTCTAATTTGGTACCGATGTTTCTAGCTAGGCACACACAGTTTTCTGAGTTTCAGGGTGAGTGCCTGAGCTGTGACAAATACAGAGCAAATCATTCAGACTATTTTGTGTGCAATGAGGTGTCTCTTTGAGGGTTATAGATAGTCTCCAAAGCTACAATGAACAAAAGCCATAGGAATGTAAAGAAACCCACCTCAAAATCTACCCTAACATAAATGACCCTATGGCTAGAATACCCGGAACTCCCAAATGTGCTTTTATTTTACTTTTCTCTTTTCCTAGTACACAACTGTTATGAAAACATCACAGGAGGGCAGTGGAAAAAGAAGGCGCTGCATGTCCCTGACTTCAGAAGTCCCCTCTGGCCAGTAGAGAAAGCATGCTGTGAAAACTCAAACTTTCCTCTCATAAGTCAGTGATTATCATGGGATGTTGTCGCACCTTGATGGACTCCAGGACTTCAAATACATCATCAATATGTTTGGCTATCTAGTGGGATGTTCTGTCTCTGAGAATGGCCAATGGCTGGTGCATCAGAAGAAGACACGATGGCCTCAGATTGCGTTATGTACATGGCATAACATAGCTCCATGCAGATATATCTTGGGAGAGTTTTGAATGCATGTTGGTTTGCCAGAAACATCAGTGGAAATCTGCCAATGCAACAGTCCTGAAACAGGTGACAGTTACCAGGTTCCATGAAAAGTCACAGCACCACCTCCTTGTTGACAAAGTTTCACTAGATGGAAAGTCTTTCTGTCTCAATCCTCTGGTCCCTTCCTAGCAGGAACTCAGTTTTACTATGGGAAGTGAGTTACTTGCGTTAGGAAAATTTGTATCATCTTACTCAAAGATTCTGGAAACCTTTCTTCATCACTAAATTAAGGGACAAATACATATCCTGGGGAGAGGGAGAAGGGTAGGCTAGACTTAGAAAAGTCTGGCTGAAAGTGGGGAACCATCGTCTGTAGCCGTAAGGAACTACTGAGCACCACACTGCCATCCACTCCAGGTGCAAGGAGTGCCAAGCCCTCCAAAAAAACCCAAGACTGCTTCTCCACCGGGGAACCGGATAAAGGGAAGGGAGCTCAGAAATCTAGTTTGAACACAGACACAGATATGTGGAAGTGTAAAAGTGTCTTAATCTGAAGATGCATTTTCCTCCAGCTGACAGTTCGTTACCTAAATGCGAGTATCTGAAGTGATTTTAGGTATCAAGACACATCCTGCTGGGCCTCCAGAAGAAGGCTGTACAATGTATTGGAAGAAGCAGCAAGTAAAACCATGGATTTCCAAAACAGTTTGGGCATGTTCTCACTGAGCATACATTGTCCAAAAATATCAAGATCATTATTGTTCTGTTATTAACACTGCATTGCAGTTACTGTACAGACACGTACACCTAAATGTGTCCACAGGAAAGTGTCTGCATATGCCCTAGTGATGGGACTCTGTTTCCTATCCTTTGGTGCCTAAGGTAATTTGAAATAACTTATACTACCTAAGTCATCTACATGGGGCTTGCAGATACAAGAGAGAATCTATAGGAAAACTCCTCCCCTCTGGCAAGTACCAGGAGTCCAGATGGAATAGCCCAGGGTACTTTAAATGGTCCCAAACATCTGTGTCTGGGCAAGTGAATCTCACACTAGAGACCAAAACTCCTTATGGATCTTTGATTGATGGTCGAAAGCTAGTGATTTTGTTGAGCAGAGCCTAGAGACAAATTCAGCTGACAAAAGGCAGGTCTTTGCTTTAGGGAGAGATGGACATCTTAATCTTATTAACTAGATGTCCCTCAATTATAATGAGGTCAGGGATAGCCAGCCCACATGTAACTAGCTACCTTTATGTGGATGAATACGTGAGTTGAATGCCACATGAGGAGGTGAAGATCATCACCGAAGGTCGGTTCATTACGTTACATTCCTGAAGAGAAACTGTAACCAGGCTTCCCCCAACACCCTCTTTACCAAGAAATTTATCTCTCCTACTGCCTCTTTCCATACAACACTGAAGCACTTCACAATCATAAAGAGATATGCCCTAGAATATCCTCTATAAGGTAAGACCACTTTCACCTCAATCCCACAAGGTGGGTGAGAGAGTTGTTAAGTGAGTTGCCCACGGCTGTGTCAAGAAGTCTTTGGCAGAGGGCTGTTATATGAACTTTGCTGTGCCCGTTCCCAGACAGTGACCCACCTTGAACTCCTGAAACTGCAATAATTGTGGCCAGCCACGTGTTATGGATAAAGGAGCCTGACATATATGGGTCATGGGCTTTTCTAAGGTCACACACTGACTTTCCTAGAGGCTCGTTCCCTACCAGGTGCACTGAGGACAACAAACCCCATTGAACAGTGGGGTGAAATCAATTGCTACCGAGCAATACAAAGTGAAAATAGAGTAGGGCAATGGGAAAAAAAAAAAAAAAAAGATGAAAGCCTGAAAAACGCTTTTGGACGAAGGGAAACTGCAACCCGATATCTCGTGCCAGGCAGTTGGCCCCAGGCCAGGCTGTAATGAGGACCATGGCCCCGGCAGCGCGAAGCCATCCCTGCTCGCTGCGCCTCTGTTTGACCATGAACTTGGGTGTTCCAGCAGCAGCATGTGAAAATATTTAGTCTGCTGCAGAAGGGAATGTTTGGGAAAAGAGATAGGAAGGCCTGCATTCCTCCAACCCCACAGCCCGGTCCTCCCCACATTCCCTGGCGTCCCGCCAGCGCTCAGGCTGGAGGAGGTTTTTGGGGGGATCTTTTCTTGTTTTTCTGTTTTCCGCTCAGATCAAATGAGAAGTGAGTGTTGCTCTGGTATCAGTCCTTCAGTTAAAAATCAGAGACGGAGAATCACTGGGTGGGCGTGAATCACTAGGTGGGGAGGGGATGGAAATCTCTTTCTTCTTTAATCTTCCCTCTGTCTTTGCACCGTCTATTTAGACAGGCAGCTTTACCAGGCAAAGTCAGTCTTCCTATCTTCCAGAGCCCAGCATAACAGAGCCCAACCTTGGCCCTGACACCTAAAACTGACTAAAACACAGGCATTCCTCTGGGAATAAAAAATCAAAAAAGAAAAAAATTAAAATTCACTTTTCTTGCTTCACAGGTGGGTTGCAAATGCTTTGCCCCAGCTCAAAAGGTAGTCCAAGGTTCAGGGTAACAGAGAAGAGAGCTGGCAGAGCTGCATAGCTCCCAGAAGCCAGCATCCAAGAGAAATCAGCTTTCAGAGACAGCTGGTTAACAAGTGAAGTTTGTTGTCATTGCTCAAAGCAGTTGGCATTGGCCATAGAAGACACAACGAGCTGCTGATAGGACTCAGCCAGGTTGTTTCTGCTTTCTCTGAACAGCTTCACTGTTTGGTTTATCCACAGATCACCTGTGAAATGAGAGAATAAACCACAGAGGTGTAATCTCAGTGTAGAAGTTGTTTTTCTCCCATTAGTGTGCCGTGAGGACACTTCGGCTACATACATCTTGCCAACCAAAAATTTAAAAAGATCAGCACCAGGGAGCATTCCCAGGCCCTGGAATTCAATCCCTCAGACGGATAAATTGCTGCAATAGTCCCCAGCATGGTTTTGGCCCAGAGCAACAAGCACACTCCCAAGCAGGCATGCTTCAGAAATCAGCAGAGTCCAGGGAGGATTTCCCCATAGACAATTCAGATGCAGACACCCCATTTTGTAGATGATGGAAGTTTAATAATTTGAATGTGGTCAGACCATGCTTAGCCGGCTTCAGAGCCAAAGAAATGCCTGAGCCAGAGCTTAGCTCTGTTTAGTTTACTAGAGCAGATGAAGCTGTTATTTGTTATTCTTTAGAAGAACTCACTGGCCACAGGAATGGAGTTATCCATGGAAATCCAAAGGGGAAGCCTGGCCACAGTGGAGCTGGTGGAGCTTTACTCTTGATGGCTTTCAGGAAAGTAGTGTTTTGTGAGGCTTAATGAACTAAGAGAGGAGATCCCACAGCCTGTTCAGCAGGCCTTTGCCTTATGATCCATCTCATCCTCCCTTCCAGCCTTTGGGAGAAACCAATATTTGCTACATCAGGTCAAGAAGCATTTTCCATTTGTTCAGAATTATCTGTTTGTGCAAACCATCTCCATTCTGATGCAGAAAGAAAACAATGAAACTTGAAAACATCCCATGCAATGAAATTTATAAACAAAGCAGGAAGTGAAAAGGAAGAGGTAATTTTGCATTATGTTTTATTCTAATTTCAGCTGCCCTTATTTGACATATTTAAAAAAAAAAAAAGGAAATGAAAAGTTGTGTGGATGTATTCCGGTGTAGGAAGGTAAAAACGGGGTGTTACAACTTACAGAAGCAATATTTTTATGGGAAATTCAGTGTTTGGTAACTGACATGGAAAAAAATGAGGCAGAAAATGTAGCTCAGAAGCTTGGGACTGTCAGGTCATTTATGGATCTAAAAAGGAAAGACTTTTAACAGTCTGTTTCTCAGAGGGTAGATACTCACTGTATTTTGAAAAATCAGCTCCTTTTGGAGTAGCTCAGCTGGGGTCCCTCCATATCCTAATGTTTAGCAAACCTTCAACTTTGTTAAAGAGAATAGAACAATGATTTTGTAGATTCAGGGCCTGATTCTTTCCCACTTGGTCTAAGTCAGGAGTCACAGCAACTCAACGAATGGTTTTCACTTACCAACGTTTGCCAAACTGAGGGCACACACCACCAACAGGAGATGCAAGAGTTGCTGAAGGTGGTAGAGAAGATCCCAAAAGCAAGGAAGGCATCACTCCTACCGGCAAACCCTGCTCTAGCTTTGGGATTTCAGTGGTCTTCACCCCAAATACCCCACAGAGTTTTGACTCGAATGCAGGTGAGGGTGAGCCTGTTCTGCAGTGAAATAAAGCAAGTAAATTCACCAGGTTTGCAGATGAAAAGTGAAGAAGTCAGAAGAGTTGTCCTATCTTTGCAGTTTCCATGGTGGGACATGTAGAGAAACAATATCTGTGTGGCATTAAGTGCGGGTGAATTACATTTATTTCCACTCATCTCCAACTGCATCCCTGGACACAGGCTCCAGGAGGGCAAACTAATTTGAGATAGCCTTTCAACTGGGTAGGGACGATCTTGTCTTGCTGTTAACTTGACCCAACTCAACCCCCTTGCTAATCTTTTCTAAACATGAAAGCACTTTCTCAGGGGTTGAGAACCCAGGCCAGTGCAGAGGCATATGAACCAGATTAATCTCACCAGGATATGGGTGGGGACCAGCACAGGGAAAATTTCAGTCCGTTTCATACCAAACAGATCCTGAGACATGAAAGCTTGAACCTCAGATGATTTCTGAATTGAACTTCTGACCTACCACAGAGCTAGCCAATTTGAATCACTGAAACCGTGTGCATAAATATTTATACTTTTTCCAAATGCACAAACATAACCCCCTTTCCCAAAAGGAAACAGCATGCCCTAGCTAAAACCTAGCTATATATTTTTAACTCACCATGAAGAACTGAGGTATAAACCCTACAATACACTACCAGGAAGCCTGAAACTATAAAGTTAAAACCAAAGCTATTCTGAGTTAATAGGATCCATTTGTTGTGCGAAAGAGGCACCGGCATATTTTTTTCTTTGAATGTAGGAATTAGGTAAGTGAAATTGTCAGGCGTGCATGTATGAAATGTAATCTGGCTAACCCAAGCATTCCAGCCAGCCTGGGTTTCAATAGCTGAAGTTTGCATGATAAGTTTCATTTAAATGCAGGCAGCCTCATCTTAATAACTCCCTCATTGCTCGGAGTGCAGCGTTTCAGGATGCAGAGACCTAGGCTCTATCCTCAGCAGCTTGCTGTGAAACTACAGATAAATTCTTTAAATGGAGAGAGCAATGATTCTTTTCACAGATGCTGGGCTTTCTAGATGAATAGCGCTATAACAGCAAAAAATATAATCATTATTATTATTTATTTATTACCTCTCTGGTTGACACAAGGGGATAAGAGTAAAATCAATCCAGAGCCTCTTCATAGAGGCCTCTAGCATATTTCCCCGAAGACTCACAAATCAACACTGCTAAGTAAAGAAATTTCCACTTAACACCTCATCACCCCCCCACCCCCCGCCCTTGCCAATGTTTGTG
>JAOBAS010000071.1:43615429-43634961 GCA_025311575.1 Elanoides forficatus
ACTGCTAAGTAAAGAAAGTTCCACTTAACACCTCATCACCCCCCCACCCCCCGCCCTTGCCAATGTTTGTGTACATACTTACCTTTATTAGCGTGGGGGGGAACCCCTGGGATTCCTGGTATTGGTAAAGAAAACGTGCGCATTTGCAGGGTAAAGGACGAGCTCAGGGTTCTCTTGTTCGCTGGTGGGGTTGAGTTTCTGGTGGTTTATGCAAAGTCTTAAGGAGGAGGGTCTGGCAAAGAAATCTTTAATCTTGAAAGGAAAAGGGAGAATTGAGGACAGAGGTTGGAACTATGCGAAAGGAAAGGAGATCAATCTCAAACTTGGGAACGAGTTGCACTGGCATGAGGTGTGTTCAAGTCACTTGAGGTCACTCCACTGCAAAGGGGTGTCATTCTACAAGCAAAGGCAATAGTCAAGTCTGGATGACAGAGGATTTGGCTTTTTGTCTTGAAACAGGAGTTACTGGGGTTTGTTGAGGAAATCAGATTTAAAGGAGGCAAATGTTTTCTCCACAATTTACAGTATCTAAACCTGTCTCTCCTCTGAATCAAATTATAGGTAACGTTCTTGATCACTGAAAAAAAGAAGAAGAAATTATGGCACAGAGAAGGAGACATTCTTTCATTATAAATATATAATTTTGCCTACAAAAATATAACGTTTCCAGTTTTGACCTCCTTACACAACAGAATTTTTTCCTTCAATAGGTGCCCTCAGGATGAACCGTGAGTTCAGAAGCATCCTTTACTAGTGTCTGTCAGAGAGGTGGGATGTTTGCATCAATCTCCTTTATCAGAAAGAGTTAAGGATGCCATCAACTGAACAAAAGGGAAAGGTTTGAGTGACAGGATGGAAGTTGAAACTCCATCAGAAGTTTTGAGCTTCTGATATTACTTAATACACACACTTTAGAATAATCAGATGAGATACCCTCCTCTTTTTTCCACTATTTAAACTCTCAAACATGTCACCAATGCTGCTGTTGGAAATGCAGATGCCTGCTGCATGAAATTAGAGAAGAGAAAACATTTTCTAGGAGAGGTTTACATGAACATCAGGGTGCCCTGCTAAGTTTAGACACTAAATTTGGAATGAGCCAGTATGGAGTTTGTTGACTCTGGCTGGTACCTGGCTTGATCATTAGCCATAATTTTTGTTTGTCTGTGGCCAGCTGTCTCACTTAACCATCTGGCTCTTCCTCAAAGACATTCATCCATCTCTTTATTTCCTTCTGTGACAGCATGTCCTGCTTTGTGGACACATTGCCAACAATAGAATGAAGAATAGGCTTTAACAAGTCAAGATTAACCAAGCTTTTTCATGTACAAACCAAGGAGCCTCCAGCCTGTTTGCTACTTCAAGGACAGACCATTTAGGCATCCAAAGAACTGCAAGGTCAGACTAAGGGATCAGAAACAAACCCTTTCTGAACAGTGGGCCACTACGCACCCCAATGTGCAGCAATGCTCTGTTTGGCCCATTGCAATCACTGGTGCAGCAAGTGAGTTAATTAAATGCTGTACCCATAGACCTCAGCTGCAGTCAAGAGCCTATTTATAAACACCAGTTCTTCAGATATGCCTTCCTTCTCTCAATTCATAAAAAAGTGCATGGGATATATATCCCAAATTTAATGGAAAGACTCACATAGTTTCAACTCAACAAATGGAGTTATCAACAATGCCAGAAAACTTTATAAAAAAGCTGGGAATAATTTGTCCTAGTTTGTTTTCGTGTAAGTTTTCAGTGGATAATTTACTGATGTGCAATTAAACTCCAGTCTTTTCTTTTGCCTGGAAATGTTCTGGAAATATTTTAGAAATGTAACCCCAAATATCTGGTAAGACTAGTCAGGCAGAGTTAATGGCTGGGGAGGGGGGGGGGAGGCAAATGCAAAAAAAACTGATCAGAATTTGAGGCTTAATTTTGACAAAGGTAGAGCTTTCCAAAATAATGTTATTACAATAAGATAATAAGATTCCCACAGCAGTTGCTGCTATCCATGCCATTTGAGAGACTGGACTCTCTTTGGCAGATTAGGCAGCATTATCAACCCTTCCTCGCCAAAGGGGAACTGGGAGGCCCGAGCACTGAGTTCCTCTAGCTATATATGGATGTCAACCACAGGTCAACTCATCTCATCCTAAAGAAAAATCCAAAGTGGTTCAGGTGAATTTCACCAAGGCACTAATTGAAAGGCCTGCAAGATTTAAGTCCTGCTTAAACAGCATTTACTTGATGTCATCTGCATCAAGGGAAGGGAAGCACCAGGATATCGGATGAGGAGTGTCACCCTCCACCACCCATCACCATCCCTGGTTATATCCAGTTCCTGCCCTACCTGCAGGTAAAATTTTCCATTATTCTGAAAGCAGAGACACCTGAAGAAACTGGTCCCACAGCCTCCTCTTGCTGACCACATAACCATTCCCATCCCTCACCAGTAGTGTCACCTCTTAAATTAATTTAGGCTGAAGAAAGTGCACAGGGCGTCACTTGAGCCAGTGCAGTTTAACTAGGTAGGTGATTTTTTTCTGTTTCCCCTGATATTAACCTCTGCAAGACCAGTTAGCTACCCATGGCAAGCATCCATGAATGCATTTAACACTCACTTCAGTATTATCACCCAGAGCTCTTGCTGGCGAGGACGAAGCAATTCACACATTGAACTCTCATTAATGTAATAGTAATGTAATGAACTCTCATGTAATAGCTGTTGCACTCAGAAACACCTCTGTCCCCTTTCCGCTCATCCTGCCCCACAGACACTCACTCTTACAGGAGCTGGGAGTAGAAAGCAAATGAAAATCCATCATCTTAATTGTATCTTTCTAACTTCAGTTCTGTTCACTCTTGGATAAGATAAATAAAATATATGTTACAGCCACATACGGATTCTCCTACAGTTCCTTGTATACCTCTGAGTGTATACACCTCCTTTCAGGCTAGCTATTGCCTTGCTGGAAGGGATCTATAAATCCCTCCTGCGATCACGCATGTATTCCTCGAGCAGTCTGCAGCAGAACTATGTTTTTCTTGCACCAGCCATGAAGTACCTACACCGGCATCATCTTTATTTTACATCCAGCTGGGGACAGCAGCTGTGGACATCATTGGAGAGACGCTAATCCGAACCAAGTGGACACAACCTGGTTTTATGTAGGGTGAACATCCAACCAACACTTTCCAATGCACAGAGATTGTGCCCCAGTAAAGGGTGCAGAATACACCCAGAAGAGCTCCATGGCATGAGTATCCCTTTACAGAAACAGCCTGACATTTTGGTGCCAGTGATCCCCAGATGTTCTGATAAAAGGCTGGGAGGGTTGTTAGTAACCTGTGCTCTCACTAGAGGCAAGGCTGTAATTTTGGGCTAGTTGTTGACTTGGCTGACTGTTGAGTATCCCTCTGCCTGCAGATCTACCTACAGCAAAAGAAGAAAACACTGATCAAGGGCGTTGCTCACTCCGGATACGTGTCCTGTCCAAGTTTTGCCTCAGAAAATCTTCCTTTTGAGAAGTAGTTCATTTGAATATGAAGGCAAAACAAGGATAGACCTGCAAGGATATTTTTCTTGGGCAAATATTTGTAAACCATGCGAGTGTTTGTGGCTTTACGCAGCTGGAAATCATATATTGCCTCACTGGTCCTGCAGTGTGTTTTGAACGGAGAGGGAAGGGGATGCATTATAAGCATTCAACCCTTTCATTATCCCTCCATCCCTGTCTCCCTTCCTGACATACCTTTCTTTATTTCTTTCATTTTCTCTTTCAAAAGAGGGGAGAAATGAATGTATAGGATGTGTTATTTCTCATCCTGTGCTCAATCCCTTTGATTTGTCAGGATCTGTCTGTCTGTCTACCTATCTATCCTAAACCACAATGTTTTGCCCAGTTTTACATATTTCTTTCCCCCACTCTATTTATACATCACCTCTCCCCACGACAGTTAGGTACGTGAATGAGCAGAGTAAGTTGATTTTGGAAAAAGTGCTTTCCATTGCTTCTGTCCTTATACAGCACCCTGCCTGGTTGGGTTCTGCTAGGTGATGATGAATTCAAAGCATTACTTTAAAAATTATAATAACTGCAGCAGCAGTAATACAGACAACAGTTACTGTATTTCACTCTGTGTTTCCCAAACAGGGATGTATAAGCAAAATCTGTTTGCAGCTAGAAATACCATGAAAGCTTGCAACTCCCTGGGCATCCAAAGCCACTAGTATTATTTTCTCATGCTTCAGCTGTAGCCTTCATACAATGTTTCAACCTCAGAAGTACAAGCATTTTTTAGCTTTTTCTTTTTCTCCCCTATGACCCCAAACTTTAAGACAGAGCTACATGTTGCAAGTGTTTTACACGTGGTAACCCATCAGTGCCTAACCAAATGGCATTTCCATTGAAAACTCTCTTTGATTTCATTTGCAAGTATGCAAATACTTCAGTCTTATGGCATTGTAACTCTTACCACGTTTAGTTACAATATGGCTTAATATGCACAAGTGTCACTTCTGGTAGTATTTCTGGGAGGAATTATTCATGCCTCTCTAACAACTTTTATTTCAAATTATAAATTACCCTACTTAATTCCTTGGGGTCACACTGCCTTGGTTAAATGCTGCAAAGGTTGCAACACACTGGGATTTAGCACTGTCTCAAATGACTACCAGCTTTTTTGTGAGCAAACATAAATACCTTTCAGAATTTAGATAAAATCTCCTGAACATCTATGCATTTTGACTGACTTTCACTTTGAGGTTTGGGCTGTGGGAGATGTCTGTCACACACTTCAGATCATTGGTAAATCATACTATCTGCTCCAAGATTTCAGTGTATTGAAGGAGGAAACCCAAGGAAGAAAGAAACAGAGAGAGGACCATTTTTCTTCCATTTACCTCTGAGGCACTTCGTGGAGATGACTTCCTAATACTGATGCCCATTTTCCCTCTACAAATAATGGAAAATAGTATCCTACCTGTCTTAGGCATGCACCCACTTTCATACACTCCCCTTGGACATCTCTTCATCATAAACAGGGAGGGAATAAAGATGTGACCTTTGGAAGAGAGTGACACATGATATATAGAGAGCTGAGGTTCCTAGAAGAACCAGCCTGGCTCCCCACACACATTTCTACCTCAGCTAATGTCAGCCTCAGCCTACAGTGAAGTTACCTGAGATGACAGCCATACTTTTAAATAACAATATGCACCCAAAAATAATTTTTGGACAGTGATAGCCGTTGGCAAAGAATGGCCCATGTCCTTCCATTTAAACTCTCTTACAGACACAGGGTGGTGGTAAATATCTCAACCTGCATATTGGGAGTAGTCCCTGGCTTACACTAACCTCAAATTGTGCATAGGGATTTTTTTTGGAAGACTGCCAGTTGGCCCAGGACAAAACCGTGCCAGGGAACATGCTAACAATTCAGAAGTAGAAACTCAGCCATTTCCCAGTGCTTAGGAATACTTCCTGGTATTTTTAACTCAATAATATAAGCATAGCCTGCATGGGCACATGGCTCCCATGTCACATTTGTACCACCAGGTTACACTGCTCGTGCTTGAACGCACCAACATAGGTCTTTCATTCAAATTACTTCCTTGCTTCCCTACCGCTGTATGATTGATTCATCATGTCACTTCAGCCTTGATCGATCCTCTCCAGAGCCTTCGTCCTTCTCTGGGGCCCACAGAGCCAACCTCTCTGCTGGTGGCAGCCAGCGTGGTCCCATGGCTAGGAGGGGAATGATGCTGAGTTATACTTGAGGGTCTGGCCCAAACTGATTAAACTTCCTCCGCAGGCTTGGTTTAGTTTTCTTTTACTGGCAAGAAGGTGTCTAAGGAATGTGATGATCTCAGTCACATTCACGCTTCTTGAAGTGGAAGACTACCCACATCATCTGATCGTTCCTCAGTATTATTAGAGCCTCATGCTGTGCTTTTCAAGATCCTATGGGCCAATGCACTATCCATGTGGCAAATAAAAGCCTCCGGACACCCGATCCTGGGGATGGAGCGGAGCCAGGGGGGCTGTCAGCAGAAACAATATTGTTCAAAGGGTGGGCTCAAAGCGGTGAGGTCAGCTGGTGTGCCAGAACCATGAGTTGGCATTTAGTGGAGTGAATGTTTCACTTGCTGCCTCTCTCCTCACCCTGCGTCTGCTCTGCAGATGGGAAAACACATTCCTCTGCGCATACCGATTCGTTCTGCCCCGTCACGCCAACATCAGTGCGGGTGCCTGAGGTTGCCGCTGAGGGATGAAACCCTCATCTGAATCCCTGATTACCCCTGTTGCTAATGCTCTCTCGGGAGTGGGAGCTAAATACTCAGTTCTTTGTGATGGTAGAAGCCAGAAATATTTTTGCATCTGGTTTTCATGGGATCTTGACATAAAGAGACTGGAATGCAAATGTCTTTGGGGGCTACTGCTTCAACTGAATCCTGATCTCCAGTTCTGGGTCTTTGATCCTGAACCCCAGTTCTTTGCTTCAGTGCTTTCCCAGGAATGGATGACGTTCATTTTTCTAATTCCCTCATGGAGAAATAGCCCTTGTGGTGTACAGACTGGTCTTAGGCAGATTTATGTTACCCTTTGATCACCTTTGAAGAAAGGAAGCCAGAGCCACAACATTTAATCTCTTGTTACTGCAACCTAAGCTTGCTTATCTACATACACATTCATTCTCTAAAGATAACCCCCATCAAATGAGACCAACCTCATTCTGCAATAGAATTAGTTTTATTGCATCCACACTTGTGAACAACACTGGGGCTTTTAGAGGCCCAGCCCATGTTTCTTCATGCTGCAAGAAGCTGACTCAGTCTGGAAATTGCACCCTTGTGAATCATGTGAAAAATTATCCATGCTTCCTGGGCATGACGGTCAAGAGACAGGAGCTCTGGCAAATGTTTTGGAAAGATACCCTTGCGTTTCACACACTTACGTGTGTTAGCTTCTGCATTTCAGCAGAGACACTGTAGATGCTCACGCATAGACCAGCAAAGTCAATTTAAAATAATCAGTGTTTATCTATGAAGTGATGAAAAATTCATATTTTATGAAAGAGAATTCATGTTAGAGTTCAGATTAAGTCACCTAGCAAAGACAAGTACCCAAGGACTCTCCTTCCCCTGCTTACAGGGGACAGAAGATTACTCTTTAGGAGCCATGATGGAGTGGGGAAAGCACGTACAGATCCCTTCCAAAGAAAGAGATTGGTTGATCTGTTCTGTATTACCCTACAAACACTGTGTTTTCCTATCTGCTGGCAGAACATCTTCAGCTGTGGGATCTATCGTTCTGCCTCTTCTTTACCCTCCCAGAGGCCCCAAAGCCATGTGTTAAGTATGTTAGAATTATGAATGGCTACTGATACACTTAATCCTTGTGATGGACAGGCTCCCTGGTTGTATGTCATAAACCTGAAAATTGCTAGCTTTGTGCTTCAGTAAAGCATCTGAACAAAAAGCTGGCTGGAGCAGCAATAGGTGTAGTAACATTCCCATAAGCACTGCCTCTCAAATGCCAGCAAATTGCCCCACTGTGTTAGGTCCTGTGCATTTCCACAGTGCAAAAGAATCATTGACTCACTGTCATGTGTAGCTTTGATATGAACTAAACAGTAGTATAAGAGCTGGAAGGAGTTTCTTCAAACGTTATAACGACCACTGAGACTCCTCTGGGGGAAGGGTGGAAGCATTCACCTACCCTAGGATAGATTTCCTCCAAGGCCTCCCAGGCACCTCTGGGCCAGAAGGCTACTCACTTTGCACTCTCCACTTTTTAACCTTTCTGTATTCCAAAAAAGGAATTAAAGGGACTTCTGAAGGTCAGGGACTGTTTTCTCATATTACAAATTCAGGTATGATTCATTTGCCTTTCAGAGAGATTAGACTAGAGGTATCTCTGTCAAGGCAGAACCATTTCTTAGGATAGCAAACATGGGTCCTGGGTGGTTGAAATCACAACAGCCTTTTTTGAGGGACGATCTCCTCAGTTAGACAGCCAGTCCATCTTTAGGTAATAAAAAATTATCCAAACTCCCTGCCTGAGTTAGTTCAGCAGATCCCTCAGTTTATGACTCTATTTACAATTTCCTCATGGCTTAGTGAGGAATATTTGGGTCTCATCTAGTGCCACTTGTGACACTATAAGGTGTCAATAGCGTTAGGCTGCCACATATGTCAAATAACCAGTGGGAGACCAGTGCTCTTTTGGTGCAACAACTGAAGGCAGAATCCCCTACAACACCCTAAATAGTGCTAGACATTAATGTTTGGGCAACTGCATTGACCTCTTAGATCACTCTCTCCAGTTTTCTTTCCACTAAATTTCCACTGACTTCTTGACTTCATTTGTTGAATAGGCTAAAATGTTGACTATTCATAAGACACACAATGTGAACAAAAGTAGGAAAATACATTATTCATGTCCCAATTTTTATGTTTGTGAAAAATAACATCATGTATGCCATATTTCTGCACACCCATGTTGGCATTCAAACCCCTCTGGACTATGAACAGTCTATGCTGATTTAGATCTAAGGGACTAAGGTCAGGAAGCCAAACATCTTGGGACCAAATTAAAGTTAGACAAAAGTAAAATGCCCCGAAATGTATGATGTGGATGTCGAGTCCACAGCACCAATAACTTTGCTCTGCAGCATTTTGCTCTGCCCTACTCCTACTGCCATCATAGGCTTACTAGCATGGACATAGCCAGTGGTACTCTGGGAAAAAAAAAATCTCAGAAAAATGCAGAGTGCAACACATTGACTCTTACAAACACTGAGTCCATGTTGTTTTTTATTGTAGATATTTCCATCTTGTGATGTCCACCTAGTTAAGACTTATTTGTTGAAAGGTGCTGGTGACACATTTCCGTCTCACAACAAAGACCACACTGACTGAGACCAAGAATCCTACAGTCATCAGAAAAGCATGCCCAAGGAACATAACTACATATCTTCAACTGAGGGGATTTCCTGAGCTTCATCTGGTTTATCTACTTAGTAATTCACCATAGATTGTACTTTCAAGTGCTTGTCCAGTTTCACCTTAAGGCCACATAAGCTTTTTGCATCCATAACGTGAACGTGCTTCAGTAGGAAGTTCTGGAGTTATTATCTTTTGCATGAAGAACTACCTTCTCGTCCTAGCTGGCTCCTAGTTTCTGTACTGCAAGAAATGGTGAAGAGTCAAATCCCTGCCCAACCCCTCTGTATCACTTGTAATTTTACAGATCTCTGTCATCCCCCTCTTCAGTTTTCATCTGGCTGAAATATCTAAACCTTCTCCCTTGTTTCTGACTTGAGAGTCTTTCCATGCCCTTGGTTATCCTTGCCTTTATCACATCATTTTCCAGGTTTTTGCTTAAGCTTTTGAGCAGAAGAGGACTACAAACAAATCTCACAACAGGTTGAAGTCCAAGGAAATGCTCACCAATGTTTCACAGTCAATGTCATCAGTAACTAGACGCCATGAATGTGCTCCGTGCACACATCAAGGAACTGTCCAAGACAGGTAGATGGTCAGAACTTAAGCTGTAGATGCTGGAATATTTCTCCATAAAACATAAAAGCATGTCTACACAACATTGCTCCAGAAATTGCCTCCAGAAATAGTACTTGCATTGTACCACAGATCCCCCGTTGTGACTTACTGTTACAGATGTGACTGTAGCTAAATCAGCAGCCAGCCTACCGGTTAGTTTCCTACTCGTGCAGAACAGAAGACTTACTCATATGCTCTGCATCTTATAACCCTGCCCTCTAAGAGGAAAGTAGGGCATGGGGAGCAAACATGTATAGTTTTTCTGAGTCTGCAGTTAGGACAAGCCAGGGCTCAGACCTGGTACTGGGATTGCAGGAGGAAAACAGTTGCTCCAGGGAGCACTGAAAAAGTAGTTTTGCATTCTGGACTAAAAGAGAAATAAGAGTTGACACCTTTTCCCAGTGAAAAGATCATACCAATGGAAGCATCTCCAAACTCCGAGTTCAGTGAAGGATTAATATCCCTTGGTGCTCCATCCTTCAAAATCTGCTGACAGTGGTTTCCAATATCATTGAAAAGCTCTTGCTAGCTAAAACCAGGGAGATGTCACCATTTGTACCCTAAAGAAAAAAGAACCAGGACACAACAGATATGAGGCAGGACTAGTCTCATTACATTTAGACCCCCCCAATCTGAGTTGATCACACAGCTTTTTTTGCAATCAATATAGAGAAATCAGCAATTCACCTGAGCTAGTGAAGACACCATCCCTAGGATGACTGTCATCAGTCCCTGTGGCGTTCAGGCACCTTAGGGCAGATGCACCCTTCTCGGGTCCCTACCCATCAAACCGAAACCACCCTGGCTCTTCAGCTGGTGGCCCGGGAGCCTGGTTTGAAATCCTTGCTGTCCCTGGAAGACAGACTCGTTATCATCTCCAGCCTTGATGTCGCAGGGTGTGTCTTGCTGTCCCCCATCCACGTCCTCGTCTGCTAGAGGGAAAACAAGCCCAGGAACCCCACCCGTCACCATGTGTCAGCCTTCACGGCAGGTTGGGAGGTGATTCATGTTGGCTGACCTCATGTAGTCATGGGCAAGTGTCAGGCTTATGTAAATGGCCATATGAAGTCCAGAAATGAGCTAAAATATTCATAACCATAACTGTAAATTAAGCCAGCTCCTAGATTTCCAAGTGAAAGCTCAGAAGCACCGGGAATTCAAAGTCATTTTGGAGCCCAAAAGCTTTTCTCCATTTCTCCATGAGAGAAGCCCCTTCCTGTCAGCACACTGTCTCTTTCCTGCTTTCCCAGACACTGTCCTAAAAGCACTCTGTTCCAGCCTTCAAAGGGACACTTCTTGTCTGTGCTGTATTTCAGTACGGCTCCTGCCAGGAAATTAGCTATGGAGGGATGGTGATAGTGTTGTGCTTATTCACTCCTAGCCCTGTTTAATTGGGAAACATTTGTATTTTATAGGCAACAAGAAAAAAAACTTAGTATTACCTAATAGGTAGCATAAATAAATTATGGCAGGGACATGTGTCCCCATTTAAGATGATGGTTTTAGCAGTTCCTGACTATTCCAGCACAATATATTTCTCATGAGCAATAATTTTTACCCTTTTCGATCACATCTGTCAATAGGTGACTTGTGCAAGTGGTCTCTTGTCTGCAAGAGAGGAAGGCAACATAGTGTGACATTCAAGCTAAGGACGTCTGATTGCCCCAGTCTAACGAGAGATTAGCATCAAGATGCTTCCTTTTGCTTTGCTGCAGTTTTCCCATATGACAATAATCCTGACCTCTCCCAGAAAAGCCTGTGCACCCCAAAAGCTGGTCTTTTCTTTCAGCTCTGCCAGGTTGTTGTAGGGAAGGTAATAAAGATTGGCCTCTCATTTCTCTCTATTCCAGCTACAACATAGCTTTTAATAAAAAAATGCTTTGTAAGGTCTATGTGATATAGAGTGTAGAAAGTCAGTGTGAATGCAGATATGCTTTGCATGTTTTTATTTCTCAGTGATTTGACTGCATGTGGTACAGAAGAGAAAATATCTCTGTGTTAAGGGAAGCTGAAGGTGAGCTGGGCCATGAGACAGAGACTGAAAAAATGCAGTTCAGAACTGGGAGTTGTTAAAACAAGCATATTAAATAGTCATAATTCCCAGTCAAAAAAATGTCTTTTCATAAAAGCCCAGCTGGCTTATGGAGGAAATTAACATTGCAAGATGTAAAACATATAAACAAGATAATTTTCGTTTACAGCAGCACTGCAGCATTATCAGTGGAATTAATGAAGCCAAGTTTCATGGACTTGGGTTCTGCACTCTATACCCATCTCACCACGGTGTCCCGGCCTCTCCCTTGCACACAGCATCCCCTCCTTTCCCTGCTGTAATGCACAGTCCATCTTCTCCTCTCCGCCCCATATGCTGCTCCAGCCAGGAGGCCCGCGCTTGCTGACTGCCCAGCTTTCATCTCAGAAGACAAGGGACTGAAATACAACTACCTATGTTCTCGTCCTCGCTCCTCTCATCACTCATCAACGTTCATAAGTCTCGTAGGTACCTAATTCCTTGGAGAGCTCTGTCTGGTACAGCCAGTGAGTTCAACCAGTAACAGGGAGAGGCAGGCAGGCGGACGGAAAATCAGCACGATCGTATCAGCCCTGTTTCCTGCACAATCCAGGTTAAAATCTAATGAGGGAAAGGGGGAGAAGGCACAAGGCCAATCATTTTGAAGGCATTAAACAGAGAAATATGATGAGAGAAGCTACATTCCACAGCTGTCAGGATCCTAGGAATTTGTTTTGAATATTTTTAGAAAAGACAGACATTGTAATAAAAATAAATGCCCATTTCCAGACGTAGATGATCAAGCTTTGAGGAATGATGGTGGGGCGTTCAATACATATTTGTGTTCTGTAGTTAGCAAGGCACAGGAAGCTGGATTCGTATCATGAGAAACAACTTTCCACCCCACCTGTAATGAAAAATGGTGTTTAATATCATCTCCTAGGGTTATGCATTTGCAAGTCAGTAGGCCCAGATAACTCCCCGGAGAGCTGACTGGCCGCAGGACCAGTGCTTTGGCAGTTTCCGAAACGAAGCAACCCGTTCCCCAGACATGTGCAACTGATTTCAGGGGTCATAAATAGATGCCTGCCCCTCTGCCATTTTTTTACCTGAGCCTAAACCCTGGAAAACCAGTCTGGTCGCTGCTTCTGCCAAGGGAGTATGGGGATGACTAGTGCATATCACAGCGAAGAAAAATATAGAAAATACCACAGCAAAGCATTAATATACATTTGCCCTATTCTTACACTCTTCCCTAGATAACTGCTGTTGGCCACGGTTGCAGAGAGATGATTGAGATGGAAGAAACCTTAGACTGGTCCCAGAATGGCCAGACTTAGGTTTTTATATTAAACTTGGATTTTTGGATCTCTTTCCTTACTCACAACGGAAAAGTGGAATAATTGGCATAACTATGCACTAATTCATCTGACATTAATTCAGGAAGGCTTAAGAAAGAGACAGTACAGGGTAAAACAGATAAGGAATTCAAATATGAGACTACCACTGGTGCCCATCAGAATGATTTTAGAGAAGGGGAGAAACTATTTTCAGATGAGACCATATTGTGTTTGGATTGAATGAGCCTGGGTGATAAAAATAAATGCATAGATTAATCTGCACAGATCGGTGCCTTTCTGGAAGATAGAGGTAAGAAAAACATAAGTGCTGGGGTCCAATGCAGAGATGACTGGATCAAATTATAAGATTTGTGTTTTACAGTGAGTTAGACAAGATGACCTACAGCTACTTTCTCACCCCAAAATCTAGAATTAGAGTAATTATATTTCTGGGTGTCTCTCATCAGGTATTACATAATTACATAATAATCAGACATCCACTTCAACTTGTCTGTGTTTACTGCTGTGTTATTTTGAACATGATTAATTCAAGGCATGTTTTTTCTTTTCCCTGTAATTCTCCACTGAAATAAATATTGAAAGCTGTCATTGAAAGCCTTCTCCAGTGTCTGTTTGTGTTGAAAATACTTCTCCTCAGGATGTTGAGGGATGTGTGTATTTAACCCCATCTGAAAGTCAAATGAGTCCTTGACTGTTCTGCTGGTCTAATTTGATTCACTTTGTTTATTAAATAAAAGCCAGATGGCAAATAGCCTCAGGGCCACTTAGTGATGTAAAAATATATATATATATTATTCATCACCACTGGTCTCCACCGTGCTGCAAAAACCTGTGGATCGACTTTCATTCAAAAATGGTATCTTTGTAGCATTACAGATCACATCAGAATCACTGCACTGAAAGGCTTCTCTTCTAATGATGTTCGTAAGGGCTATTATTAGGATTTTATTAGGATTCGCAGCTACTTCATCAAACTTAATTCTGCCTGGTGTTTTTTACAAGCTCAGACATTGACAACTCCCTCAACGTGACAGCTTCATCTTTGCACTGGTGTAATAACCACCAGGATACTGGGTATTTTGAATATGTCTCACCCGCTCCCAGAGAAATCTTCTCATGCTCTGGGCCACAGATCTCTGCTCCATCCCTTCATCCCAGAAGCCTGCCTTTCACACCAGAAAAAAAAAAAAAAAAAAAGGGGGGGACAATTCCCACCCTTTAACCCTAAACACTGCAGTTTACCTTCCTGAGATGGAGGTGTTCAAAGGTTGAACCTCTCCAAGCTGAGCAGGGACCTGAATCCAGGTTTCCCATTTCCCGGGTGTGTGCCCTAGAGACACGTCTCTCCTGCCAAAAGTGGCACCTCCTTCCCCACCCACTTCCCCCAGAGAAATGAGTAATGAAGTTGTCTTCTCCAGTGCTTGAGTTAGATGTCTAAGCCTAGGGCTTGGGAATTTTCCTTCTACATGTTTTATGCTTGGCATGGTAATGGCTGAATTTGAGTCTGGCTTTTCAAGGCGGTGTAAAAGCCACCTAGTAACATCCGTGCTATTAAATCAACCGCTACCACTGGTATGTAAATGTCTACATGCTTCTTAGCACCTTTTTGGAGCAGGTCAACCAATGCTCTCCCAAACAGATCCTCAGCACAGTCTAGGGTCAGCACAAGTTAAAGAACAGCCCCTATTTCTGGTATGGATTAGGCCATGTCGTTTTGGCAAGTAAGGAGGTGCAAAGCAGGATCTGTGGCAACCAACTTGCTGTTAGATGCCAGCCACCTTGTTTTGGAGGACAGTGAGTTTGCCAGCATAAGTTCGGGTTGTCCTATGCTAATTAACCTCCAAGCCAAAGAGTGTCCATGTGTATTTAACGTATAATACAGACATGCTTTCTATAAGCCTATGTCAGAAGCCTATGTAGATTCTCCAAATCCCATCTAACCCCAGTGGGGCCAAGGTCCCACAAACCCTTGAATTACAGGTGCTAAAGTGGTCAGAAAGCACTGCAGGATACATAGGCTTAGCACAACCTCATCTTTTAAGCGCAAATGCACGTAACCTCTCCCAGAGCAGCATTAGCAGAAACTATAGCAATGCCAGTTTTATAGTCCAGTGCTAAACTATTCAACAAAATGCAGAAAACCTGTGTTCAAATCCCCCTCTTTGCTTATTCAGGGCAGAAGCTGGGGTCCCCATCTCTCACAGGGTGGCCCTGTATCTCCTAAGAGACTCTTCTCACCTGCTATCAGACCTGTTCCTCCTAGGTACAACAATTAAGTGCTCATTTAGGCAGGGACTACACTCCAGCCCACCACATGAACTCTTTAGTTGCTGGAATATAAAAGAAATCACAAATTTTCTCTCTCTGGCCTATTTTGTGGTCATCCCTTGTAGGTGACTAATTTAATAGGTGAAAGCTTGCCTATATAGGGGTGAGAGGGAGGGTTGTGTGTGTTTTAGGGTTTTACTGTTGTTGTTTTTCCAGCTGTGTAAGTTTGACTAATAAAAAATATTCTGCAAATCTAGTGTTGGGACTCAAACTGAAGCAGGTGCAGAGAAGGGTTATTTGGACACAGGGAGTGAAGACTCTGGCTGGTTTGAGGAGACTAAGATGCTTTGATATTTTCAGGGCAGCTAAGCCAACACTGAAAATTAATAAAACTGCTGATAAGAAATGTATCAAGGGAAATAAGAAAAGTCTGGAAAGCAGAAGAGTGTTCCTGAAGTGGAGAGAAGAGAGATGCCTAACTCACTTCGTAGCTTAATCTTCCCATCCGTGAAAAGGGGATTCTTCCTTAAAGCCCAGTTTTACCCACTGTAGCTAGCAGAAATATCACCTCCATCAGCCCTGGTCAGTATAGGACTATCAAACAGTTTTCTTTTTCCATAGTCTTCTTCATTTCTTGTATATGAAGATCTTGTTCAGGTAAAATCTGCATCAGTTTATTCAGCTTTAGTCACAACAGCTGAGCTTTGAGAAGATAGAAATCTCAAAAAAAAAAAAAAAAAAGGTCATTCTTCACCTGCGGATCAAATTTGCAGTGCAAAGAAGTGTTACAGTTATGCAGTCCTTTGGGTGTACTTCTAAACAGAAAGTCCGAGGTGGGAATAAGTCTCTTCCTGGTGGGGACACAAAATGTTTCAAGTTTAAAGGCTGTGGTCACAGCTACATGGTCTGTTAACCTCCTCCAAATAGATCAGAGAGCTACATCTATCTGCTTTAACTGGCTTAGAATACTACCATTGAAAATGAAGCTGCTTTGCCTTGTATTTTTCTTTTCATGGTCCAGGAAATACATTTATTCTTTGTAATAAAAATGTTTAGACACAGGCAAAAAAGTGTTTATTTCAATGACCTTTTCCAACTTTCCAGTAGGAAAATTCAGACCAAAAAGCCTCAATTGAAACTACTCTTTTCATTTGCTCTGTTTCTTTGTTTTTTTAATTAAAAGCATCAATTTTGGTGGTGTTTCCAAGAAGACTTTGTTACAAGGTTTTGTTCCCTGAAATGAATGAATAAAGGAATCATAATCAGACTGTTGGAACTCAAAGACTGCCAAAATGTCCCACATCTGGCACAATTAGGCTTTTATTTGTTAACCGCTTGTAATTTCCTTAAGACCCAGATAGACACCATGGGGCAGACTAATGCCAGCCAAAACCAGCAAAATCAAATGGTGTTTAGTGAATTGCTGTTCTAGGCCAGCAAATTTCAAGATTTTGATGAGAACTGTGGGGAAAAAGCATTGAGAAAACATCATCCCCCTCTGTCGGTATCCGGAATGATTCTTCTTCCTATTGACTGTATTTGTTCATGTCAATGCACAGAACCACGAAACAGAATCCAGACTTATTTAAATATCCTTGTGTCCTTCTCTCTTGGTTTTCATCTTCATCTCCATTCAGAGCTTCAGTGTAAGCGTAACTACTACATCACAAGCTGCCTTTTAATGAACCTTCCTGTGAATACATCACTTTCACACCACTGAATCATGGAATCATAGAAAAGTTTGGGTTGGAAGAGACCTTGAAAGGCCGTCTAGTCCAACCCCCCCGCCATGAGCAGGGACATCTTCAACCAGATCAGGTTGCTCAGAGCCCCGTCCAACCTGACCTGGAATGTTCCCAGTGCTATGCCATCTTCTTTTGCTGTTCCACCAGCACACAAAGAGAATTCAACTGATCATTCATTGGACAATGGTCATTTCAAGTGCATTAGCTATAATTCCCCTCTTCAGGCAGATTTTTCCCTAAAACCATTGGATGCTGGGAAGCACTATTATAAAACTTGTATCTCTTGTGGATCTAATGCTGCTGACGGTATTGGGAGCTGCATCTGCTTGCACAGGCAGAATTTACCCACACGGCTGTCAACGAAGTGATGCCACTTTGTCCCCCTGAGGGTGTAGCACATGGCCGTAAATGGATGCAAATTCTTCTGGATCTTGCAGAATGCAAACACTGGGGAATGTTTAAACTGTTTCAGAGATTAATCAAAGTGAGGGGAGGAGAGACACACACCCAATCCCCAGTCCTAAATGTCAATTCTTAATTACCTTCTGTTTGGATTTGTAAATCTGGAAGAAAAAAAATAATGCTCAGGAATATTGCGAAGGACAAAACCATACAGTTTGAGGAGCACTGCCAGGAATTCCTTCCTTCAGAAGCCAGTTGTGAATGTAAACCACTGGCAGAAAGCTCATTTCTAGCAATAACAGCTATGTCATGTTTCCTGGAACATAGGCAGTGTGGAGTATCATAGGAAAAGGAAAATAAACACCGGTTCACTTTCTGAATCACCAGTCATAAATTCTCACTGAGGGGAAAAAAAAACACCGCGCACACACACACACACACACACACACACACAATTCAAAGAAGGTTAATACAGTACCAGAAGAGCTTTCTGACCCCCTCAACTCATGCGTGAAGTGGAGCTAATATCCCCCTTTTCTGAGCTGGGATAAACCTATAGCACTGAGTGATGCAAATAAAACAAAGACAAACCACATCGTCCTTCACTTTCCGAAGTGGGACATGTTGTAAAGCCAGTCATTCAATCTGTTTTCTCTGTTTTTTAAACTCAGATCTTGCCATTTTAATGGCTCCTTTTTCCTTTTCTCTCTCTCTTTTTTTTTTTTTTTTTTTAAGTTGCTTGCCTTAGAAGAGAGATGGCAAATCACATGAAATCCCACGATGGTGCCTCCCCTGGTGGCCAAAATTTCATTTAATGTCTTTAAAAAGTATTAAGGATTGATCCTGAGCTGGTGAAAATAGACAGAGCGCAGCAGAAACTACGCTGATCTACGCTATCAAAGCTTCTAAACACACAAGGACCAGATCGCATCTTCCAGCCCTGAGCCATGTAGGTAGCTGGTACCAAGAGAGCTGGGGTTTAGACTTCAGCCTCATGCTCTGCATTAGAAATAGAACACCTGCGTACGTGTTGCCTCAAGTCATTTCAGACGTGTAAGACCCCCATGGAGATTGCTGCCCTGGTGAACAGGACTGCCAAGTTGGAAACTTTGCTGGACCAAAGGGGAGCAGCACAAGCATCGCTCTGGCTTTCCAGTTTGGCCGCGGTTTCATTCTGCCCAAGTCGGTGCAAGCCAGGCAGTGTAAACCTGGGCCATTCCACAGTGAATCAGACCTCCAAAACTCTCACCTGGCTTACACTAACAAAGAGAAAAATCTCAGAATGAGGAATTCCCCAAAGAAAGTTCTACCTGGAGGGATTACTGAGAATATCACTGCAACGCGAAGCTTGTTGTCTTTACCCAGCACCTGCAAACTGACCCCCGAGAGCCCCGTGTGGAGCCCGCAGCTGACAAGATGGGGTGATGTGGGGAGGCTCCGTGCCGCTTCTGACATCCGACGCCCTCTGAAGCCGTTCCAGCAGGCTGAAGGAGTCAGGGAGGCTGATCTGTATCTCCTTCTTCAGGCAGCCCCGTCGGATGGCTCTCTGGAGAGATGGCAAAAGATCAGTATCTGCGTGCTTCAGAGGGACAAATTGTTAGCCTCGGCATGAGCAACAATAGAGGCTTTGAGGACATTGGTGACCAACTGCACCGAAGCATTCCTTACCACACACTTACCTTCATTATATCCCCGCTAATCACCCATCTGCCTTTCAGCGGTGAAATGTTATCGCCCTTCAGCAAGGCATCAAACCAGAGCTGCGGAGGGATTGCTAACACCGACCTGCCCTTCTCATCAACATGAAAGGCAAAAAGAGAGAAAGCTTGTTCGGGGCCGCGTTGTGCTGCTGGGAAAGGACGGCGGGCAGGTATTTCGGCTTTGTGAAGCAAGGCTGCGCAGACAGCTCGGGCTAGACAAAACCTCTTCCAGAGCGGGCGCAGGGCAAGTCAGAATTTTTGCTTCTCTTTGTCTCCTGCCGGTCAGTGTTTCTCAGGCCTTTTAGTCTTATTTTCTTGTCTTTGCTATTTATTGTGCTCGTTGTAGCTTTGCAAAAGCACAGCCATGTTCTGCCCTGCAGTTTCGTCAACGTAGCCTTGGTGAAATGCTCCATCAAAACTGACGCCTGATGAGAAATTGGGCTTTTGCATTCTGGGTCTGTGACTTGTGAAATGTGCCTACTTCCT
>JAOBAS010000071.1:43643222-43692390 GCA_025311575.1 Elanoides forficatus
GAAGGGAGAGCAGGATGGGGGGAAGGGGGCAATGGGGAGTGACTCACAGTATTTAAATTTCTCATCGATTCTTTTCTTCGTGAAGGAGGAGAAAAAGAAAAGAGTAACTTCTTCTTGGTGCTGGGAAAATGAAAAATACAAACTGGGGGTGAAGGGGAACCAGAAAGAAAGAGTTAAAAATTTCCCTTCCAAGCTGCATCCAGAGGGGAGTGAGGCACCAGCTTACTCTGAAAAAGGGAGAGCACAAGCTGTTGTAAGGACAAAGTAAAGGGGAGGGGAAGATGTGGACCCAGGGTTCACCACATGCATGGCACACCTGGCACAGAGGCTTGTAGCAATATTACACAGAGCTCTGTGGCCTCTGATATAGATTTAGCGGAAGACAACCCTGAGAATATGACCAAAACGCTTCTTTGTCCCCTTGAAAACTAGACGCCAGGGCCTTTGTGGTTGACATGGAGAGCTAAGCTGGAGGGGAAAAAAAACACCCTGGCTTTCACTTGACTAGAAAACCAAACTGTGTGTGAGAGTAACTGCTTGTCTGAGAAAAACTTCACAAACCTGTCTGAACAGTCATGCCTCGCAGCATTTGCCTGGGTTTTGATGGATAATGAAGACGTATCCAACGCTCATCCATGGCTGAGACTAAACCCAGTCATTCCCCCTGCATGTTACCAGTCCCGTGGTCAGAGATGGATGTCCTACAAAAATAAGTGAGATGATCAGTCCTTCAAGACCCCCCACCACTCCTTCCTGAAACAGTCACTTGCAGAGGGAGAGCGTTACGCAGTAGTAAGATCCACGGAGCTGTGAGTCAGAAGTGGTTGGGTCTTTTACTGACTGCTGCCGTGTAGGTTATTTAAATAACTGACCGAAACCTGGCACCTGTTCTCTCCATCAAATTTAAAAATTAAGCATGATCACAAATTTTCCCCTCCAACTAGTCTGTGACAGAACTTTTAGGGGCTTTTTTTAGCTAAATAAACTCTTATACTGCAGAAAGGATTTTTTCCTGTGAACTGAAAAGAAAAAAAAGAATGTTGTCTAATCTTGGACCAAAACAAATTCAATCTTCATTTTTAAGTAAAAAGTAAAAATATCTTTTGCTATTAAATGACTAAAAATATATTTTCTTCAAAATATTCTCTTTAAGCACAATGGAAACTTCTCACTGAGCTTTTCTGCCCCCTCAACTCCTGTTTATGGATCTAGACAGAAATCCCGCACTACATTAGACATCAATGGTACTAAATGCAGTTCATCACCCCAAAGCTGATATCTTAAATAGGTCAAATACATCATACACTAAACATTTCTCTCCCCTGGATCATTCAACTGTAGAGATTTAAAGTGAGGTGAGTCAAACCCTGCTCTGTACGAATCTCCGTTCTTGACCGTGAGGACTACTGCTGACAGCAACAGTTTGAATTTACCACTAGCTGCTTTTCCCGAGCTTCATAGTAACTGTTTGGCATAGCCTGTGCAAGCTGCCACACCACTGGCATCTTCTGATGGATTTCCCTAAGATAAGCAGATCATGGCTGTATTGGATCTGGTTGGTGCAGAGTTAACTCTTGCCATAGCAGCCCTCGCAGCACTGTGCTTTGCATCTGTCGCTAGAAAGGTGTTGATAATACCCCGGTGTTTTGGCTAATGTTGAGCTGTGCTCAAACAGCATCAAGGCTGTCTCTCCAACCCCCCCACCAAAGGCCAGCAGGCAAGGGGTGGGCAAGTGTTTGGGAAGGGACAGAGCCAGGACAGCTGACCCAAACTGACCAAAGCGATATTCCATACTATATGATGTGCACAGCAATAAAAGTTAAGAGAAAGGAAGTGGGGGGGAGAGAGGGGGGCGGCTTTTGCTATCAAGGTGTTTGTCTTCCAAAGAAACCGCTTTGCGTATTGAGGCCCTGCTTCCCAGGAAGCAGCTGGACATCACCTGCTGATGGGAAGTAGAGAATAAATATGTTTTCTTTTTTCTGCGTCCATGTGTGGCCTTTGTTTTCCTTTATTAAACTGCCTTTACCTTGACACATGAGTTTTTCATCTTATTTTCTCCCCCTGTCCAACTGAGGAGGGTGCCTCAGTAGTCACACATGGCCAGTGGGGCAACAAAATATAAGCAGAGCCTCACTACTGTGTTCAAGTTCTAGGCTATGTCTCCAAAAGGGATTAGGGGCTCAAAAGGACACTGTCAGAGGGCATATCTCAGTGGAAGCAGCTGAAGGCCATCACACACCCCTTTCTACCAACCTGATGAGTCTTCCAAAGGGCATGTGTGATCTCGTTTTCTCTTTCCCTCAGGTCATTCCCAGGAAAAATGAAGGTTATACTCAAAGTGGAGAAGGCTGATAAAAAAAAATAAAATACTATTATAGCATTTTTGCAGATGAGGAGAGACTGAGTGATGAAGTCATGTGCCAAGGGGGGCACAGAAAGTTCTAGAGAAAGCTAGGACTCAAACACAGAGCTCCGGAGTAACAGACCACTAGTTCATACTGTCCTTTCTCCATACACACAAACAAGATGATTTTCCTTTCCTTCTTTTTCAGTCCTACAGTTCAAGTTTTCTCCCTTTCCCAGCTGGGCCTGAAATTCACCTCCTTGTTATCTAGCTTTGCTCAGCATACTTGATCACAGTCTTAATCACTATTTAATTTATTGGAAAATACCCAGAACAACTTTGGAGGCAGTGTAAAATATATGGGTAAATCACAGCTGTTTCCCAAGCCACCTGTTAAATTCTTCCCCCACCGAACAATCCTCCCTGACACTGTATTTTCATTGCTTTCAAACTCTAAACATATTTGTTAGCTTTGTTTTTATATAAAGGATTCCCGCCCACCCTTCAATCTGTCCTCGCTATCCACTTGTTGCTGGAGGGGTTTCTCTGACCAGATACAGATTCCTGCAACATAGATGTTACCATCCGGGCAACATTCCTAAATGGAATAAGATTGATATTTGAGGGGAGCATCTCATCTTCAAAAATGGATATCTAAAAATCAGTCTAATTAATTCATTGAAACCTCAAAGTGATAATTCTTTCCACTGACTATAAAGTGAACTAAAGGTAACTAGCTTAGATGGAGACCTTGACACAACAGATATCTAAAATGTCATGAGACTCATCTCACTCATTGAATTTTCTTTCTCACAATCTGAAATACTCACTGTCGAGTTTGTGATTTCTCTCAATTTAGCACCTAGCCATTGAAATCAGAATAGGATGCTATATATGTAAATAAATGTTATTTTTCAAACAGACAGACAAAAGGAGTCTTCTTACCTTCCCATTTCACAAGGAAAACAGAAACATGAGACAAGCAAGTTTTTCCCTATGAGAAAGTTTGTGGAAGAGACAGGAAATGTATCTAATTCAGATTAGGAAAAATATAATTGGAAAAGCAGGTCCAAGCTGAAATGTCAACCTTTTAGTCAAAAGATGCACACTACATAGAAGATAGGGATGAACATTTATGGGGGAAAGCCATCCCTCTTTCACCCTAAGTTGGAAGTAAGAACTGCAATAAAGTTAAGAAAGAAATCTGGGTCATTTCAGGGATTTGTAGCATTTTTTGTCCCAGTCAAGTTCCATCCAAATAAAACCTTCTCCAGGTTATTGCAACAGGGCTGCTCCAATCATGACTGTTCAGTCGGGACTTCCTGCTAAAGACAGAGCTTTGATGAATATTTGGGAGGGTATTAACCTCATCTACCTTTAAATTCAGATGCCTACAGATAGGCTACTCCCTGCAGATTCCCTTAATAACCTACAAAGACAAATGAGCAGTGAGTAATGAGCATGTATCTTCTCATCCAGTTCCTTTTCCTATTTTAGGATGGGATGGGCTGCATCCATGGACTCTAGCTCATCCTTGAGCTCAATCGATATGGAAGGAAACAGGTTATCAGTGCAGTTCTAGATATCTGTATTTAATCAGATAAATTTCATGGTAGAAGCCTGATCTTCACAGCCGTGCACAGGCAAGATGTACTTAAGACCATCATATGATATACACAGAGAAATGGAACAAGAAGACATGATCAGACCAGAGTCATAAATCACACAGCTACCACCTTTGCTCATGTAATTCTGGTAGCCACATAAAAAGTTTTGAAAACCAAGATATTGTCCTTCTGACGGTAAAGAAATGTGCTTGAATAACGAGGGAGAAAAAATAGCCGAAACAAGATTTGAAACGTTTTCTTTTCTTGACTGCCATTTTGACAAGTGAAGAAAAGAGAACAGCATTAAAATGAAAGGAAATAGTTTCCCCTCTGTTTTTTGTAAATATCCTAATGGAACATTTTGACCTGATTTGAAAGATTTTGACGAGCTTGTGTTGTGATGTAAGTATCAGGTTGCCCAGCGATGCCAACCCATACAAGGAAGCAGGCAGGATCATGCATTCGAAATGGCTTTGGGTACAAATAAGGGCTGTATTCTGCAAATAGTCCTGAGTCAATGGGAGATTTGGAGATCAAGGAGAAAGCTTTAGCCTTTATGAGGTGAAATATTTAGTACCAGTGCTTAAGGACTGAAATATCTTTTCAAATACAGCTTTTAACTATTATTTACCCAGTGATTTATAGCTCAGTTCACCATGTAGCAAAAAAGTTTGCTCTTGCTGTGACCAACTAAAGAATCCCTTGGGTGTCTCTTGTTTCCTCATCCTCCTCTCTTCTCTTCTTTGTTTCTTATATTGGACCTTCTTTTTATATCTCCCTCATTGCAGTAAGTCCAAGGTCCACATGGGTTTCATGCCCCATCAGTGTGACCTTTCAGGGCTTTCAAGCTAAAATTTTGATAAGACGCCAATGGATAAGAAGAGATGATCTTTCAGAGAAATGGTTTCAGGGTGTCTCCAAATTTAGGTAATCATCACAGTATTGGCTTGTTGAGAAGTTTATCACAGCAGCCACAGACTATTAAAATATAAACCCAGAAGGATGGATCTACTCTCTGGGACTTGTGACAGCCCAGAGTGAAAGTTTAGCCCACAGGAGGACTGGAAACACATGAATGGGACAAGGTAAAGCTGTTATCAGATAGTGCAGGTGGAAGGGCCCTGTGTTTTTACAGCTGGAGGACCAGGGTGCTAGGACTTTTCCCTGGGTTTGACGCATAATTCAGATTTAGTAACTGCACAACTGCTGCGTAGGGAGCATGGCTTCATTATATTTTCTTAAGACCCATCTTTGCTGTCAGAGCAATAGTCTTCCAGGTCTAGGCCAGCGCATTAAAGGAGGGGAAAGGATTTGCACTGTGCATACATGTGAGAGTAGGTTTTGCTGAAAGAAAGTGTGAATTTTGAGCATTTTTCTGAACATGTTGTTCCCATCTCATCCCCCAGCTCGCTCCAAGGCAGTGCTAATTCCTACATCCTGGGAACATTAGGTCAATTGTTTGTCAAATTACCCAGGTGAGTTCACACTTGCAATGAGCTCGCTTTCACCTGAGGCTGCAGCTGGGGTCCGGGCAGGCCCTTGCTATTCCCTATTTTTATCCACCCAGGCATTGTTCCGTGGAGTGCTTTCCTTTGGAACAGTTGGGGAAGCCACCACAAATCCTTGGGAAAGACTGACCTCTTCTGGGAAGCCGAAACGCAGCCACTCAGGGAACCTGAAACCAGCCATTGTGCCTTGGAATTTCCCCCGGGCATTTTGGGCAGCAAACTCTTGGCATTGGCTGTTAAACATTTTCAATTATTTTTCTAGAGATGCTTTCTTAAAGATGCTTTCTACTTGCTGGCTGTTTAAGCCCCAAAGGATTGCAGGCTTACACTAGCTAATTTTATATTCTCCCTCACTTATTTTTAAGTTCAGCATGGTTTTCTCAACCTGTTTGACTCTGCATCATCCTCCAGTTTCTCCTTTCTGTTTCTTCCCTAATATTTCAGCATTTTTCCTGGTGCTTAGCATTGGTCACAAGCCCAAAGTTACAGGTGTTTCCATTAAAATGATCAGTCCCTTTAGCACGTTGACACTTAATTGCCTGCAGCTTTTGAGAGATCTCTGCACTAATTGCATCTACATCATCCAGAGTTGCACCAAGGTGTAAACACAGGTCCTTGAAATAGTATAGTTACTAGGTGTGCTGGTCTTTCGCTTGGGTGGAGTGCTGCACTGTGCAGTACAGTGATATGCCCATGTTATTTATTTATTCCCCGGTACCCTGAACCATTGCTTCTCTTGTCCAGGTAACACAGGGCACAGCTACCCTCCCAG
This sequence comes from Elanoides forficatus, assembly GCA_025311575.1. Classification (NCBI taxonomy): domain Eukaryota; kingdom Metazoa; phylum Chordata; class Aves; order Accipitriformes; family Accipitridae; genus Elanoides; species Elanoides forficatus. The sequence goes on from JAOBAS010000071.1 coordinate 43,649,454, forward strand.
GCATTTGCAGAGGGTTTCAGATAGTTGGAAAACCATCTTGATTGTAACTTAAGAGTACAGCGCCAACAAGCAATCTGCTAATTAAGAGGTAACATGTTAAGCTGCTGACAATCCCTTATATTCATGTCTAGATAGCATATTCACGCTGGAGCACCTTCCCCGTAGTTTGGTATCAGCAGAGCTAACATCTGGCGCCTCCCAAAATACAGAGTTTTGCTTCAGCCTCAGAGGTGCCAGTCCTGCCAGGGATGCCTGGATGAAGCTGGCCAGCTGGGACCACATGCCCCATGATGTTTTTTCTTGCTCCCAAGATGTACCAGGCACCGGGACAGCCTGAGGTACGATATGGTTGGGGGGATGCTGTGGGTTTTGTGTGCATGTTGTCAGGGCCCTGGCCACGCCAATGGTTATTAATTGTCCTTACCAGCCACATTTGGGACATCCACGCCAGCTCAGGCTGTCCAGGAGCAGGAGCTTGAGCCTATGTCCAGCGCCTGGCCTAATGGTTGGAGGGTCTGCAGATGGTCAGGGCAATTAAGATCCATTGGTGCATTCATGGCCTTGAAACTTGTGTCGTATGGATGGTGCAAATTTAAGCAGGGATTTTGGGGAGAGATGCAGTTTCTTTGCAGAACTGACTTTACAGGCCTGGCCACCAGAATCACAGAATCATAGCATGATGTAGGTTGGAAAAGACCCTTAAGATCATCAAGTCCAACAGTTAACCTAATACTACCAAGTGTTAGAAGGACATCTGAAAAGGAAAGTGTCCCCTGAGCTTGCAGACCCCCTTGATTTTTGCACTCCAATATAATGAACGGTAACTTTCCAAGTGCTATGTAAATTCTCAGTCATAGCTTTGAAGATTCTTTACACTTCAATGACTTTAAGAGCCCAGCTTTGACATGTCTACTCTGTTTCACTGTCCCTCTTAAAAACAAACGATGTAGGGACATAAGAGTCTGGTCCTGGTGTGCACTCTGTCTCATACTGTGAGCAGCACCAGCTCTTGCAGAAGAGAATTTGGAAAAATCTGTGACCTGCTAAGGCTTGTCCCAGGTCTCTCACAGATAAAGACTGCCTCAAACTTGAGGTTTAATAAAACATTTTAATACATTCGTTTTTAGTGATGGAGTGCCTGCTTTTTCTAGCCATGTAAAAGTCCAGTCCTTGAACCTTGTTATGTTCCTGTGTCAGTGCTCTCCATGGTCTACTTCCATAGCGTGTGGAAAAGCATTTTCTTTTATTCAGCTTTAATTTCCCCATCTTTTTATTTATACTGACTGTATCACCGGGGTGTCTTTGCTATGGATCAAGGTGCTAGTGGTGTGTACCTATACACATAGACAAAATATGGTCCTGCCCCGATGAGCTGGCCCAGTACACCAGCTGTCCCCTTCAGCTCTCAAATCCATTAAGACCACTAACTGCAACCAATATTTTTGGCCTCATGAGGAATTATCAGCCACTGAAATCAAAAGTCTGAGAGAGAGACAGGACTTTGCAGTTGACTCAAGGTGAATAAGAGGGTACTGAACTGCCCAGTCTGGTCTGTAGGATCCATGCCCACCAGGAGCTCAGTGAATTCCAGTAGCATTTGACAAAGACCCTCAGAGGTCACAGGGAATGGGATGGGATAAGTGAAACTCAATATTAGCCGGTATGGAGAACAAACATCCAAGCAAAGCAACTCTTTCCAGGCCAGGGTTATTGATATTAAACCCACAGAACTTAATTAAAAATGAAGGTAATTAAAGCCAGATGCAAGAAACTTTTTTTTTTTTTTTTTTCCCCCTGCATACCACATTGTAGACTCATAGCATGACTCACAGGGAGAGAGCAGTAAGTCAAGGTGACTGGGAACATTCAAGGAGCGATTATCTGGGATCATTAGTGGGGCTGGTGGGCGACAGCTATAAACTGGGAACAGGTCCTGATGAGGTGCATGGCCTTTAACTCCTCTGGTATGTAACGAGAGCTGTAAATCTCCCCATTACGGGCAGCAGTGATGCGGGTGTACTGAGCCAGCAGCCTTGCTTTAATCTCTTTGTAACATCAAGAGAAGAGGAGGAGGATCCTTGCTGCAGGACCTGAGTGACCTGAGCCTCCTGAAACGGGTGAAACTACCCATTTTCGTGTGGGAATTACGTGTAGTAATGTGAAGGCTGAAAAGTAAAATTCTGGTCCGAATACCTTTGGTATGAACCTTGAGGAACTGCATGGGCTTCCAGGGATTTACGCCTCTCAGAGCAGAGCCTGGAGCTTTGTATCTAAAATCCCTGAGCTTGTCCCCAGCTATTTGCTTTCCTTTCCTTTCTGTAGACGTCTGAGGGTTTCACAGAGGAGACTGGATGTTCATATGATACCACAAGACTGATATATGGCCTGTTGGTGATCCAGGTAGGAAACTCAAGGTTGGGATGACCTCTGTGTGCAATGAGTCCCCTGCCAGGTCCTGATACCGGGTTATAGTATGAGGCTGGAGCAACACGTGTCTTTTCTCTGTGCCTCAGTGTCCCTCACTGCAAATTGGGGCTGCTCATATTCTCCAGAAGGTGGTGGGTTGTGAAAATTAATGAGGGCTTGATTCATTTTACCTAATTAAATTAATATTTACCTAATATTAAATTAAACAGCTCAGGGAAGAAAAGTTAGGTGGTATGAAGCAGCCAGGAGGTTATAGCTACTCTGAGTCAGGAATTGTGCGCAGACACTTCACAGTCTACCTGCACCAGATACCATGGCTGAAATATATTTTTGTTCTTGAAAATGCTGGTTTAGGTGCTTGAACAATCATTTCCTAGCTCATTTCAGTCCAAATTAACTGGGTTCATTTATGCAGCGAGCCTTGGCTCACTGGTCAGGAGCAGTTAAAGATGTGCTAACATGACCAGTGCCATCCACTGGGTCGGAGACAGGATTTTCCACTTGCCTCCAGCCACCAAGAATTTTAACAGCTAAAAATCCAAAACTGAAATCTTCTGGCATTTCCCAGCTCTTCTGGACAACTGTCCCTGAACATGCCTGGTGTAAGAGTTTCTGCTTCTGGCAGCAAGAGCACTTATGTACTGCAAAGAGATTGCCTACAAATCATTGGCTTCAAATGGACCACATCTCTGAAAGGAATTTCCACAGCTTTTCTGGGCACCATCACAAGGTTATTAGCCATCTGCAAATCCAGACTGATTATGAGCTCACCACCTCGCCAGGCTATCTCGTATTGCAACCATCTAATTTTCAGACTCAGTTTTTCCCACTTCTGGAGTTGTACATGTTCCCCGGTGACTATCTCCACTAGCGATAAATCAGCAGGTTCAGTTTTGTGACTCCATGTGTTTTCTTCCTGTTCCAAAGTTTGCCAGATTCAAGGCAATAGCAATGCTTATCTGTCTTTTCACGTCAGTTAAATATTGAGTAGCCTATATTCCCCCAATATTGACTTCTATGCTCAAGCCCAAATAAGAAGTTGCAGTTAACCCTTGTTCCTCCAAACTTTTGGATGCAACTTTTCCATCTAATCTTTTTCAGTTTATGTATATGCCTCTTTACCAAACTGGGTGAATGCTTTTACATAAACACACCAGACACAGATGGTCAGTCTTGACAAGCTTTACATTTTTTTCAAGGGGAAAAAATGGTCTTCTCTTGGTGGTCAGTTTTCTGAATATTCCCAAACATTAACAGAAATGCTTTTGTTAAGTTTTTGTTATTTTCAAGCTCCCTCCATTTGCAGGTTAAATATGTTTGTTTTTTCTTGGTTCTTCCTAGCTGGCTCACGTTGTAATTGTTTTTCTTTCTGCAAAGCTTGAGGCTCTTTGTCCTGTAGTTTTAAGTCCTCTTTTATAAAGTCTTGGATGCTTTCACATTCCGTGAGCTGCACCATTATTTCCTCCTTGAAGAACAAGCCACAGTTTCCCTTTTTGGACACTAAAGTCCAGTGCCAGTGCCAACACTGGCATTCTTCACGTTGAGAAATTAGCCAATATTTAGGATTTTGAGAAATGAGCACCAGGTATTGCAAGGATGAGAGCTGTGAATTTACAGAGACTGCAGCTAAGATTCCACTTCCCAGAACGTGGCAGCAAAAGGTTCTTTTTCACAGTTTAAAATCTCTGTCTAGATAGAAGACGTTCTCTTATTTAGAGTTTTTTTCTCAAGTTCATATGGACAGCACGGGGTTTTTCTCTGCCTCCTTGGCATTCCTGAATACACACCTGCATTTATAATTAGACCCAAACAAACCCTACCATTGCTGTGGCTAAACTTCTAGCTTAACAAGTAGGGCCTGATAATTCCATACTTTATTCTGCAAAGAAATTTAATTGATATTCTTTTACATTTATCCCAAAAGATTGGTATGCTTACCCAAAAATATTTTAACACTATGACAATGACCGGCACAATTTAGCTGTTAGAGCAAATGTCTGAGCCTGACAGGTCCATACTGCTACAAATGGGAGGTCCTGCTCTCTCCCCTGTGTCTCCCATCCCTTCTTTGCCTCTGTGAGAAGAAACACACTGTGCTTTGCTGCTGCAAAGTTGCGGCTGCAGTTTTCCATGTTCTGCAGTTACGTTGTTTTACCCCTCTCAGGTTAAAAAGTCATAAGGTTGTCTTTAAAGACATTAGCATTTTCATCAACAAAAAGTCAAGACTTTGGACTTTGATGATAGCCTTTTTGAGATTTTCTTGGCAATTACACAAGCTAGGAATATGCTTCTGGCTCCCAATGAAATCTGAGGTTTTCCCCCAATTGCCAGATTCCAAGAGTTAGGATTTTCTCAGAAAAGAAAAAGAACAAAAAGAAACATAAAATATTTCAAACCTTCTTTTTAGGAGTGAGCAATTGTGTTTATTGCATGCTTGCTTTGTTGTCTCCGATCTGTTTTGAATCCCGAATGTTTGAAGTGCTTAAACACTTGCTTATCTTGGAACATATGGTACCGCTGATTTCTATGAGAATGCTGATGCACTCACAAAGTTACGCACACGCTTAGAAATGCTTTGTTGGAACAAAGATAAAGGAAAAACCTTGGGTATAAATTCTGCTGTTTGAAAAAGACTGCAGAACCATCCACTCCATGCCACCCACACATCCATTGAAACTAAAACTTTTATTAGCATTTTCCACTTTCTATTCTCTTTTTCCTCTGCCAAACTTCAAGAAACTTTTCCTTCTGCTTTTGTCCCATTTTTCCTTACTTTTTATTTGTTTATTTACTTTATTTTATTTTTGACAGGGTTAAATTTCAGGAGTTTTTGAGTCCTGACTTCAGGAACATCCTTCCTACCTTTTCGTTCTAAGAAAGCTGGAGCAAAATGTCTTCTCAAAAGAAGTAATGGTCTCCTTTCAACTGGCTGCAGAATTGTCTGGATAAGGCCCAATCCCTCATGACAACCACGTTTCCACTAGCTGGTGAAGTTGCTAAATCAAGATTGCTGGACACAGCCTCCCCGACATCTTTGCAGTTCAGGATCTCAGGAGCTTGTTCATTTTTCAGTCCTACTTGTGGACAGATTGACTTTGGATGCCTGTTGAATGTGCAAAGCGGGAATTTGACACTAAGCCAAAGACTGTCTTTGCAGAAATATTGTCCTTCCCTTATACAATGGCTTGCTTGGCCTGCAGATTTTTTCTCCTTTAACCGCAAACAATCGAAAGGTCTTTTGGTAAACAAGATACTGTTGATTATAAATTTAACAGAGCGGTACACTGCTTGGCAAAAGGTCTGCTTTCTTTTCCGAACAATAAAAAGAATTGGGCTGCTCTTCCAAATGTGGCATGCATATGCCTGGTGAACTCCACTCTTGGTGACGATGCACCTCCAGCGTTTTCCAAGCTATGATGTCCTACGTCTTCCTACCTCTGCCTCATGTTGGGCAATGAGGACAGAAGAACAGAGGTCTTACACCTCGTTGCATCTTCTTCAGACAAGGGACTCTGATTTAGCATATTCTGGGAGGATAAGAAGACAGCAAGTGTGGCCTCAGGAATTTAGGAAGATACGCCACAAGAATGAAAATGAATAGAACTTTTCAGGTATGGAGGAAACTTCATGTGTAAACATAACCTTAAAAGTGGGAAGCTAAGCTCTACACGGCCAGAGATCTACTTTGCAGCCACAAAGCTTAATCCAAAATGAGTCATAGGTGATGAGCAGATTAAAGTCTCGGCTGGCTGGCTGCACCTGAGTTTATATCAGACTAAATCTTAAATATTAGCAATGTGGGACATAGTCAGGCTTTTGCCCCTTCACCAAGGGCTCACTGATCTAGCTGTGGGGAAGCTTGAGAAAAGAACAGTTGTCCTTCTCATACTCACCAAGTGAAACTTGATGGATCTGAAGAGGAGCCTGATCTTTTCCAACTTCAGCCACAAGGCTGGATGATTGCACCAATTTTAGTAAACTGATTGTGCCAAGGAATGTTCCCAGGCACTGAACTCCAACTAAATGCTAGCAAACTGTTAGAACACTCCATGGCACACTTTTAGTCTTGGTCAGCTATCACCTTCCCAAACCATTCCTGGATACTCTTTGGGAATGTGTTGTAATGACTGAACCCAAAGGCAATTGGGATGTGGCTTCCCTCTTCTGGAGGTAAAAGCACTTGATAGTGCAAATTCAGATCTTTCTATACCATGGTCTCAGGGCCAGAGAGCAGACCTTGGAGCCTGGCTGTGATTGTCATGGCAGAACTCCTGCCTTCAGGGGATTCAGGCTTGTGTACAGCAAAGAAAACAATGGACCTGATCATAATATAATATCCATAATTTAATTAAGAGGGTGAGCCTTTCTGCCTGTTCTGTTAATCTGATTAAAGCAGGCTGCTGAAATTTGTGGGAATAGATGCCAATGCAGGTGTGACTGTGTGATGCAGACACATTGGAACAGGCCACCATGCTGAAGAAAACATCTTCTTTCCTGTCAGCCTCAGAGCAGTTCATTTCTGCCAAGCATTTCTGTTCACTGTGGGTCATAAAGCTAAACAAGATCTGAAAACCTCAAAAAACTAGATTTAAATATACTTTTGGATAAAGGCAACATGAAAGACCAAAAGGAAGGAACATTCCACTCGTGAGGAATCATTAAAAACAATAGAAATGTTCAGGATGAATTGTTGGGAGATAGAGGACTATAAAATTGTGATGGGAAAAGAAAAAGTGAAAAGGGATTGACTGTTACTGGTTTCCTCCAGTGCAAGGACCAGAGGGAGTCAAATTAAATCAGCATGTGGCATGTCCAGTACTTGAACAAGCTTTGAAACTACTTGTCACAAGAATCTGTGGATGCCTATAGGCAGCATGATTCAAAAAGCAGATTTATCCACAGCTCTTAAACAAACACCCTACCTCTGGACATGAATTATTGGAAGCCAAGGTACTATTTGGGAGAAGAGCAACACATACTTGTCCTGTTGTTACATTCTTCCCTCTAGGAACCAGCTGATGTCCTAGGCAAGGAGGGTCTTTGGGCTGGCCCAGTGTGGCCGTTCCTATGGTCAGATATGGATCTGGGGAGAGAAACCTATTCTAGTAACTGATTTGGTAAATGAAATTCCAGCCACTGTCTCTGCCTCCTTCTTTCCACCCCACCAGACAGGAAGCTTCTCACTCAGCCATCCCTCCTGCTCCCTTCTCCCTCATTTCCAGCCTCAGCATCTCTCCAGTTAAGTGACTCCATATGCCAGAAGCAGCTGATCGGTGCAATCTTTAATTTTGCCCACTACCTGCATGTGGGTCCTGGGGAAGAAGAAAGCCCTTCCCTTGGAACTACATGCGCTGCTGATAATTCATCTAGCAGGATCCTCCCTCAGAGGAGCTCTCCTCACTGCAGCTCAGCATGGCACTTTCACCAAACCCATCACCGCTCCTGCCCTCATCACGTAGCACCGTGAGGGCCTTTCCTTGTTAAATGACCCAGAACACCGTATGCATCGCTCCTGATGTGCATCAGACACACGGCCTGGCATGAGGCTATCTCTTCTCTGGAGATGAAGCGATCTGGTGATGGACCAAAGCTGAAGAAATCAGTCTGTCCAGAATCTTCTGAGCTGCTGTCTTGGGGTGGCTTCCCAGAGAATCCTGCTCAGTTCCCATTCACTCGAGGTCCTCGATTTCTGTATCTACAGAAGGGATAGAGTGCATTTTATCTGCTGAGAAGCACAGCAGACCTCAGTAGGGTCTGCGGTCTGTTGGGACCTTCCATGTTTGCTGTTGTCCCAGTCTGGATGAAGTTCATCTTGGCAGCCTTAAGGGGAAATGCTCCCTACTCCATTAGCTCTCCATTGAGCTATCCAGCTTCCATGCAAGGCTGTTTTATTTGGAAAACGTGACCACTTGTGGCAAACAGTATTTACGATTTAACTTTTTGTTGTTGTTGTTCTGGCTGATGTGAAACTCCTTGGCTTCACAATGCAGGTTTAATAAAGTCTATTAAAAGGGTAAATATAGCAACTCCCTTTTGGAATTTCTTCCTTTTCTTTTCTTTTTTAATTGATTATTTCTTAGAGGTAAAAATTTTAATGCAATGGCAAAATATCAGGAGTAATTAGATTAAGTAGGGGGGGAGCTCTTGATTTTTTTTTGAGAGCTATAAACAAGAAAGGAAACAAAACTTACTTTATATTTGTAGACAAGTGTGTGTGTGTTTATACATTTCTCTAATACTTGCCAGTTTTGCTCTTTTTTCTTCTTTCAAAGCACTACAAGCAATAACACTGTGGATGATAGAACCCTTTCTGTTTATTCTTGTTTTCTTTCCAATAATGAATAAGCTCGAAGGGCATTATTTTAACTAGGCTCTTGTAATCCTTTAACGGGGCTTGTTGAAAATAAGACCCAGCACTGCCAGACACCAGGCAGCAAAAAGCTGCTTAGTGCCAAACTCCTTGGCACTGGAGAAGCTGGGAATTGGCTGATTTTTCCTCCTGTTCTGTGTTTGAGTATGTACCTTCCTGGGTCCCAAAGAGGGTCGGAGTTCAGGCAACACCTGAAACTTGGTCCCTGCCCTCAAAGAGTGACCAGGATAACACTTTGCACCTCTCTCGGTTTAATGCACTGCCTCCAGGATGGGCTGAGCCTTAAGGGGTTGGAAGCTCTCAGTGCCGTAGGGGTGGTATTATTGCGTGAAATCATACAATGATGTGGCAATCCCAGCCCCTGTTGAAAAAAGGAGAGGTGCCCTAGTCCTGATGGGCATGGAGAAACACTTGAAAGCACGATGTCTAAAAGCTCTGAAACCAGAAAGCAACTAAGAGAATCTCAAACTTGTTATTAAAGAAGATCTTAGGATGGTTTAAGGCAATCTTGCTACTGTTTTGTTAGAGGATAGAAAGGAGGATCCCACTCAGTCTCAAACTCAAGACCTGCAGCTCAGCAGCTCTCTGTTCAGACCTTTGCTCTCCAATCTTGGGCAGGACATTTTGCCTTTGTGTTTCAGCTCTCCTACAAAGGGTGTCACAGTCCCTCTTCTGCCCATGCCAACCAGCACTCTCCAAAAGACGTGTCACCCTGAGCCAGGATTTGTTCCTAACAGACCATATGGTTTTGGCTCTCCTTTTTGGGAATGTGGATGGAAAGGATGAGGTGTCATAGGACTCAGCCAGATGATCTCTTGCCCCCTTAATTTGCTAATATAGCAGTAGTACATGCTTTTACAGTAAAAATAGAGAGACTTTCCTTTTCCAGACAAATTCAAAAGAAACTGTGCTGTTTATGATCCACAGAAACCAGTAGCCAGTGCCCTCAAGGATAGTCCCCACAAAACTACAGAGGAGCATAAATAGGTCCAGTCTCAATAGGCTTTTCAAAAGGACATAAGAGAATGGCTGTAGGGTATATGATATGGGAAGGAATAGATGAACTCTACCCTGTCTTTTTCTGAACTTCTTTATCGAAAAGGAGCCTGGAAGCAAACTGCAGTGTCTCCCTGCTACAGCCATCCTCCTTCCCTTTTCTGGTTCTTCACCCTGCCCAGTCCTCCTGCCCTTCTAACAGAGCCTCCTGCCCTTCACTACCTCAGACCAGCCCTGACCGACCCCATTATAGCGTTTGTCTTGTAAAGGCTGCCTTATCTCACACTTCCTACTGCCCAGATCTGCAGCAGCCTTCACCTTGCAGAGCTAATGCTGCCCAAACTCTGCTGTTTACCCTCCTCAACTCAAGCTATCTGCCTATTTCTCTTCCAATGTTACCAACAAAGTGCATTGCATTAGGAGATGTTCCTTGGCAGGTTGTGTAGAAGAGGAGACAAACATTGCTCTTGAACTAGGCAATACTTTAGCTCCTTTCTGCCGGGCTGGTACCATGCAGTATGGCAATAGCTTGTCAGGTGATCGAGAATCTTCCCCTGAGAACAGCCCATCATATCTCAAGCAATAAGATTTTCTATGGCCATAGAAAACCCAGCTAGCCAGAAACACAGGGAAGTAGGAACAGCTGGGCTTCAAGACCCCCTTCCGACCCGGCATCATTTCAAGGAGCCCTAAACCGCACCATTGAAAAGCCCTTTGCCCTTTTCCTGGCTCTGTACGAGGGGCAGAAGCAGCACAGGGGCAGAGGACCTGTACCTTCATTCTCAGAGGTGTCTGGCCCTGCAAAGGCCAGCTGGACGGCTGCTGTATCCCCTTTCCAGGCTGCACACTCCCTGCCCATTGCAGGCGGTGCTGGCCCGGTGACAGGTCCCTGTCCCAAGGGAAGGAGGGTCCATTAGAGCTCAAGGGGGAAGCACTTGCCCATGGAATGGAAAGGTTAATCTGGTGAGGACGACAGAGCAAATAATTGCCAGGGCGAGGACATGGCACTTCACCTCAGCCTGCTTGTGTGCAAAAGGAAGGTAGCTCTGGCACAGAGATCCGGCTGGCTTTTCATCACCTGTCGTTGCAGCCCAGGGGAGAGGCAGTGACATGAAAGCTCCTTTTGGGCTGGGAAGGGAGAAGGGAAATTAGAGTAAAGCACTCCGAACAGCACACAGCTTGTCCAATGACCCTGAAAAACCAGATGAAGGTTTCTCTTCCAGGGATGTTAGGCTTTCTACAACTCCTTGCCCTTTTGCTGAGGGTACTATTTCTCTCTGTAGTTGCTCTCAGTCCCATTTTAGCCCCTCCTGGTCATAGCCATGAAATATGTGGCACAACAAAATATGCAAGGTGGGCTAGAGGAGTGCCCTCCCCACTCTGCCCCAAAAGATACCCTACTGCATCCACTCACAATTTTCACTTCCAGTCTGCATATCCTTATCCTCCCTGGGACAGTGTTTCAGATACCCAGGGCTTGGCCTCGATCACATCTCAGGAAGCACAAGAGATCCGTTGGCTCCCTTGGTACGAACACCCTGCTTTCTACAAGGTGAGTGAGTGCCCAGGTTAGCCAGCACAGCTCAGACTAATCTTCTCCAAGGACTGGTGAGATTTCTTTAAGTAAAAAAAAAAAAAAAAAAAAAAAAGGATTTTATAATGAAAACAGTGATGTAAGTATCATGATAGTGGGAAGGAAGAATGGCAGGGAGGAAGGAAGAACAACTAATCTTTAAATTTCGCTGTCATTTCTTCTGGAGCTTTGGAGTTCATCAAGTAGAAGTTCTATCTGGATCAAAAAGATTGCTAACAAAATCAGGGTCAAATCAATCAAATAGTGACCACCCAAGTTGATACTCTCTGGAAATTGGTTTGAAGTGACCAAATTAAGCAAAAATATTAAAGGGTTAAGAGCATCCACACAATGGACTTGCACTGGATTGTCTAGACTATTTTCCCTAATTGCAGGAACCTCTCAAGTGTGGATTTGCCCCTTCTCAACAACACTAATGGAAGCTAGCCGATCTGCTTCCTGTGATTATGGGGTTTTGTCACCTCCAACATTTTGAACTTGAGCAAAAAGTCAAAACTTGCCCTTGCCTTGCCACTGCCCTGGTCACAGCCCTGGGTACTGCCCCAGCTGGGGAGCTAGGATCTCCTTCTGGACCTCTAAAACCAAATGAAAAGCATCCCTGACTGCCGGATTAAGTCCTCAATTAATCACATCACACAAGTATAATGAGGACTGTTGAAAAAGCTTTCGCAAAATTGAGATAAGCTCCCCCCGTTGCTTCCTTTTTGCCAGTGAGTTCATCCGCGTGCTTACATTTTCCATTCACGTCTGAAGAGCCTAGTGGGAAAAATGACAAACTGGAGGAGCTACCTGCATGCACCTGGGAAAAACAAACAGTGCCTGGAGATAAGAGAAAGTGGGAGAACAGAGAGATAAGGAAAAGAACCAAACACTCCTCCCTCCCCTTTTCTTCCTTTCCATTTCCTCCCGGGAGCAGCAGAGTTCAAAACACTCTGCTCTCCAGCCCACACTTCAAGTGCAGGGTGATAGGCATTAATTTCACACAATGGACCTCTGTTATTCATGTCAGCAAAGTGAGGTTTTCCATGTCTTCTAAAGACACCAGCCCTGAGAGCCTGAACGCACATGTTCTTACTCGATGCTGAAGCTAAGAGTCGTAGGTTTCCTGGGTAGGAGATGCCACAGGAATTTTGAGCATCAAGAACAGACTGGTCCCTGATCCAGCTGACAAATAGCAAGCCACGGAAAACAAATGAGTTAGAAGTCAGCCCTGGGCCCCACTACTGAGCTGAAGGACAAGGACGCAAAGGGGCGTGTGGACATCCTTACAAAGAGATGGGCATGTGCTACAACAGGTTGCAAAGGTCCTAGTAGTCATGGCTTACACAGCTGGGCTTGAAGGTCCAAGGGCCTGTCCTCAGCAGCAGCTTGCTTCATCTGTACGGCCTTTTCCTACTCAGAATGTCAGCCTGTGTCATTCCCTGTCTGAGGGCAGCACTGTCCCTGTGCTGTGTGAAATAGCTGTTTCGTTCTACCCTGGTGTGGAGAGGTTTCTGCGAAAGATTTTGTAAGTGCTTCTGGAAAGAAACACCCTGCAAATCCCAGTGTCTCCTCACTACTTTTAAAATGATGCCACCCCTAAAGAAACCCTCTAAGGAAAAAATGCATATTAGGTACAGAAGACTACTCAGGCTCCACCTGTTACATGAGATGGTGTTAGGAGGGCTGGGATCCAGCTCACAGAATACAATATGTAAATGTAAATGCTTCCATGCAGGTGTCAGTGAGCGCTGGGTGTCTCAGCTCCCAGCCCAGACAAGGTAGACATCCGTGGTACAATTCAGCTGGGAAAGCATAGGTGGGTAGAGTCACTGGAGATGCCCTCAGATGCCCAGCTGGCCTCCCGCTCCCATTTCAGGGGAACAGAGACACGCGCTGCCTCATCTTCTCTACCCCATCAGGGAATCTGACAAAATCGGTCTCTAAGGCAGAGGTGGACCAAGAGGTGAACCATGTTGCCTGAAGTGGTGCTTCAACCCAATCTTAACTCTCTGTGCAAGGTTGACCATCCCTCTTACTTAGAGACCTGACTTCAGTGGGTCTCAGTGATGGGTAAGAATTGGCAGGGAGATGACCCAGGCACTTCTACACCCCCAGAAATGTTCCATCTGGTTGATTCCAAGCCAGAGTGACGAGGTGGATTGGCTCCTCCATCATCCAAATCTGCTCTCCCACCCCTCTTTGAAAATCGTGACCTTTGGGACCAGAAAGCGCAATGACAGCAAAATTGGCAAGTCCAGCTGTCTACAGAAGGGAGTGAACTTGGCATCCTTGCATGTCTGGAAATGGAGCTGTTTATACAGGGGGAGGGGAAAGGAGAGCTGCCATGTATAAGGTCTAGAATCTATCACTCACATTAACATAGCGTGCTACAGAATAATGAGGGTCCTACTAACAAAGATGACATAAATAAAACCATGTTAGCTGCTTCACTTCAGAACAAAGTATTTCCCCCTAGGAGAGAGCTTATGGTCACAGGAATTACCAAAAAGTATTCTCACTTCTGTACGAGTGTGATTTACTCCAATTACTAAATATACACTGGTATAAATCTGTCAGAATTAGACAAGAATAAAAGGAAAGATGGCCTTATGATTAAAATGCTGGAGTGGGAATATGGTGATTAGGAAATTATGCTCTGCTACAGATTTTTTTTGCTGGTTATTGGACTACCCCTATCACTTACTATTAATACTGCCTCATTCCAGATCATGCAGATATACACACACACACACAAATACTCCTTTTTTCCTCCCCGTTTATAAAATGGGCTTACTGGTTCTACCTTCTTTATGTCGATTGCTTTTTCTGTGGGGCAAGAAATACCTTTACAAGCCAAATATCCGAATTCCATTGTGTGCTGGCTGAGAAGATCATTTAAGTTCTGGTGATTTTGTTCCAGTTTTCAGAAAACTAAAATAAATAAATAAATTAAAAGGATGTTTTCATGGACCAGCATCTTTGCTGTGTCCTAAAGGAGTTCCTTCACTTAATTGGTAGTACAGCCATGGGGGGGGAAAGTTGCAGAAGACTTTGAAGAGATCTAAGGACCACAGAAGAGCTGCTCAGCCCACGTGGTATAGATCAGCTCTGTTGCTTGAACACAGGTGCCTACTTGAGGTGCCGTGGGATATTCCACTGGCTCTCCCACTGCCTCTAGACAGGAGCACGGCTCTGCCACACAGCCTGTGTGGATATCTCAGATACCCCTTGGTGCTTCAGGTGGCCCTGAACATCTGTATTTAGACAACTGGACCACATCTCGGACTCCACTCACCGTATCGAGGCTCAGTGTGGTTACTCACGCCAAATGTCTAGGGCTCTTGTGATACCCTGGGGTATCTGAGGAGCTGACACAGGGCAGGCAGATGAGAGATGGGACCTGTGGGAGACTGCGGTGACCTCCTGGAACAGCAGCTACAGCTCCACAGCTCCTGAAATGGCCCCAAATCCTGATCCATAAGCAGCTGAATTGAGCCCTAGGTCTCCAACCTTAACCAGGCAAAAGAGAGATAGCCAGCATGAAGCCTTTTATAGCTGGGTGTTTTAAATATTTGCTTTGGCTGCAGAAAACTCCTTTGCCTCATCAAAATTCCTGTTATTTTGCTACCAAGTAACACATCTTATCTGCTGAGCGTGGGTTCTCCCTTTATAAAAACTATTACACTTTGTGTCGTGTTTAAATATCCACTGGGACAGAGAAAGAAAGTTCAACTCATTCAAGACCTGACGAGTTCAAGCACGTCCTAGGGTAGATCCTCTGCAGCATGAACTTCTACCTCTGGTAGACCCTCTGCTGTGCCTCGAAAGATGTACAAGCTGACATCAGCACACCGCGCTGTAGCAGTGCTGTTGCCTCTTCATCGAGTCTCCTGATGATTTAAGGTATAGATAAGGTAGTCTGGGCTTTGTTTTTCCAAACACCGTGCAAGTTTCTTCCTGTCTCTAGCCCCTCAGTCAAAACATTTCATTTGGGAAATGCTCAAATAATACTTTTTTTTCAAGGCTTGCTCATTTCATTTTTTCTTTCATTTATTATTTTTCCACTTCGCACCAAAAAGATCTGTCGGTTTTGACCCAAGCTGATGTCATGATACGTTCTGAGCTGGACAAAACTGTAATCTGGGAAAGGGAGGGGTCAGAAGGAGGGCAAAAAATGTACTCTAAGAAAACCAATCCAAGACCACTTTTGTACATGCAGCACTGCTTCCCAGCACACTGGGTCTCAGCTCAGGGCCTATGGGAAATGTATTACCGACGCGGAATAATGTGGGCACGCATTGTTTGAGGCCACAGTAAGTGACCAAAACTAGAGCAAAACGGTGATAGGCCTCACGGTGTATTATTTGCTCAGCAAACATTTTAACCCATAGAAGAGTAATGAAGGGATGCAGCTTTTGACCATCGGCTTTCACATTTTGCTCTTCCAGGGCCGCACTGGAGAAGGCGGTGGGAGCAAATGTAATTCTTCAAGGGAGTTTTGTTCGAATCGGCAGCTTTGGTATGTATTAAGCACTGAGAACTGCCGTGTTTAAGCAGTGGCCTGGTTCCACTTGCTCCAGTGAATTTTCTCGAGCATGTCTGTCCCTCGTTTCCCTCTCCTGCCTTCCACCTCTGCCCCCGCCATGGAGACATAAATGCAGCTTTACTGCATCCAGCACAGTACACAATCAGAGCAGGGTCTTAATAACAAACAGGCACCGAGGAATTAATGTTCCCCTCTGCAGATGTATCCCCGAGAAGTTGGCACGGCTGCTGCAGTCTGGAGGAGCGCTGACTAGTGAAGAAGCACATTTTTTTTCCTCTGCTAATAAGACCCCAAGCCACAATTGAGCAATGGAGCAATTATGTTCTTTAAGATGAAATTCTGACTCATGCAAAGGACTCTTAAAAAATCACTATTTTTTCCCTTCCTGTGCTCTGCCAAAAATCCCGTGGTGACCTTCTTTATTCTTTCCTGTTCACAGTTAAGTGGAATGACAGCTCAAGGTCAAGAACAGAAAACAATGTAATTTAAAGCTATGTAGAATAAAGTGGTAAGTTTCAAAAGACCAGAGATGAACGAAATGGAAGGGAATTTCTTTGTCAGATATGAAACCATGGCTGATCTCTAGTATCAGTGTAACAGAGTGGGGGGCACCAAAAAAAAAAAATCCAAATTTTTTATCTTTTCCTTAGTAAGCTTAAGAGATAAGGAGATAGGAGCCTGGATCACAAGTCTGGCTTTGACCAGTGCTAAACTTTAGTGACATATTGGATTTGGTGCTGAACTTTGAATGTCTGCCTTTAAAATGTTTTAAAACTTTGGTGCATAGCCGGAGGGACTAGGACTTGCCAGATCAGGCCAGAGTAGCAATGTACTTCAGCTTCACCTAACCAAGGAATTACATATGCATCATCATATCCTATCGTGATTTCAGATCACGCTGAGCCAAATGAGGGATGCAAAGTACTGTGCTAGCTTTACCCTGGGCAAAAAGGGGAGGAGAGTCATCAGGAGTTAATTACAGAGGCACAATGAGAAATCTGGGGGAAAATCATGCTAAAAGGAGATTAAAATTATGCGAGAAAGTGTACAGAAGCTGCTGTGGAAGCCTGCAAAGAACTTTGTGGTTGGCCTTCAGTATGAGTGTAGCTAGGATAGAAACTACTCCAGACAATCTTCTCTTGACTTTACCTAGCAGCCAGTATATGAACCATGGTGGCATTAGCCAGCCTTCCACCAAGACAGAGTGCTTGTCAGGAGAATCAAGCAGCTCTTAAAGCAAAAAGAAGAACTGTTGAGAAGGAACAACTTGCTGTGTACTTTGAAGGAGAGCAATTCTTTTCGTTCTCCTGGGGTCATGGCAGGGGCTGTTGTGCACAAAACAGTGTCATGGAGAAATTACGCTACTGCATCGGACACACCAGCACAAGGAGAGGAGATGGTCCAACCTGCTGCTAATGGAAATATTCTGAGTGTGACTGATAGATGACATTTGATCACAATGTCCCAGTTGGGTCTGTGCTGTGGCACGAGTTGTCTGAGAGACTGCTGGGAATGCAAGAAAGCATGGAAGAGGTGCAGCAGACAGCTAAACAGCTCCTGTCTATCGGGACTGGCCATCTTTCACAGAGCAAGTACCACTGGAGTTTACCCTTTATTATCAGGAGAGGCCTAAGGGGTGTGCAAACAGAAATGGATTTTTCATTTATAAAGGAGAAGTCACAAGTTTGGTGGAGATAAGATCTGGCAATCACGAAATGAACATATCCTTCATAGCTGGGAATAGCAATATGCTTGGAATGAGCCACTGATGAATGGCTAATTGGCAGAAGCCAACAACAGGGCAACTGATGTAAAGAACATAGCTTTCAGCTGTGGAGAACCTACAGTCTCATGAGATCCTCACACTCACTTGGTAGAAGGTTGAACAGACCAGGTCATGTTTCAGGTTTGGTTACATTTAATTCAAACATCATTTTAACTTAGAAGTAGCAAGCAAGAGTTAAGCTCTGGAAATTTGATGACTGATTTTCCGAAAGATACCGTACCAGACAAAAAGCGTCAGTGCTCTGCAGCAGAGTTTGATAAGGCAGTGCCAAACAGAAGCTTGAGCAGACATCTTCTCTTGGCACCCACAAGGCAGCAAGCAGCCAGGAGCGAAGTGAAACTAGTGCATCCACAGAGTGACAAAAAGGTATACCAGCTAGGAAGGGATCTTGCCCTGGCAACGCTGGAACATCCCAACACCCCCAAAATTAACTAATAATCTCATACAGGGCTTGATGACCTAGAGAAGTCTCATATTGGAGAGTCAGAAGAAATTCGGGTAGGTGAGCAAAAGCCTGAGGACACCAGCAGAATGAAGTCCCTAACAGAATGGAAATAAGATCTACCCCAGTGAGGTGGTACAAACAGGGAGGGGAAGATTGGTCTGAAGCTCAGCTCCCTTGAGATCACGCAATACCAAACAGACCATAGGAGACCAAAGGGCAAGACCACAGCCCTTGGACAGAATACGTATCTGTGCTTTCCGGGGCTGCAAAAGACCTGCATGGTAAACAGGAATGGTGAAAAGGGTACCTCAGCTTATACTCAAGATTTCTGAGCTGGAATGGGATCAATTTATAGAAAGGTTTGTACAAAATGACTGCCCGGGGTGGGGTTGAAGAAAACTATTCTGGTCTACGTTCCTCAGGAACAATATGATACATATCACAGGACCTTTTTGAAGTGGATCCAGTTTAGCGGCGTTCATGGGATTGTCTTCTTAGAACACCATATCAGACTTTTTTTCAAAATTATTTCAGCTTTAGGAAGTTCATAGTAGTTAGTTATCCACACAGGGAAGCTGTTGTTAGTAGCTGGGGTTTCAGTGGGTGAGACTTAAGAAGCATATCAGAGTTATACAGGACCAATAAAATTCTTACACACAGCAAATGACTACTTTGCAGCTTTTAACATCTTCCGCAGTCTACCCAAGGTTCTCTTACTTTCTTAGTGTTTATTTTTTCTATCACCCTTTTGAGGCTGCCAGAAAAGAATAAAAAAAATTTAAAAAGACAGCGAAAGAGAAAAGAAAGAGAAGGAATATTAATGGAAGGAAAACTACTAAAAATATTAGCAGGTGTTTATAATCAGATGGGGCCTAAACCTCCCAAGTTGCTTCTGTAAATTGCTTGACATTTTTTATAGGGCAATTTTGTGGGGTACAGAGCTTCGAAGTGATGCAGTTATATGACTGGGATGGTTTTGGCTCAGGAGGTTTTTTGAAATGTATCCTTTCTGTTGGATTGGGCGTTTTCAGTGTCTGCAAACAGTATGTCTGACCATGTTCTGTGTTCAGTGGGAAGATTTACTTTTGTTGAGCAATAAAAGCCTGTTCCCTATGATAAAACCTCTCTGATTTCAAGAGCAATGATAGCGAGTTGCAGATCTGCTCCCAAGAAACTAAGGACTATTTTTCATGAACCAAAAGAGTACATGGGATTTCAGTCCAGGGCTACATATGGATTTAGGGGATAGTCAGAGAACCTCTTGCAAATCTAGCTGCACCAGTTTTGAAAGCTATTTCATCTAGCTGTGAATAACTTTCCAGTGAAGGTTATTGTTGCAAACTACCATGCCTGACAGTTCGAACTAAGTCAAGTAACTTTGCACTGAAGCAGATTTAAGATTGCTCAGCTGGTTTGTTCCCTACCTGTCCAGTTATCAAACCACTCTGGCTAGATACACATGAGCATGTCGTTCATGCATCAGTGAGTTGTGATCCCTGAGGTTTGGACATCTGGGCCCAGAGTGGGATGCACAGTCCTGATTTAGGTACCAGTAATCTCTAGGAAGTGCCTAGGCAGACATTTTGACCATTTTTTTTTCCTAATGTGAGAAAGAAAATACAAATCGTCAACTGAAAATTGTGGAAAAACATTCTGAGAAGAGCTTTAGCTCCTGAATGGCAAACCGGTTTAAAAAAAACGTGGAAATTTTTTGAAGACAAAAGAATTAATGTTTCTGGTTTGTTGAAAACAAAACTTGCTTCATAATGTCTAATAAAAGAAAACTTTTCCCATCTAATTAAGATTTTAGCTGAAAATGTCATTAGCTGACAGTTTGAAGCCAAGAACAGTTCAAAAACATATATTCCTTTCAATTTTCCCCAATAGGAAATACTCTTAAAAGAAACACCAAAATTGCCCTTTTCCTAAGAACATTGCTATTTTGAAGAAAATACGCTTTACAGTGGGAGCATTTTTCTTTAAATAAACATTGACCAGTCCTGCTGACTGACGCCAAGTTGTTCTAAACACCATGTTACTTACACCTTTTGCACCAGAACTGATGCAATCCTCGCGGAGCAGTTATAGCAATTTCTCATTGCCTGAATTCCTTTATGTAGTTCAGTGCTAAATACGGGGGCAAGACTAAACAAAGAGCTGTGTTCTGAATCTTTCCCCTTGTTCTTCTCCTTTGTAAGTCATACACAGCTCAAGGTGATCATTGCTGCAACGTGATGGATTCTGATCTGGCTGTATTTTGTGCTGTACACATCTCTATTGTGAAAAATGTGCTGTCATCTTGCTGATAAAATGCCTTTCTTTACTTCTCTTGACCTTGACTTCATTAATAAAGTAGAAATACTGAGGGTATGAAAAATTGCTTATTAATTGTGACAAGAGTTTGCAGATCCCAGCTGAGGTATCTCAGGCATGTCTGCAGGTCTGGGAATCTCATTTTTGCCAGAGGGCAATGAGTGACAGAAACAGTCTGTAAAAATCCTACTTGTTCATCCCTGAGACAACCACAGGGACAAACGATGGATGAAGAGTGTAGA
Source organism: Elanoides forficatus (assembly GCA_025311575.1). NCBI lineage: Eukaryota > Metazoa > Chordata > Aves > Accipitriformes > Accipitridae > Elanoides > Elanoides forficatus. The sequence goes on from JAOBAS010000071.1 coordinate 43,670,155, forward strand.
CACCCAAAATTGCCTGCCAGTCTGGTGTCTGGAGTGGCACGAGACAAAGAGAGGGAGGGAGGAAAGAACAGATCATCTGCAGAAAAAGGAGAAAAGAGGACGTGGCCAGAGATCCACCTTTTTCCATACTTTCTTAAAAACATGCAGTAGTGGTGCAACTTGGCCTTTTTAGTTGCTTTACACCATATCTCTACACCAACTTCATCTCGGTCCCTCAAGTTTGCATCGGCAAGACTGATGTTCTCAGTATATAAACACCCAAAACAAGGTAATTGCCTTTATTTTCTTTCTTGATATCTTTCTTTTTAATACTTCATACAGGAATGCCTTTAATATGGTGCTGCCATGAAGTCCTTACCCTGGGCATCAGCTACGTGCCTGCTGACCCAACTACACCCGATTATCACATCATAAAAAGGAGAGTTCCTTCTGAATGGAGACTGGCTGCCATTTCCCTCCTCATAAGCAGTTTGGATAAGATTGCATCACGTTTGCCTTTCTTCAGCTCACATTGTCATCCAACGCTGTCCCAGCAGGTCTCGTTTCCTCAAGCACCTTCACTACATCTAGTACTGCAGTCCCGGGAGATGGACGTGCAGCACTTACCTTTGGTGATGGTATATAAAACCACCACTGCCAGGGACTGTCACACAACCTCCTCATCTCAGAGAATGGATCTGTCCCTCTGGGCTCACAGGGGAGCGGTGGGAAGGCATTAGGAGGTTTAGCAGAACTTGAGTGGTCTGGTTTGTGTCCTCACCACAATATGGGCATCTACCAGCTTGTGTAAAAGCACACCTCATGCTCTTATAGACTGCCGCCAGGCTGGGCCAGCTTCCCTCCGTGGGGAGAGACACTCAGTGCAAAAGAATTGAAAAGCTCAGGAAACCTCTGCAGAGAGAAAGTGCTCACAGCCAACCCGGCTTCATTTCTGGGTCTGAGCTACTGCCTGTCCTCATGCACCCTTGGCCAACTCATTTAATCTCACTGTTCTTGACTGCTGAAGGTGTCTAAACCACTCTCTATGATTGGGATGCCTAATGTGGATTGATTTCCACGAGGATTAGAAGTCCAATGTAGAGTTGGGTACCTAAATACTGGTCTTTTTATGATTCTTTGCCTTGGTTCCCAATTGCAAAGTGAGGAAGATGACATCCTCCTGTGCTTGCGATGTCTAGTGAGGAAGATGATGTCTTCTTGTGCTCAGGATGTCTACTCAGGCTGCACTGGCTCTGAGACAGTGACTGTCTCTAACCAGATAGATCCCGTCTCAACAGGACTTGAGAAAGCAAATGGGAATTAGACCGCTCTGTGCTATAGGGACTTCTTCCATCCCGAAGAAAGCTCTGATAGATGACAAACTCCTTCCCCACTAACCTACCATCACAGCCCCTCCTTTGTTACCTGGGCTGGTGGGCTCCTGCTTTGACACCCAGCACACAGTACTCCCTGTGACATCCCCGGTCGTACTGCTGCTGGGACCGCAGATGGGATATCACTGGGATGGGATACCATCTCCAGCTTCAGCTATCTCCAGATGAGGTGGCCAGCCTCATTAACAGTACAGGCCTTCCCTGAAGCACATACAGAGATGCTTACTCTTCCAGGGGACAAATCATGTTATATGCCTCTGAAACCTCTTTTAAGACAAGGTTAATCACCCTCTGGCATTGTCCAGTCTCTCTTCATTGCCTGTAGATGTTTAACTTTGTAGATGGCCAACGCCAGAGCAGGTGAACCCCATACCAGGTTGAGACATCTGCTCTGACATGTGTAGAAACTACACAAGGAAGCCCCAGATTTCCCATGTCCTGCTGGTTTTGAAGGGTTCATTGCTGACCAAAAGGTAATTCAGTGTCCCAGTTGGACTAACATAGAAGCAAGGCCCAGGGCTACCTGGTCTCCGCAGGGAACACGCCGGTTCAGGTCCTGACACAGGGGAGCTGCCCTGCCCTCGATAACAACCTGTCTTTGACCGTGGTTTATAAAGGAAGCCTAAAGAGTCTTGAATCCAGGACACAAATATGTCCTTCTCTTGCTTAGTCTCTACACCTCCTTCCCAAAGCCTTTCCACCCCTCTGAGGTGGGTAAGCACTTCTGAGGGTGAGTCAAACTTGCAAAATGCAACCCAAAAGGAGGTGAAACAGATTGGGGCTGGGAGCCACAGTGTGTTGTAACCCAGAGAGTAAAAGTCCTACGGCCCCACCCAGTGCCAGCCATTCCCCTATAACCTTAGGGCTGCATGTTTTTCCACATACTGTTCAATTTATTATTTGCCAGTTCCAAGTATAGCAAATTCACAGAGTGAGAAAAATCTAATTTTGAGTTGGTTTTGGCTTCTCTCTTGCACTTGGACTCATTTGGAACAAGATCTTTGTACTTTATTACAGCAAATGCCCACGGGTTATTATTTCGGAGACCCATTAGGGAAAGGAGTCCGAGTAGAGGGGGGCAGTGGGCTGAAGGGGGGCCAGGAGAAAAGGCGCAAAGCTTCTGAAATGCATCGTTTTTCACCTTGCCATAAAAACAAATGGCAGAGAGAACCTGAGCTAATAAACATCCATTGACAACAGGGTGATTTTTTCCCCCTCTCTTTGGCTTTGACCGCTTTTCACAGACAGAGGTTTTTTCACCTCTTTTTAAACACATGTAAATCACAGAAAAAACAAAATCTATTCAAACTTACAAAGAAATACCTTGTGGACAAATTACTTTAAAAAAATAAATAAAAAAAAAGGCAGCTGGTGAAAGTTGCGTATGGATATGCCCAGATCAGATAGATAGGCAGATAGATAGGACTGGAAGTGTGGACGTGGATTTCAGATGTCCTCCTGTGCAAGGTGCTGTACAGGCACCACTCAGCCTACTTATGGAGATGCCCATATAAAAGGCAGATCAGAAACAATACCAAGTTATTGGTTAAACCAATAGGACAATTTTTCTCTCAGTTTGCATGCTCGTTTTTCTCTGCGTACAACGTGTCTCCAATCTTTCTTTGTTTTTCTCTACATCAGCATTAGGAGTCAAGAACATGGTACATGCCAATGAACTATTTCTTGATGATTTGGTAATGCTGTTATACATGGTATTATTAAACATATCTTTGTCAAAACACAAAATTTTTATCAGTTATTTCACAATTAGACAGAAGGTGGGATTGATCTTCAAAGCCAGAAACAATTACCTGGGCCTCTGTATAGTCAATGGTGAGCAATAACTCTATCAAAGCATAAGCCCTAGGAGAACACCTCAGAGCTAGAGATCTAACCTTACATGTCTAAAATTAGATGAGGAGGCTACCATACTACTTAGTCATGTTCGGGTCATTACTTTTTGTAGAATGTATATTATGGATGAATTTAACTCAGAAATGGGACACTGCATCCATTGTTCAGTCAGGTCTCCACCCATAAATCAAAGAGAAGTTTGAGGTGGTATAATCAATCATTTTATTTGGACAAAAATACTTGAGATGATGAAGTATGGGGCCTTTTTGGATGACTATAATTTACAGTTAGAAGGGTCAAAAATTTACAAAGATCTTTTCTGCAACAGAAAATATTTTCTGAAGCTACACTATTAAAGCTTTTGTGAGAAGCTATTTCCAATGAAATTTTATTTGTTCTTTTTTTTCACATTTTAAATGACAAAAATAAGGAAAAAAAGCTTTTTTCCCTCAACACACTGCCTTTTCTCCTTTTTTCTGGAAAGAAATAATACATGGGAGCCAACATCAGACTTCTGACACTGTAATAAAAGAGTTGGGGTTTTTTTGGAAAGAAAAATATTTTAAAATTTTCTATGAAAAAGAAACAAAAAATTAAAATATAGAAGAAAAATACAAAATATTGATCTCTTTCAGCAATTTTAATCAAAAATCTCATTTTTGGCCTACTCAGTTCTACATTAATTTCAATCAAGAGAGGCAGTCGGCCAGAAAATCTGCACAAACATGTCTCTAACCAACATTGTCCTGATGAATAGTATTGTCAGTATACGTAAAATTATATATTTTCTTAAACAGCAGGAGTTATTAGCAAAAATGAAAACCAGCTCCGTGCGCAGACAGAAGGGCATGTGTCTTCCCTTGTTCCAGCTTTACCCTGTTCGTTAGCAGTCACGACCTGCTCTAACTCCACCCCATGGTGATACCAAGGGTGGGATTCACACCATGAGCTGTGGACTTCATCTCATCCAGTAGCAACTATACAAACAGGGTCAGATGAATCATGCCCTAAAAGTTCCTATTCCTCCCCATCGACCATAAAGGGACCCCAAAGTGACGATTTCTCTAGTGTTAGCTGAGATGAATGGGAGACGAGGGGCTGGGTCCAATGCAACAAATAGCCATATGGTTACTTGTAATGTACTGAGAACAGATGGATCAGCGAGCGATTTACAGATGTAATAATGCTATATGATCCCAACCCCATAATGAAGTAATATTATCCCCAGTTTGCAGATGAGGAAATTGAAGCACAGGGAAGTGTAGAGCCCAGTCCAATTTCTGGTGAAGCCAAATTATTTGTCTGTCATTACCCATGATGAGGAAAATCTGGGAATATAACACAGGCGTTTTGAGCCTCATCCTGATACAGGGAATCCCAGCCATAAACTGTACGGTTACGCACGGGACCTGGAGCTGATGTGGAAAGTCTTCTATTTGGCTGTTCAGCCTGCTGCATCACAGTAAATCAGCTTAGCACACCCTTCAAACTCTTGTTTCGCTGCAGCTCTGGGGAGGACTTCCGATTCTCTCTTGTCTTGCTGCCCATGGGTTCAGCTCTTTGGGGAGATCCCAGAAAGCAAAATAGTGAAAGGGTCAAGAGTGTTTGTGCTATTAAATGTCACATCGCTGACTGTTCTGGGAGTATCTTGGTTTGTACCTTTTCTTCCTTCACTACAGGACGTGCTCCCAAGACATGGACCGCTGGACACCTCAGGGACAGCAGAGCCAATGCTTCCCAGAAGCATTGCAATTTCTGCACGTTTGCCAGTTGAGTGCATTGCATTCTTCCAGGCAACAGCCTCCCAGCCCCAAGGGATCTCCAGAAATGGGTATTGTGCTGCAGCACACACTGCCAGCGTAACTCACTCAGCTGATCCTGTTCACCATCTTTCTCAAGGACAAGCTGGGAATCAGCAGGTCAGAGTTGGGTGAAGTGGTGGCTGCTTGTAGCCATCATCTTTCCCAAGGGCTTCAGAAGCCGTTTCCTGATCCAGGTAATGCCAAACCCAAGGGAGAGGCTGTGGCATCAGCAAGCACTACAGAAGGTGAACACAAAATGCTGCCATCTCCAAAAGGACCCATCCAACCCACAGCTTGTTACCACAATGCCCTTGAGAAAGAAGATTGTTGAGGGTGCGATTCAGGCTGGATGAATTGTCCTGCATGGCCCCAGATGGGATAGGAGCCGAGTATCCTAACTGCAGAGCATGGAGACTCCTTATACATCCGTGGAAGACGATGTATAAAAATGCAAAGCTGCCAAAAGATACCAAAAGCACGGTCACGATGCCAAGCTAGACAGAGAGCTCTAAACTGATGAGCTGCATAGTGGGCTTTCCTCTTGCCGCAGCACCCAATAAAACAGGGGCTTATGCACCGAGGCCATGGTTTGACGGCGCAAGGCAGCAGCCCCCCCGGGTGGGTCTAAACCACCACAGCCTCTTGGCACAAAGCACCGAATCAGTATAAGTGAGCTGGCCTGGATCGAAAACATTTGGGTGGGTTAACTGCAGGCAAGCTGATTTTTCGTGTTGTCTGGCTCTTTGCAGTTGGTGGAGAAGTGACCTAAGGGCCGAGAGGCAGAACAAGCCATGGGTTCCAGCTGATTGCTAATGTCATAATGCCTGCAATGACCCAGGCTGGGAAATACCTAACCGAGCTCATTAGGTACTTCCTAACCTGAGTCACCATTGTACTGCTGGGGCATTTGGCTGCGGGGGATCCACTGGTGGCAACTGGAACCACAGCCTTAGCTTCATGATCTGACTTTTCTGCCCACGGTGAGCTCTGTGCTGTCAAGCTACCTTCTTCCATCACTGCTGATACACGTTTCTCATCCTCATGGCTGCAGGGTGGGCTGTGGGCTGATGTTACACTGAATCTGGTGTAAATTGCTCCTGTGAGCAGCGACCATCGCCCTTCTCCTTCTCCAGCTATGTGGTTTTGATACTCTCAATACTGATACTCCAGCAATTGTGCAGCCACACGGTAAATCAGAGTAACTGGTGGATCGGACAGACAACTGAGGAGGTTCACATCAGATCAGCTCACTGATTGCATTTACCTCTTGGCTGTGCAATTATTAGGTCCAGCACAAGGGATAGGGAGGGAACACGTGGCTGGGGCCGCGGGGAGGAGGGAGCAGGCCAGTCCTTCCATTGCCAAATCAGGTGTGACATGAAACCACTCGTTTCACAATGGTTTACATGGTCTAAGGCTGCGGGGATGCTTCTTGCCCCCTTCTCTTAATTCTAGCAACCTCCCCATGCCAGCACTAACACTCGGGTGGCTGCAGGATGCCCTGCATCAGGTTCTTGACGGGGATGGGAGATATTTTAAATTTTTTTCCTGGGTCAGGGCGCAGCGGGGTCGGTGCCTTCATCTAGCTCCCCCCACAACCGAACAAGGTACAGAGGATAGGAGCTGCAGAGGAAGACCACTGATTTTACGGGCAGGACAGACACAGTGCTTTTAATCCTCTTGCCAGGCTGTGCCCCAACACCAGCTGAGTTGCAGATAAGCAGATTTGGGGGGTAAAGCAGGCCAGCACAGCGCAGAGACTGGCACATCAAACCAACTGCTGAAGTACAGTCAAAGCATCTCGTGGCTTCAGGTGGGCCAAACGGGATGTTTAAAGAAGCAAAAGGAGAAGGCCGACGGATTTGCAGCAGAGCTGCAATGTGCCGGCAACAACCCTCAGCAGGGGCTGCTGGGCTGGCTGCTCCGCATGGAGGCAGCGAGCAACGCACCCGCCGTGGGGGGAACACGGGGACATGGCGTGAGGGAGCTCAAGTCCTTGTGTAACTGAGGCGTGATGTGAAACATGCTTCATTGTACGCCCTCATGTCTGCCGGCCCTTTTTGGACCAGGCTCCTGTCTTTACACCTCTTCACATCCCTTGGAGGGCACTCGGAGCACAGAACCTCTTGGTGCCATCTGCCAAGGTGGCACCACGTTTTATTCAGGCTATCCTCCTTCAACACGTCCACCACCCTGGCTGAAATGAATGCCAGACTATTCTGGGAGTGGTGTCCCCTTGATTCAAGCTGAACTAGGTTAGATTTTTTTTTTTTTTTTTGGTCATTCAGACAAAAATAATGATGTTCTCATCTGTTTAGCTCCAACATTATTATGGGCTTTTCAATGGATACCATATTGCACCCTCAGTTATAACATTAAAACAGCCAGCTCCAAGCCACAGGATGATTGAAACATTCTGGTTCAGCTGTGTGTTCCAGCTCACGTCAAGCCAAGTTACTTTAAACACATCAAAATTCATGGGATGCATAAAGAATGCAGGTCAAACACAGTCACAGAGATCTGTGGCTGATAGAAGTGGCGTTTGAAGAATGCCACAGGGGGAGACAGTACCCCTTCTTGCTTCGTGAATTTAAAATAAAATTAAATTAGATAAATAAAATAAAATTATAAATAAAAAAAGATGTGAGGAGACAGATCTTAGTCCATACAATAGATCTGGAGTAAGTCCAGGTTACCTGGAAGAACCTGGGCAAATATGTCTTTGGCTCCTAAGTTTGCCTGTCTGGGATATGAGTCCATGACCTCCAAGATGATGTTTGAAGAACCTCAATGCCCAGTAATGTCTGGAAGACAGGACCAAACAAGTCTACAGACCTGCAGGTGTCCATGAAGCAGCATAATCAGGGGATGCATTGCTCTCCCCTCGTAGTCTCTTAAAAAAGCAAGGCCAGGAGAAATGCAGTTTGATTTGGGACTGGAACCTACAGATCTAGGACCTCTGAAACAAGGCAGTACACAGACTAGGAGTATGAGACCACAGGACATGTTTTCTGAATGACTGGTTTTTATTTAAAATTGCCCCGTCTGAAAATTGTTACTGGAATATATCTATTTTCCTTAACAGAAAACCTCAACCAACCAGTACTATGAAAGTGCTTCTTAAAATACTACAAGAAATACAGAGTTGTGCTTCATCACTGTTGAACATGTCAACTTTGGCTGAACGAAGCCTTTGAAAAGAGTACTAAAAGCCGAATGCCACCCAATTTTTGGAAACTCATTCAGGATTTTTTTCTAGAAACTCTTTTATAAAAAACATTTTGAGAGCACAGTTGTACATTTTAATTTCAGGTCACATATTTGACTGTCAGGAAAGAATAAAATCAAATGATAGGAATACTTGTGTATTAGTTATGCTGAAATAACTGAACAGTGTGGTTTTGTCTCCTATTGAGCTCTCCGTCATTCTCTCTGTGACTTGCTCTATTACAGTGTTTATTCTGGTCAATCTGAGCGTATACAATCCTTCGCAGCTTTGCTGAATTCATTCAAGGCATCAGAAGTGATTTTTTGGCCAGTGTAAACAATAGTAACAGCAAGCTTCAACCCATTTGATGTGGTTTTAATATTTCAATAAACCCATAGATTTTGATTTTTTTAATAAGAGTGAGAAGTTTAAAAGTGAGTGTAAATGTATATTGCGTTTGCAATAATAGCTGGGAATTAGTCTGAGCGTATTACATCAGCCTGAAATTTTAATTTTTCAGAATTCTGAGCTCCCTTTTGACTTTGAGGCCAAGTCTTTGAAACGCTGAGTGCATTGAACTTTGACTAGATCTGGATCCCTTGGGGGGACGTTTGCAACGTTATCCTTTCCGCAGTGGTGCCGAGCTTACTGAGATATTGAGATGCTCAGCATCTGATCACCTCCCCTACGACTGAGGTTTAGGACCGTACGCACCCTCTACTCTTCTGTAGTCAATGGGGAGAGACAGCTGCGAGCAGAGGGCAAGTCTTCCCCCCGCAAGGCAGGCTGAATTGCCCTCTGGAGCTGCTAATCTCTATCCACTGACTATGCAGTGACCCTAACGTGACCACAGTTACCACGTAGATGCCTCAAATACGTGTCTACAGTGAGGTGGGATGAACGCGGGTGTAAGGCACAGCCATTCGCAACGTCAAGGATCGTTCCCCTTTACGCAGAACCTGGCACAGTAAGACCCTTCAGGCTTGCAGAAAGAGTGAACACTTTTACTAAGAGCAGGAGTTAATACCTCTGGAGACGGAGGTCTCAGAAAGTCATGCTGAAGCAGCATCAGCCATGCATTTCACCTTTTGCACTTTTTCACCTCTGGCTCCATATTCTTTGCTCTTGGCCTCCCATCTCCCCCATCCCGCCCAGCTGCAGCTCGCAGTTATGAAGCCATGGAAGAGAGCTGGTGTGGAAATTATTTTCTCACGTACCTGGAGACCAGCATAATTTCATATTAGAAGCTAAAATTAAAATCCTATTACAGTAAAATTAACTGGAATCCCAGAGGGACAACATACCAAACATTAGCTGAAAACACCTTCCTGAGCATGCAAAGAAAATCATAAGGGAGAATGGCATCTGTTACTAACATCTGAGTGCAAATTCTTTCCACCTGCCACAGGCAGAAAGTCAACCCCCCTTCATTTTCTGCCGAACACTTGAGCCGCCCGCGTAAAGGACACTGTAAACTTCATTAAGTGGCTTTCCACCCTGGCCTGTGTGGATGCTATTTCAGGCCCTGCCATCAGCCAGCACCAAGGAGGCACCTGGGGATGCTGGTCCAGCTGCCCAGCTTGCATTTCCCGGCTAGTGTGAAGAATGATGGAATGCTTTCATTTCCTGAGCAGAAACCGCAACAGTTTGTATTTCTACAGATACATCAAAGCAGGCTAGAAAATCACTTATCAGGGCAGTCGCAGTCACTTATAGGAAAAGAAAAGCTTGATACAAAAGAGAAGAGATGAACACAGTCTTTGGATAGCATCGGCAAGCAAAGAACACGAATACAATAATAAATAATAATATCGAGATCCTATCATGTCCCTTATCAACTACCTGCCTTAAAGCCATTTCTGAAGGTCAGTGAAATCGGTGCCATGTGATGTGCGGGGAAACTGAGGCACACAATGCTGGATGTGCATTGCCCAGCAAAGCTGGAAATACAGCCTGTATCCCTGAAGTCCTCCAGAAACCCTTCCGAAGGCAGAAATCAAGAAAACAAGGCAAATCTGGGTCTCTCAGCCTGCTGCAACATGTGCTCAGGCACAGTGCAGTTCTGCAGGACAAGTCCTTCTGCTCAGCGATGCTGGGTCACCCACTAATTTCTTTCATGTGCCCTGTTATTTTTTCCTGACCTTGTTTTTGCTGTTTAATTCCCAAACTTGGACTCTCTCTTGTGCAGATGTAGAGCATCCAAAGGAGCCCCTGTCTCCAGTTGGGAGCTCAGGTTCCCACGCCTGTTTCTGCTGGGTGGTGAAGGCAGGGGGGGGGTTTCGAGAGGGACTCCTTAAATCGGTCAGGTAAGCAGAAATAAAAACACCATCAGTGGTGCCTTTGGTTGTGGCCTTCAGCTGGGATTTCAAGTTCAGCAGCATCACTGCTTGCACCAGGGTAAGCACTACCCAGGCTGCAGGTTGCCATCTCCTGCATTGTCTGTGCAGCAAACGAGCAGAATAAATACACAAGTAAAAAGTGATCCTTTCTCAGCTGGTCTGGTAGCTTCTCCCTGCCTCCCATGCCCTTGAAGCAAAATTGGGTGGCTGGCATTAAGCAGACAAAATGTCCTGGGATCCTTCTGGGGAAAGGCTTTACATTCCTACCCCAAGGGCTGGTAGGATTTGTCGGCAGCCAAATTCCGGCTGCAGCCTTCCCCTAACTGTCGCCTATGTGTCGTGCAACAGGGGAGTAGATGTACTGAGTGGTACCAAGATTTTGGTGTGTTTTTTCACTCCTGAGCACTACGCACAGGTCCCGGAGCCAGTCCCAGACCCCTGCCTGTCGCAGGAAGGGGGGCCCAGAGCCAAACTGCCTCTGGGGGCCACGCAATCACACCTGCACGGTTAGGTTAGTCACCTGTCACGGTGACTAATCCACTGCGATGGAAGCAAGGAATTCATTTTTGGTTTGGCCACGCCACTGCAGTATGCTGCCACAGAAGCTATTGCACCAACTCGTGCCTCAGTTTTCCCGTTTAGAATTCATCGACTGGTATTTCTCAGAATCACAGAATGGGTGAGGATGGAAGGGACCGCTGGAGGTCATCGGTCCAAGCCCCCTGCTCCGGCAGGGCCACCCAGAGCCAGCTGCACAGGACCACGGCCAGACGGCTTTCAAATACCCCCAAGGAGGGAGACTCCACAACCCTCCCTCGGCAACCTGTGCCAGCGCTCAGTCACCCTCCCAGTAAAAAAGTGTTTCCTGATGTTCAGATGGCACCTCCCGTGTTTCAGTTTGGGCCCGTTGCCTCTTCTCCTGGCACTGGACACCTCTAAAAAGAGCCTGGCTCCGTCCTCTTTGTACCCTCCCTTCAGGTGTTTATAGACATTAATAAGACCCCCCCCCAAACCTTCTCTTCTCCAGGCTGAACAGTTCCAGCTCTCTCAGCCTTTCTTCATACGTGAGGTGCCTCAGTCCCTTCGACATCTTCGTGGTCCTTTGCTGGACTCTCTCTAGTATCTCCAGGTCCTTCTTGTACCAGGGAGCCCGGAACTGGACTCAATACTCCAGGTGTAGCCTCACCAGCACTGAGTAGAGGGAAAGATCACCTCCCTGGAGCTGCTGGCAATACTTTCCCTAACGCAGCCCAGGATACTATTCACCTTCCTTGTTTCAAGGGCCCATTGCTGGCTCATGTCCAACTTGGCGCCCACCAGGACCCCCCGGTCCTTTTCTGCCAAGCTGCTTTCCAGCTGGGTGTCCCCCAGCACGTCCTGGTGCCTGGGGTTCTTCCTCCCCAGGGGCAGGACTTTGTATTTCTCCTCGTTGAAGTTCATGAGGTTCCTGTCAGCCCATTTCTCCGGGCTGCTGAGGTCCCTCTGGATGGCAACACAACTCTCCGGAGTATCAGCCGCTCCTCCCAGTCCGGTGTCATCTGCACACCTGTGGAGGTTACACTCTGCCCCATTATCCAGACAATTAATGAAGATGTCAAACAAGACTGGACCCAGTATTGACCCCTGGGGTATGCTGCTAGTTACTGGCCTCCAACTAGACTTTGTGCTGCTGCTGACCACCCTCTGGGTCTGGCCATTCAGACAGTTCCCAGTCCACCTCACCGTCTGCTCATCCAGCCCATTCACTCGCTCTAAAAACCCCACGATGTGACATTTACGCAAAGTGCTCTATAAAAGCCAGGCATTGTTATTAAATCTCGCCCTTAGTCAGCAAAACACTTAAACATGTGCTTAAGATTTAGGGTAAGCTTAAAGCGCATTGGGACTCAAATGCCTGATTGAGTGTCGTGCCGAAGCGAGAGGGATTGCTGAGCGGCGGTAACACGCTCCTAGGTCACCTACTGCACTTAATGCTTTTACATTAACTAAGTGCAACCTGGAACAAAGCTGGACTGAGCTGCTGAGTTGCTTGGCGGGGGGGACTTGGCACTGAAGTGCCTACCTGCAGACCAGTCCTAAAATCACCGCTGTCCTTCTCAGCAGGGACATTTTACCACTAAAGGGCAGGACAAGTACAACTCCTCCGGCTGCAACAGTCAGGGCTGACCCCAAAGAGCAAGGAGAAAGGCAGCCTCAGTGGCAGACAGGCAGAAAGTCCTCGAACCTTTAAAGGAGGCATCTCCTCCAAGTTCTCCATCCATTTATTACAGAAGGAGCACAGGACCCTCAGCTTCCTAACTTTGAACTGGTCTTAGAGTTATAGAAGCATCAGAAAAATCTTAATTTTAAAAGAAATCAATGCCCGAACTTGCCCTTCTGGTCTTGAAATGTTTGTAATGTTGTTCTGAAGCCAAAGTTTCTCTGCAACCTGAATAATTGTAAATGGATTAAAAAATCAGATTCTCACTTAATCATCAAAATTTGGGAGCTGGAGTTTGAAGGGAAAAATTAAATTGCATGGTATTTGTGGTAAAATTGACAGATTTGAGAACACGGTAACTCATATAGCCTGAAAAAATTTACAGCTGGATGGTGTAGAAGTCTCTTGCTTATAATAATTTTTAAAATGTCTGTTCTTGCTAAAGATGATTTCTAAAACAGTGTGCACTGGGAGCTGATCCATTTTATGCTTTCATTCAAACAGCATGCTGCTTTAATTTATATTTTTATGAATGCATAAAAGAAATATGTCTGTGTACTTTACGTAAGGATGTGAGTCCCCCTGAACAAAATACCCGAGTGTTCCACAGTCCTCCAGCATTTATGTCTGGGAAAGGGCAATCCAGGCTCTGGCTCTTGTGTCAAATACTGATTCTATTTTGTTGTTTTGGTTTTTTTAATAAATTCATTTGAATATTTGTTTGAATTAATTTGCTTCAGAGATCCTGAGCAGATCCCTACAGCACAATAAAATCAGGCAACCAGGGTCTGGTCATGCAAATCAGTGTGCAGGGTTTGGCCCCAAAGCATTACAAAACATTGGCCTTTAATGATAAAGGAGGCAACAAATTAAACTGAAGTGCTTTCAGTGCAAATTCACCTTTAAACCAATTAAGAAGAGTCACCTTGAACAGCTGAAGAAATGAAAGCAAAAGAGGAATTTTTACATTAAACTTTGGCCTACTTATATATAAGCGTGTGTCTCAGAAAGAAAGAAATTCAATAAATAAATGCATGGAAGGATTTGACGGTGCCATTGCTTAGTAAGGACTATGGAGACAGCAGGTTGACTTCACACCCTGCCATGCACAGAGGATGCAGCAGTTTGCTCTTTCTAAAATGTTTCATTCTAGATTTCAAGATGCAAATTCTCCATTTCTACAAAATAAAATAAAATACAATTAAATTAAATTAGATTAAATTAAAAGAGAAAAGCAGGGTACTAAAAACCCAGAGTATATAACATTCAGTAGGTTGGACAGCTTTCATCGATCTGCCAAAATACTCAGCAATACCTCCTCTCCATCCCGATTTGCACCACCACATCTTTTGAAGGAAATCAGATGCCCCCCAAATTTCCTGTTCAGCATAAAAAACAGTCGCAAGAATGGATTTTCCAGTGGCCTAACTGCTCCTCATTGAGTCCGGACAATGCTCTCTGTGGTGGGAACTGCACACTCAGCCTCGCGAAGCACAGGAGGCAGCTGAAATGAGATGTTCCCAGGACCAGCTCAGAAACACACTGACTTGGAGAAAGCCTCAGCTGGCTGCCGACCAGCTGTGGGAATTTCCCACCCGGCGGTATGGAGTGCAAGCTCACAGGTCAGCCTCAGGCCCATAAAACATCCAGTAGAAATTACTTTATTTACTCGGATATTAATTGCATGTAATGGTTTTGGAGCTATCAAAATTGAGATCTGCTGGTGTTTCCATAGTCTCTCCAGTTGCATCCAGCCTCTGGGACCATTGCAGTTTCAAATCTGCCAGAGAGAGCGTCTCTTTCCCCAGGAGTGCATCAGTTGGGATGCACAGAGCAGCACGGGCAGGGCAGTTGAGCAGGGACTTGACATGGAAGGACACATCCTATTTTGGAGCAGAATTAGGCAGCTGAACTGTCAAATGACAAATCTGAAGTAACCGGTGGCCCTGCCCTGAGCAAGTTAGATGGGTCACGCTGAAGGAGAGAGAAGCCCTGTGAAATAAACCCAAACATGCTCCAGCATGTTCCAGCATGTGGGAACACAATGATGGGTGCCTGGCTTTATTCTCAGATTAATGTGTTCAATTTATACATGTATGTGTGGTTTCATTGCACAGAGTTGCAAACACTTATCCAAACTGCCTTAGACCCCAAGACTGTTACTCCTTGCACCTACTGACAGCCAAGGAGGAGATGGCTGTAGATGTTTGGAGAAGGCCCAGTGGAGATGGGGGAGATGAGAACAAGGGAGATGGGGAAAGAGTAGGGCATCTCCACTTCCTACCCCAAGGTGGGATGGGAAGAGGAACGGGATCTGAATATCAAGCAGAAGATTCTGCAAGAAGTAGATGTGGAAGTGGAGGGCAGCAGTCCTGGCAGGCATCTGAGTCTGACCCAGAAGAATGGCCTTTTAGTGTCAGTCTCTCTCCATGACTCTCTCCCTGATTATAGAAGAAACACAGGATGACAATCCATGCACCTTGGTTCCTAAGACCAAACAGGAGGAATCTTGGCTATATACCAGCCCTGAAAGACAGCTTAGCAGTACCATAAAGTGGCCCTTTCATCCACGAATCCCAGTGTAATAGGAACATCTAGTGTCCAAGGAAAAAATTCTGCCTCTTTAAAACACCTCGAGAGCCCAGTGAAACAAACTCTCACCTCTTCCACAGCTGCATCCACAAAAAACCCAACATGATTATTGACCATCTGAACACACAAAGCTAGCTCACACACGAGCAGTGAATAATTTGAAGGCAAATATTAGCACTATGCTAATATAGTCAGGGACAAAAGAAAGAACTTTTGGATAAGGTGCTACACTGAGATGTGGGTAGCTGCTCCAGGGCCTGCCTCCACCACCAACTTACTAATAGCTCAGCTGAGATTATTCTTCACACTACAGTGCCAACCAAAGCCCCACTGTGCTAGGTGTTTACAAATGAAAAGGTGATTTTATGTCCCAAAGGTTTACCAATAAGTAACTTAGACAGGCTAAGGATGAATTAGAAGACCCAGTTGACTGTGGCAGAATCGAGGCACAGAGTATTTCAATACAGAGGGAAGATCCCACAGGAAATTTCTGATCAAGCTGACACTGGATAGAAATTTCTCTTAATTATCAACTTTACACCCAGAAATTCCTTCCTCTCCTGGGAACAAACAGTTTTCCTTTTCATCAGGCTGTTTACGAAGATCAGCTTGGCAGAGTGAGAGCACTGGATGGGAGATGCTCTGTACAAAATGCCCAATGTATGAAGCCACAGCCTGAAATTAAAAATGAGAAAAAAAGGGATTAAGCTATTGAGGACTGCAAAGATAATTTGTGCTGTAAACTGTCCATAGGTATAGCAGGAACCAACTAGCCTTCAACAAAAGCAGGTGTGGAATGGCACACCTTTTCCATTGGCTGAGAAAGAGGGCTTGAAGATGAAAATAAAAAAGAAAAAAAAAATCCAAATCCAAAATGATTCACACATTTTAAAAAAGAGTGAAAATCATTACCCTGTCATGTTTAAACAGGCAGTGGCATTGATGGCACCAGAGGCTTGAGTTTACAAACAGGCAGCGTGTGACTTCAGCAGGAGCCTTCCAGCCTGTGGAAAGGTACTGAACAAACGGTCCCTTCAACATCCACGTCCATCTTTTCCTTCCTCCAGTTCTCTTCCTTCCTCCCTCCTGTACTTCCTTCTGAAATTCTTGCCATGAATGGAAAAAGAGGCACTAGATTAAGAAAGTGATCCTTACCTGACACATCAAGGATTTGGCTGGGACTCGACAACTCCCAAACAAGATAAGATGAGCCAGGGCACATCTGCAGCTCCAAGGTAGCTGTAAACGCTTGCTTATCCCATCAAATGCAAATGTCCTGGTCTTCATCAAGAGCCATAAACATATAAACAACATTTACCACTGGGTAAGAATATAAAAATGAATGATCAGAGCAGCTGACCTGTTGAGAGCTCACAACATAGCACTGTCAGATAGCTCCTTGGCTTGCTTTACCACCGGGCTGCAAGATCTGCCTCTTTCATTTCAGGAGAAAGAAAGGAAAAATGTGGCATGAAACCCGGGGACTGATTGTCGTTTATTTCCACCCACAGTGCAGCAGGAAAAGGCTGGAATCTATTAAGTAGTTCAAAATTGAACTGGATCCAGTTGTCAAGCTGAACACTTGACGTGTATGGAAAAAAAAAAAATTCACCACAGTATCACTTCTAGCAGTTATGAAAGCATAGAGATACATGCATTATAAAGGCAGTCTCCTGAAAAGCTTGCATTCGGACAGCACACTGATTAGCAAGTATCAAGATATCGATTACATTTGAAGTCAGGCTAGCATGACCAAGGAACAGAAGGAAAACTCTTCTCCTTGTGCTCTGTGGGATGGGATACGGGCTTCCTAACCAGGACGGTGATGCTCCAATTCTGGTTGGCATTGATATGCTGTAGGATTACCAACGAGTGAGCCGAAAATATTGGCTTGGCCAAGAGCGAACAGAATTAAGCAGCTTTGTGTGAAACCTCTCAGAGCTGCAAGTCCCCTGAAACCACAGGCAGGAGCAAAGGTGACCAAGAGGCTTGGTGCATCCATCATCACTCGATGGCACTTTGATACCTTGATTCTCTCTTCCTGTAACACATCATCTCCAGTTCAGAATTGTTTCAGCTAAAGGTAAACGCTTGGCAAACAGTCGTGCTAGAAATCATGTCATCTATTTAGGCAAATATGAATTTTGAGGCCTTACCACGGTACATATCAATTTCTGTACCGGTTACCACCTCTGTACAACTCAAGCAGTGATTTTTATACAACTTTATGAATGCTGTGAGACGACTTAAAGCTGATACACCCTCCGGTATTCACCACGCAGTATAATCAGCAAGCCCAGTCAAAACCTCAGCCCAAACCTTGTGTTAAATACACATGATTAATACAGTGTATTAGAGGGGAAAAAAAAAACCCCAAAAAACAAGCCTCCAGTGTGGTTTGCTTCTTACGCAGAAGTTACAAGGAAAAGAAGGGAGGCAGCCCAAGAGGTTCATTTCCTAAAGGACAATTCGAGTCCTGGAAACCATTTCACCGAACACGGATTCCTTTCCCAGCCTCTGGCGTTCAGCAGCTTGGCAACACAAGGAGGGCTAAATGGAGATGCCGTCATGGAAGGGAGCCCTTGGCATTGCTGCATACCTGCAATTACCCTCTCCTGTCTCTGTGTGCGTCCTCATGGCTGTAAACAACATTCACCGCTGTACAAAGCATCGTGCTAAAAACATGGGCCATATGGAAGAAATCAGAACATTTCAGAATAGGTCCTTCTTTCCCAAAAGGACTAAAGCAGTCCTTGCAGACGTTATGCACTGAAGCTCGCCGAAATACAGGATTATTGTCTAAACTAGAAGCGAAATGTTAAGCAGCAAGTGTTTTACAAGCCTACCATAAACACTACACAATGATGAAAAGCCTCATGAGCCTCACGGAATGTTAGAAGACAGTCCTGCTCCTAACCCCACGCTTCGGAGGCTTAAGTGCAGTTTGTGGCTTAGTCCTCCCTGCAGGCGGATCCTTAAATCTGTCGACGGTCTGGTGTCTCTGTTTCCACCACCCATGAAATGGGGGGACCAGCAATTCATTCAGAGAGAGGTTCCAGTGGGTTCAACGTTCATTCAGAGTATCCAGAACTGCTGGGTTTTCTCCCCTAACTGCAAAAGTAGCTCCACACTAGGATGGGCACATTTAACATAAATTAGGACTCAAGATTATTAGCTTTTTTAGGGTCCTGAAGAAATGACAGTGATACTGCCATGTTACAGATAAGCGACTGAACCACCGAAAAGAAAGATCCTCGTTTTCAGCTGATACAAAGGGAGCACACCCAAAGTGAGCACGAACCCCAAGAGAGGGGATCTGAATTAAATCCCAAGCAATACCCATGGCTGACAGCCTGTAGCAGTGCCAGAAAGGAAACCTGGTCAGACTAAGGGCAGACCTTCCACCTCAAGTTTCCTTCTCCTCTCTGAAGCAGTCCAATCCCACCCAGCACAGCAAATTTCTTCTTCCAGAAATCTCAAGCACTGTTTCCCCCCTTCCATCCTGACACAACCCAGCCCCCCAAAGCTTGCTCTTTGCTGTCAGCTCCCGAGTAAATTGTCAACCAGCAAAACAAGGGTCTACACCCAAATCCGCCCCATCCTTTTGAGAGGCAAAAGCCCCATTGCTCTCCCCCTTCCTTACTTCTGTCTCACCCCCATGAGCATCCTTATGGTTCAATGGTTTAGCCGTCACATAAAAAAACCAGGGCAGTTCTTGCTCCATGGGTTTTTTCTCTAAGCTGCACCAAATCCACAGTGCTAAGCAGGAAAGCTGAGAGCAGCAGAGGACACGGCTAACACCCAGGCAGGCACCTTTTGGAAACCAGACAGCTTAAGGCTTAACTACGTACTAGGAGCTGCATCAGGCCGGTATGGTCGAGGTGCACGGCCTGCTATAAGGCAATAGCTTATGATACCAGCATCCGTTTGCCTCTCTTCAGCTCTTATTCCCCCCAGCCTAAATGATCCAGGATCTAATTAAACTCTTAGGAAACAATCAAAAAATGCCAGAATCCTGAACTCAGGCTTCTTAATTTCGA
Organism: Elanoides forficatus; assembly: GCA_025311575.1. Lineage (NCBI taxonomy): Eukaryota > Metazoa > Chordata > Aves > Accipitriformes > Accipitridae > Elanoides > Elanoides forficatus. The sequence goes on from JAOBAS010000071.1 coordinate 43,689,563, forward strand.
ACTACTTTAACCCCTCTGCTGCCAAACCATAAAAGGGTTAATATCTGCTGGTTTAAAATTAAACCACTTGACAGAAGCCAGGCTGGACTTTTAAAGCAATTAAGCAAACACTTTTCCACTTCAAACAGGAGGCAGCTTGAATCCAGGGTGCTTGTTTTGTCTTCAGTGTGCCCTGGCCGGCACGCAGCTGGCCCCACGCGCTGTATTTACCTCGAGAAGGCAAAACGCTCGCCGGTGACAGCACGGGCTCGCTGGGCTGAGCGAGTGCATGCTGCACCTCTGCCTCAGGGACGAGGCTGGTGGGTAAAGCCCAAACCAGCCCGCTTTCCCAGTGGGTCCACAACGGATAGCCCGAGCAGCCCCATTAGGAGCCCCGTGCCCAGCTGGAAGGCGCAAACACGCGAGCCCGGGGCAGTAGGTGAGCCAAGTGCTGTTTACTCTGAAAAGCCCAGCTGTTAAACCTATGACTAGGATCATTACAAAATTATTTTTCCCTCTACCAGGCTGAGGTTTGACATTGCTCACACACAGCGAGCAGAGGCAAGGGATACTGCTGCCATGGTTTGTCATATTAAAAAGCAAAAGCAGCCAATTCCTCTCCCAAACACTCTTCCCAGAGGCAGGCTTCAACACTGGCGCGCAGCTTTGCTCCATTTCCTTCTGTGAAGAGCATACCAGTGGTTTCAAAGCACTGGCTTTGGAAACACAGACAGCTATTATGAGGCTTTGGTTTAATTAATTAATTGCCTGAAAAAAGCTCCTTACACCACTTGTCTGAGGACTGCAAAGTGCCATGTTTATTACCAGCTTTTCAATGATCCACAGGAGACATTCAAACTCCTATGCAGAAATACATTTAAGCTCCAGTCAGGCTCACTCATCGCTGCCATGAGCACACATCGGATTATAAACCTACCGTATGATACAGTACAATCTAGTTCTGTTTTGCAGGGGCTGGAAAGCCTGCCCAAGTAAAACCTTTTTATTTTTTAGGTTAGAATCCCTTCTGTTAGTTTTTTCTCCTTATGCTTCCTAACGAGAAAGCCCCCCTCTTTTCACATTGTAGTAGAAGACCAGCAAAGAACTAACAAACTGCATATAAAAGGCAAAAGTTATCCTAGAAGTATGTCTCTAAGCCTCATGTAGATAACAATTATGTCAGTGAAGAACAAAGCACAAGGATACTCTTTGGCACATGTTACCTGCTGCATCTTCCCCCATGGAGCATTGGTCCATTTATTATTCCATTTATTTGGAAAATAATGGCGCTTGGGTTTAAGGTAGAAGGGAATGTAGGAGGCTTTAAGCACTTCTGGCAATAACAGAAGCTGTATTATTACCTAAAAAGAGAAGTCTTGATCAGAGTAAAATCTTCATGCTTGTGTACCGAGAAGCTGTAGAAATCGTGACATGTCCAAGCAGTTCTTAGTCCACTCTCTAAGAGCTGGAGCAGCTCCTGCGCAACAGGCTGCAGGACAGAGTACCGGCCGCCACGTACATTGTGCTGACAGTGCCCACTTCGTTGCCCAGCTGAGGATAGCTGACATTCACATTGACAATATTCCACTAGTTAATATTTCCCCTCTTTCTTTAATAATAAAAAAAAAAAAAAAGCCTATCCTAAAACCCAACCCTACAAGAAGTGCTACATTAAATTCTGTTCCATAGGATGACAAGGGGGTGGATGGAGTAATTTTTACTGCAACTTCTCAGCCAAGTAAATACAAGAGAGAAGATCACTATTCCAAGATATTTAATAAGAATTACAGATTGAAAGTCCTCTGGGCACATGAAATTCAGCTAATGCACAGTTCTAGAATGGGTCACTTCTTACAAACAGCATTACAATTTTTTGCTTTAGTGTGGACATGTTGGACTAACACAAACCACAAAATACTGAATCAGATGCAACAGCTAGTGCTAAAAACCACAACAATAAAAAGTATGGCACAAAGAATGCTAAACTAAATGACATGTAATTAGTATTTACTTTTGGCAATCCTGGTTTGGACTAATTCAGTTCAGAGATACGCTCCCAGTCAGCACCAGGTTCAGTTAACATACATTTTGTGCAAAGTATACTTTTAAACTCATGAAATAATTAGTTGTGTAAACATATCTTCCTTTCACAGTAAAACAACAGTGATTTGGGTATCAGAAACAAACAAGAGAACCCCAGACAATATTTTATTTCACAGTACATAGTGTATGTATATATAATCACCATATTCAGCAAGTAGGTAAAGTGCATGCCAGTAACAACTTGGACTGTAAATTAAGAACTTGCAGTGCAGAAGTACACTTTACTCCAATACTAACAAACTAATATGAAGTAATACAAAACAAGGTAGAGTAAGGTCTTGAAAACCACATACTGCTGCATCAAAAGCAGCGTGACCAGCAGGTCGAGGGAGGGGATGCTCCCCCTCTACTCTGCTCTCATGAGACCCCCCTGCAGTACTGCCTTCAGCTTGGGGTCCCCAACATCAGAAGGACATGGACCTGTTGGAGCAAGTCCAGATGGGGGACACGAAGATGATCCAAGGGCTGGAGCACCTCTGCTGTGAAGACGGGCTGAGAGAGTTGGGGTTGTTCAGCCTGGAGAAGGCTCCAGGGAGACCTTGGAGCAGCCCTCCAGTACCTAAAGGGGCCGACAAGAAAGCCAGAGAGGGGCTTTTTACAAGGGCATGTAGTGATAGGACAAGGGGCAGTGGCTTCAAACTGAAAGAGGGTAGGTTTAGATTAGATGTGAGGAAGAAGTTCTTCCCTGTGAGGGTGGTGAGGCCCTGGCACAGGTTGCCCAGAGAGGCTGTGGCTGCCCCATCCCT
>JAOBAS010000071.1:43692396-43705357 GCA_025311575.1 Elanoides forficatus
AGTGTTCAAGGCCAGGTTGGACGGGGCTTTGGGCAACCTGGTCTATAGTGGAAGGTGTCCCTGCCCGTGGCAGGGGGGTTGGAACTGGATGATCTTTAAGGTCCCTTCCAACCCAAACCATTCTATGATTCTACGGTTCTATACTCTATGTGATTTACTGTACCTTTCTTTAAAAGGTAGGCTGAATTACTCTGAAACAGGAACATTTCACATCAACTATCAGTGGAATAAACAGTTCAAAGCAAGCTTCACTAGTTAAAAATATTGCACCAAAAGCGGTGTATTTGAAAGCAATTCATGAAATTTTTTTTAAAATAAAAACACTTTAAAAATAAAAAAAAGACATATTACAACAGCTACTTTGAATTAAAATAGCTGGTAAACTGTAGGAATTGATGAAATCTGAGTTCTCTGTCACAGGTGATAGATACATGGATTATCTGGAATCTGTCCTATATAATATGAAATAAGTTAGATGGGGAAAAGGTCTCCACTGTCCTGTAGTCTTGATGGAGCCAACTATAAACTCAATAAAATGTATTAGACAACAATTAACAGTATTCCCTTTTATTTTAGAAATACAGGTCTATGAGAAGTCTTGAAATGCTTCACCACCAGGTAGTGCAAATAAATAAAAGCCACAAGACTGATGGATGTACCATGACTATCAAATGTTATACAGATGCCTACAGTTCCGACCATAGGCCCCTCAGCCTGTGAATACGGAGCAGACACACAAAAATCACATGATGCTCTACACAACTCATGAGGTTCCCACTCAGAGAGTCGGAGATGAACAGTAGGGAGATCCTTGGAAAATGAAGCACAAAAAAGCAAAGGGACAAGAGACCTTCCACTAACAGCCATCACAGATGTGACAGCCCAGATCCAACGTGGTATTTAGGGACCACACTAAGTAATGTTACGTTCACGACACTCTGAGGTCACTGCATCCCATGCCAGACTATTACCAAAAATGTAAAACCACTTCAAGTGAGGGATACAAACAGTGAACTCCAAGAACTGAATAAATTCACACGTAAAGAAAATCACTTTCTCCACTCCAAGATCAATTCCTTCACTACGTATGCAGTTTAAAGGGGAAAAATAAAACACACAAAAATGTGTAGATGATCACTGAAGATCAGCAGTCCCTTTTTGGAAAGCAGAAGCATGTATTAAACTTCAACACTTACTTTTTATAAGTGACTTAAGTAAGCAAAACATTTATTGAATGGCAAATAAAAAATCTGCTCAATAAGTAGATGTCTCTACCAATACACGCACATTAACTAACCACCTTCTCTTGATTTCCCAGGACATGGCAACAGACAGCTGTGGCCACTAAGTCTTCATTACTCTTATAAAATTTCTGGGTACATTAAAAGCATGATTGAAACCTATTAAAACTATTTGCTCAGGGAACACAAGGTTTTATCACCATCATTTGCTCACCTCAGCAGTAACTTACAAAAAAAAGCCTCAATGACTTGCAGTTGGACATCTGGCCCTTAGTTCAGCTATTAACTATTTTAAAGAAAGACCTTGAGAGAGAATTAATAGGCTGTAATCATCTAAAGTAGTCTCATATGCAGTTCATTTCTCCTTCACTTCTTCATTGCAGTAAAAAAAAAAAAAAACCAAACCTTTCAAAAGTAGCAACATAAAAAAGCACATAAAAGTTGATTCAGATCGTATCACACCCCTTCATATTTACAGATTTTCTGTAGTAAAGAATCCACTATCATTGTTTCACTTCAATTAAAAGTCTCAGCTTTTTTAATCCTGAAACAGCCTTCAAACATCATCCAAGTCTGGAAACATTTTCAAAACCCTCAGGAACTCGACAACAGCAGCATCATATTCCAGACAATATTGCAAACACCTCCCACGCAATCGATGTGTCTATTAAAGAAACAGTCTTGAAAAACACAGTTCCCCGATCCTCCTCTTCCTCACGATACCATCCTCACCGGCTCTGGCAAGCGCTACGTTAGTTTCTTTATTCTGCGATTCTGCTTGTCAATATTCAGCGTCGCGCGGTCTACAGAAGTAGTGATGGAATCGAGAGCTTCGTCCTGTCTCTCCAGCTCGGCTTCTGTCTCCAAGGCAAGGCCCTTCAGTTTCTTTAGTATCTGTCAGAAGAAAAGACTGAGAGCTTTCAGCAATCAACCAGCCAGTTCTTTGAGAAATGTTATAGACCCACGGCAATTAGTTATTTCATTGCTTTAGATGACCAAATCATTTGTTGGAGTCTGCGCTGAAGCATGCTGGTGAAAAGACACAGATCTTGCTCCAATAAGCTGAATTGAGATGAACTAAACAATGAACTAAAGACCAGAAAAATCCAATTTGAAATGTTAGGGTTATATGGGAGGGGAATAAATTAGAAGTAAAAATCAGTGTAAACATCAGCTTTTTTGCTGGCTCTGTTATTATCTCCTTGGTATGTCTGCATTTAGGGCAGGAGCTTGTCCTGAGATGTTGCACACATTGAGAGCCGATGCAGACAGAGAGCAAAGCTGGTGCACAGCCAGAAGGGGATCACATGGCTGAAGGCGTAGCAAGGTTAGGCAGGGACCAGGTCAAAGGACAGAAACGTTGTTTTACTACAAACCACTAAAGCAAGAAGCATCATTGGATGGAGCAGAAGGGAAAAAGTGAGACTTGGGCAACTAAACAAATAATTTTCAAGGAACTAGAGGGTGGTGTGGTATGAACGGACATCAAGGCAGCCAAGAGGCTCAGGCTGTACCCGAGATGAGAAACAACAGATGCACTGGCTACAGCTCTATTCCAGGCTGCAAGCATTATATTACATATCAACCGGTTTACACTACACTTAGCAAATTACTGTTAGTGTGTGGGACTGTACGCAAACACCCAGAGCTTGTCCAAGATTGTGAGGAGACCGTGTTGTCTGAAAAGGCCTATAGATACTGGTCCAAACAGGGCAGAACCCTCTAAAATGAAAGGAGAAAGCCAAGCTGATGCATTCTTAAGGCTAGGAGATATCCATAATGATACCGTACACTGACTTATGGGGCCTACTCAACTTTAATTTTCATCAGTTCACACAACCAAGTCCAAGAGCAGAGATCCAAACAACACAAGAAAAATCTGTCTTAACTCCTTACCCTGTAACACTGGCTCCTTTTAGAAGCAGTCCAAGGCATGAGTCATATCATTGCCTTTTCTTCCCTCTTGTGGCTACTCCCTTAATAAGCCTGGTTGTATGAACTGAAAGCACCTGCCTGACAGGCAAGCCTCAGCTGCCTTCCCTCGGATGTATCAGAGGGAGATTTGGGAGATCATACTGCCTGGAAATCCAGCTTCTTGGTTGCTTCAGATCATAAAGGGGTTCTCTCTGCTGGCCTACATGATCTGCTTCCTTAGGCATCCACAGATGATGAGGATATCCTCACACTATCTGCTTAATAAAAGCAATTTATCCAATCAATTGCAATAATAGTCTCCAAGAAAGCAAATTATCCCAGCACTATCCCACAACGTCAACTGCTGTGGTACATGAGCATCCAGGTAATGCTACTGAAGATACCAGAACTGCAGCCTGTCTAACATAATAAAGCGGTGGCTTTTGGTAAAATAGGGGAAAAGAATTGTACTCTATATATGCTTAATTATTTTTTTTTTCATAACAACTGGCAAACTCTGTTTTCTTGTTTTCCGTTTAGAAGATATATAATAAGCCCCAAGAAAGCTGCTGTGAAACAGTGGCAGCCCCCTTATCCACATGTGGGGCTGAATTCCACAGCAGTCCCATGGTTTGCAGCTATGCAAGTTACCGGTTTGAGAAAAGCAGCAAGGAATATCATATCTAGCTGGAATGGCAGGGGAGTTTTACGCAGACAAAATGCTTTGACTAAAGCTGGACGTCAGCCACAGTAGTGAGATTTATCTCGTAAAATATCTCTCAGCTCTTTCCATAAATCACAAGCAGCTAGAAATACGGCTGTGTGAATAACTGGTTTTGCAATTTGGCTGCCAAAGCAGAAATACAAAACAAACCATGGATCAAGCTTAATCTACTTTTTTCTCTTCTTACCAAACCTACAAGCTAAAACCCCCTGTTTCTATCCCAACTGAAACACTTCAGGTTCTGTCACTGTAACAGGAAAGCGAGGCTGTACTCCCCAAACTGGAGGTGGTAGACGTGTATAGGATGTGCACCAAAAAGAAAAATTACATGATCAGATCTATCATGTGTATGATTCAGGACACGGGTCTGAAGTAAGGTCTTGCCTCTCCTGAGGAAGTAACTTTACTACTTGGAAATGGGAAGGAAGTTCAGAGGTAGCTTTCCCTCAGTCCTTTCTTTGAGGTTCTTCTGTATATATTTTATATATACAACATACATATGAATACATAAAGTAGCCAGTGCTACATGAAATTACTCTTACCATTCATAAAGTCACAGTATAATTAAGATTCAAAAAGACCTCTGAAGGTCTTCTGGTCCACTCCACTCAACTGAGAGCAAGGCCAGCTTCAATGTTCAGCTGAGAGAAGATTACAGGGTTTCAGCCTCCACTCCAACAAACTTTTAATTCTTTATACTAGTTTAAGAGAGAAGAGACCTCGCTCTTTCAGCATACCCTAAAGGATAGCAGTGAAAGACATGTGCTTTGTCATTTGCAGATGATTTAAAGATGGTTCACGCTGACATTTTTCCATCAAGTTTACTAAAGAGTTTTATACATGAGCACCCCAAAATTAGTCTTCCAGCACAGCAGATCAAAAGCAGCAGCAGCTGATGATGCTTTCTAGATCACGGCTTGACACATGCTCCTGAATGGGCCCTCTGGCCATTCAACCACTCCTGCTGCTGCAGCAAGACACGCACTATTGGAAGTTTATCACCAAACACCCTTAGCAGTGTGGTAGGTTGAGCCTTCCTGAGCCATGTCCTCACCCAGCACGTCTCAGTTTGTGAAATCCATTGAGCCAGCACATAATGTAAATGCGGTGACACGCAGTGCAAGCCTCTGAGAGATCTATGCAGCAAAACAGGGGCTAGCATGAGAGGATGCAAAAAGGAAGTAGGGACACTCCTTCTTCCCCACCTCTCCAAGAGGCACCCAATTTATTTAAATCAAAATTGTGCCCAAAAAATGCCCAGGTTTGCCATGAAAACCAGTTTATTTTTAGTTTCAAACCAAATTACTTTTGATAGGCTCTGCATTCATTACAGCATACTTAACATTTAAAATACAGAAAAAGACACAATTGTTGAGAACAGAAAAGCTTTTAAAATAAGAAAGCAGTAAAATAGAAACTCAGTCAGCTACAGGGCTCTGCTCAGTTCACCTGCCAATTAGGCTCTGCCTTGAAACACAGCAGGCGATGATGATGTGGTTACTCACGCACAAAAATAAAAGGCAAGTGGCTCACTTTCATCTGTTAATTCTCTTTGCCTAAGAGAGTCTGGTAATATATCCCTTAACCCTTTGTCTGTCAGCATCTTCAACTGGTCAAGCTGAGTGCTGCTACTCAATCCAATGGGACCTGAAATGGTTAAGATGCTTTTCCAGCACAGTCCACAGAGCTTGCTGGAAAGAGTTACTGGAACCTGAAGTCTGGCCAAAACTGGTCACTATTTTTGCAAAGCAAAATGATGGCAAGATGTCTAGTTATCACTGCTCCAGTTCTGTCAGCTGCTCAGAGCAGCAGTGTCTTCTGTGCCAGCATGTAATTTGGACAGTGAACCAAGCCATGAAAACTCAGCATGAAACTCTATCTGTTACACAAAGCCAAACAGCAGGTACGAGGCCATCAAAGACGCATTTTAAAGGAACATTTCCTCAGGCACTGGTCAATCTCACATTGAGACAGCCTCAGACGTATGCCACCAGATTATAATTTGGAAAGTCTGATTTATCTTTGTGGCTCTGCCACAGGTTTTCTGTGCAACTTCAGGCAAGTTACCTAATATTCCCACGCACAGAGTTCTTGCTGTAAAAAACAAGGAAGCAAATTTGTCGCTGCTCTCCAAATCCACCCTGCATCAAGCGTTCAACTACAGCAGACCTGGGCCTTGCTGGGAGAAGAGGTGTCCATCCAAGCTATGTACCCCAAGTTCTTGTACAGACTATGGGGACCTAGACAACGCAGTGCAGTTCAGGTCATGATTCATCTGCTCTATTTTATGTACCTGCTTAAGGAGGAGTTCAAGCGCTGCCCACTCCTCTCTGCTTTGGCTCAAGTGGGAGCTGAGCAACCAGCTTACCTGGAGACAGTCACAACAGACACAAACGGAATGACGGGAGAGGACTCCAAGGCCATGAACCTGCTCAGTACTCTAGCTCTGTTACTTCATCGTTTTGCCACACCACCTGAAGACTTAAACTCAAAGTGTCAGGCACTGTACAAACACAGATTGTATCCTAAAGATTTTACAATGCAGACCTCAGTTTGGTTTGGGTCCTAAGATGCCATCGTAATAACGCAGTTTAGCTAAAGCTTGTGAATTATCACCTACCATCGTAATACACTGAGTATCCAGCAGTAAAATTAAGACACAGAAAGCATCGTTTGCAGGACATATTGCCAATTGTAGTTTGAACTCCTTGAAATCCTCCCTGAGATCCACTTCATTATGCCTGTGCAACTGAAGTCTGAATGCTAAAGCAGAGCACATATAACCAGAAATGGCTCTTGAATGCAGCTTCCCCAGCCAAATTCACCTGTTATTAGGAAACAAAGAAGTGTAATTTGGAGCACTCTGAACTAGGGTGTAAACACAGGTTTTGACAGCGGTAACTTGTCATGATTTAATACGGTGCTTCACCTCTGTGCTGAACATATTGCAGGTGAGCGGGGACAACACCTAAAATATTCCAATGTGCTCAAATCCACAATAGGGATTGAGTGATCTCGCACCGAGAATATTAAGAGGCCTGTCCACAACCTCTCCTGCTGCACCTGGAAATGGGCAGGGAGACAGCAGAGAGCAGAAACACATTAAACGACTGCAACACAAATTACTAGAGGACATTTGTCCATGCCTCATGAGACAAGTGCAACTTGCCATAACCAAAAATCTATGGATTTACGTTGCTTCCTGTTTGGGATTGCCGCTATCAGCATGTGCCTGTAGCTATGCAAAGCACAGACCTTCCTTCTGCTTGATCCAGAGTTGTATTTGGTGTACGAATACCCAAACTCTACACCAGCCACTAGCAAAAGGGCTTCTGCCTGCTCTAGAAAATCAGGCTGTCTATTGTAGCACAAAACTTCTGAGCACAGAAAACACTGGAACAGGCAAGTTTGACATGACAGCGGGTCCCTTGTAACTGAAGCACACAAAAGCAAACAAATTTTAAAGCATCAGCTCTTTTGAGCCAGTGGCTATTCAGACAGTATGGAAGGGTCACTGTTCACTATCTTATTCTTAGTGGCTGATTTCTCCCAATTAGTTCCTCTTGGACAGAAGTCCAATTTGGTTTACCTTTTCAGGGAGTACTAAGCACCCATGGTGCCACTAACATAAAAATGGCCTTGTCTGGCAAAAAACCACTCAAGCAGCTCCACAGGCTTAACTACCACCTTTTATTTTGGTACCATTAAATACTTAAGTTACACACAAGCAAATACAAAGCGTTAGTTGTGAGGACCTCAGTTCTCTCCCTGTATTGTGCCTTCCAAAAAATAAATCCAGGGCATGGCCATTACACGTGTGTGTTAAGATCAGTTGTCAGTTGATCGCTACAGGCCATGGAACAAGGCCATCCCATGAGCAAATTTGGTATTTAGCACTTGGAATAAATGGTTCCTCAACAAAACACTTTTTCTCTGACCTAACGGTTGTGATTTCCTGAGATGAGGGCATAATAAAAGGGTAAATAAACACTGAAGAGACTCTGAAAGTAGCATAGGACTGAAATGGAACTATCTAGACCCAAGAAGACATTAAGGAAGCAAACATCACAAAGATATACACTGAGATGTGGCTTTTGCCCCCAGCGTTACAGAATTAACCTCTTTAATAGTATCTCTGTCTTCATGGCATACAGGATCTCGCCACAGTAAATATCAGGGCTACAGTTCTTTGGCAGGAACGGTTTTGGAAATTAGAAAGCACTGGTTTGGCAAAATAAATTCAAATTTAGTGAATTCCCCCCCCCTCACCCACAGCCCTTAAGCTAATATTATCATATCCCCTCCCACACCCGGTGCCATTATGTCAGCCACAGCGAGGCGGTAGGCAGAGGCTCAGCCAGAGACCACAGGAACTTCGTAGGCTTCTTTCTCCATCTCTATAGCACAGCTAAGGAACACAGCTCGCACTGTCACAAACTCTGTGTTTTTAACATAAACGTCCCTTCATGAAGTCTTGGTGAAGTCCTTTACTTAGGCACCCGATCACAACTGCAGATGCTCAGGGCTTCCAGCTCTAATGGAAGGAATTCAATATCACTCAACAATTCCTGCTGCAAAACATCTACTGTTATTATTGCAAGTACTTTGTTTTTGAGCAACAACTATTTGTCTGTTCATCACAAATTCCTCTTACTTCTCCAACTTCAAAAGTTCTGCTGGACTTAACCACATCAAAGTAATGAGGGGGACAGCCAAGCTCTTCTGGGCTTTGTGATTTTGTTGGGCTTTTTTTAAAAACAAGTGCCTGCATTACAGATAATCAAAGAATAAAAGATCATAATCCTCAAGAGAAGAAACTGCTCAGAAAAACACTGTAGTTATCAACATAAGGACTTCAAATACCTTTAATTCATTCATGGAAGTCTGATGCCACAAGTATCCTTGTCTTCAATGCATGTTAATGCTTTGCACTTGTAACTGTTTTTCCCTTTTACTCTCTAAATGCTTTGCAAAACACGCTTAACCATCATCCAGCTCATTCCCAAAGTGGGAGCTGAACCAAAGCAGTGAAAAGAAGCTTTCCGGGAGCAACTGCAGCAGTGAAAGACAAGCCCTTGCTGCAGGCTAAAAACAACTATGTGACTTTGCGTACTGCTCATTGATGAGACATGTTTGGGGAAAAAAAAGGACAAAGCAGCAGCCTACACCTCAGCAAGGAGCACCCTACAACCTAGCTCATGACTGACTCTTTAAGGCCACACAGCTGGAAATGAGACAAAGCTCCTGTTTCCCTGCCCTGCTTTCTCTTTATGGACTTAACCCACTGCTCAACTATAAAACGACTGAATATGGCAAATATAACCTTAGATAAAGCCTTGACATACCTTTAGATAAGCATTAAAATGTCCTGCTCAGATGTAGTTTCACCTCGATGCTTCCAGGGCTTCAATACCCAAAAGGCTTTGTATAGCGTTTACCATGATGCTGCCCCTGAACCCCATTAGAACACACCCCCAACCTCCATACCTTTCAAATTCCCTTTTACTGGTAGGAACTCCCCCTTTCAATCATGCTTTCCTTCACTTCCACATCTTTACACTTCCCCTCTAAACCTCACCACATTCTCTCCTAACAGAACTGAAAGATCCTGAGCTATTTCACTCTGCTTTGTGCTTTAGAGCAATGAGAAAAAGCAGTGCTTGAACAACTGGGAGCAGCTGGGAGACACCGGTCTGTACAAGATCAGAGGCTTCATTCCCAGTTCACAAGACTTGTTGGAAGATGCTGAACTCCCCATGCTCTGCTTCTCCAGTCACAGTCAACCACTTTGATAATATAAAGCACTAACAAAGTTTGGTGTTCAAAAACTGGCCCTGGGGAAGCAATTCCTAGAGACCCTTTTCTGCAAGGTGTAGAAAAACGTGTCTTCAATAGTAGTCCATGACCAACAACTCTTCAGACTGTATTAAGCTCTTTTGTGTACAGCTACAAATCAGAATTATAGTGCTGAAAAGCTGGCATTTAAGGAAGGAACAACTAGCCCTTCTAAATACACAACAGTTGTACAAATTGTATACATTCATGAATAATAGATTGCTGCTATTTGTACAACTACAACTGAGAAATACTCTCCCTTAAAATCTTCCAGAAGGTCAACGCTGCTTCAAAAAATGCTTATTTTTTTTCATAAAACCATAGATCATGATAAAAGATAAGCTCTTTAAAAGATGAGAAGGGAGAATGATTAAATGGTGAATAGTCCATTTTGTTTTTCAAAAAGCCCATATAAGATATTTCAGTTAAAAGATCTTGATTATATGTAGCTTACAGAAGCAAGTTTTGGTCTAAGACTGTGTATTTATGTGGTGATTCCTAGTAAGGAAAAGAAACAGGAGTTTTGGACAAAATTAGGGCATGTACCTTAAAATTATTAATGACTAGAATGCTGACTAAAGAGGCCTGACTCTCAGGGAACAGATGCCCAGCAATTATTGGGAAAAAAAAATCAGGCCAATTCATGGCCTGTCAGTTTGGCATTCAGATCCTCTCCCCACCCACGCCACCCCACAAGCTCACCCCAAATCATTAACTTGCTTAAAAATTCTTGGCTTGGTGTGGTATAAATAAATACCAGAATTGTCTTTGAGCTGCAGTTAATCTTGAAAGTGTTTTGTTTTGTTTTAACACTGGTCATTTAACACTGTTTCTAGTCCACCATCCAGCACAGAGAGTTTCAGAAATTTCTGAAATTAATCTTCTGCAAAGGTTAAACTCTCACTTACCCAACTGGCTTTGGTTAATTTTAATAAATAGATTTTTCTTGCAAGAAGTTTTCATTTTTAGCCACTCAAGTCACTACTAAGTGCTTTTGACTCTCAAACGCACTCAAGCTATCAGAATGTGCCGTATTCTAATACTCAACTATAAAATAAAAGAAGGAGGCTGGAAAACTGCAGGCTTGGCTAAGAGGCAATAGCATTACCAAAGACTTCACATGATGCTATCACCAAGCTACAGATGGAATATCAAAAAGAATAAGATGCTAGGGGGGGTGGGGGAGAATAAAGTCTAATCTTCAATCACATCTTCTGATGTGGCTGTGATTGTCACCAGTAAACCAATTTTAATGGAAAAAAACACTAAAACCATATTCCTTTGCTTTTCCAGTTAGGTCACTGTTTCCAATCAACCACATACTACAAAGAGGGTTTCTTCACTAAAAGTTCTGAACATCAACTATGAGAGAAATTCCTTGAAGAGCCATTTAGAGGAACAATATCAGACTGGATTACTTTAAATAAATATTTTTTGTCTAGTAAGATCTCCAACCTATTTCCCCTTTATTAATTTGCTGGACTGCATACTTACTACGTCCTAACTACAAGTTCTCTCTGTGTGTTTATAAAACATTTTGTTCAACTTTGTGGCTGTTTCTGAAACAGAACTGCTTATCCTTACTAAAAAGAATAAGATAGCATAGGGAAAACACAAAAAAAGCTGAAAATTATTTAATTGTTAAGCTTCTTAATCTTCAGAAAAAACAGGTTACAGTTAAGGATTTTCCTTGGGTTATAATCCTATCACTTAATATATTTTGCTGATAATCCCCGATTTGTTCAAAATAGTTAAAAACAAATATAAAGTTATCAGTGTATTTTAATCACAGGCTTGATTAACTAACTCTTAAAATATACCCATCTAAATTTAGGTAGAGGAATATTTTGTTAAGGACAATGACTATGTTTCTGATGATGAAAATGCAGGTTATTAAGGAAGCACAGGGAGTGAAACAACTCTTATCAAAGTTATCTCATCTTATACCTGTTTGAGCTCTTTTGCTTCTTCCTGGGAGATCTTCTCTTGCTTCTGCAGCTGAACCTGGTCATTGTCCATCCCTTCTCTGCCTCCCACCGGAGAGCCGGGCTGCACCACTCCTCCCAGGAGTCCTGTGGCTGCAAGAGAAATTCCCATGGTCAGACTGCCATCTCCTGTACCAATGGGGAGGACTAGTGCTAGTATCGAACTGGTTGACCTCTGCTTTGCTCCACAGCAGTTTGCGAGGGGAAAAGCACAGAGAAGCCTATTCCAATCTTGCCCATTAAGCTATGTTCTTCTAGAAAGGATTCGAGTTGTACTTTGTACAACGCCTAACCTGGAAGTGACCAGCCTGCCAAGAGATGACTTATTATTAAAGGCACCATTTGGAGAAAGGGTTCATTTTGGGCAGTGGGGATTCATCTGAACAGAGAGCAAAGAAGCAGCAACACACTCCCAATGAAATACATGAGGATTCTCCACCTGCTGCTGCTTTTCTCTTTAATCTTTTTAATTAAAGAATTTAAAAGTGATGGATCAGGGACAGAGCCCAAGAGTCAAGTCAGGGAACCCCTGAAACAGAAGGGCAACACTGACGCTAACAGCCACCCCCAGCTAAGCAGCGTGGACGCAATCCCTCATGTAACATGCCACCTGTCCTTTATTTAAAGTATCAGCTCTTATTGCAGTATCTGATACTACCCAGTAGGGTAGCAGGGACGTGCTGCAAGGAAAGGTTGTTATTTCTGATGCAGATGGGTGCTAAACACCCGAGACACGCATCTTGGCTCCTAGAGGCGCTTCAAACATCTCCAAAGCTCTCCAACTTAAAGAGGCATCAAGAAAGAAGCTAATGCTACCGCTGTCACCTGTGAGCACATGGCCTGACCCAGCACAGGACAGCAGCTCTTATGTACACCAGGACAGAAAGCATGTTGGAGGCCAAAGCTCACCTCCAGGTCGAAGAGCTGGTGCCCAGCTGGCTGGCCAAGTGACGGTGTACACCTGACCGCTTTGGATAGCATTACTTCCCCGTGAAAAGGAAGACAAAAGCTAAACCAAAAGTACCAAACCCTAAATCCCTCTCAAGTAATTACTGCAAACTCATAATCCCTGGAATTATTCGGTTATCAGCCTGAGAGTCACTGGACTCAGACACCGTCAAGATTTAAGACAAGCAAGTCATTCACTGCACTAGCGTTACCCTGTGCAAACGCTCCTTGTATTCAGAGGGGCTAAGAACCAGGCACTGAAAAACTCTGCTTTTGGTAATTTACTGTCATGGTGTCCCTCAGAGAACAAAGTG
>JAOBAS010000071.1:43723831-43745081 GCA_025311575.1 Elanoides forficatus
CTGACAAACGGGTGAGCCCCAATACAGTTTCCCAGGGCCCCAAATATATAGGGGGTTTTCTTCCCTCCACCCCTGCAATTAATTCATTTAGCAGGGATATCCCACTGAAATTAATGTTTCTGCTCTTTTAGGAAGGAACCAGCCTCTGCTGGTCGTCCCCGGAGAGGGTGGTCGCCCTGGCAAGAAGGTGACGAAAAAGCAACATCTTCAACATCCACAGGGTGACTTTGTTGTCAGATATCCCACCAGCATTAAGCTTTATAAACTATGGAAGATCCTAATTAGCCCAACGTGGTGGGACGATCCCGTGTGACTTCTTGTTTTACCTCTGGCCGTTTATATTTTCCTGTGAGTTTTCCTGGATTTAGAGACTCGAATCATGTTTTAAAGCAGGTTTTTTGCCATAGCATAACGGGATAGCATCTGGTCAACGCTGTCTTGGCTAGGCCAGGAAGGGTATCCAGCCTGCATGGACAGGGCAACTTTTGCCTGTTCCACTGCCTTTTTTCGTGACTACAGCAGTTCATCTCAGGGTGCGTTCTGTCTCCCCGGAGGACACGTTGACTTTATTGAAAAAGTAGAGTCATTCACTTACTCAGACTTTTTCCGGGATTATTTGATTCCCAACCATCCCTGTATTCTCTCAGCTAAATTCACTGAAGACTGGGGCAGCAGGAGAAATTGGGTTACTTGGGATGGAAAGCCTAACTTTGATCATCTGCTGCAGAAGTTTGGTAAGTCATGGCATTTTTAATACCTAATTAAAACGTGTATGCTAAATGACACAGCTTTTTTTTTTTTTTAATCTTAGGAATAGAACCACTGGACAAAACCAAGCAATTCTCCAGACTTTTTTCTAAGTTAATACGTTAATTTTCTATACTTATACTTTATGTTTCACAGATTCCAATCTCACATTTTTTTCCCACAATGAAATAAAATAAAAAGCATTGTATAATTTAACCGTACTAATTTATATACCTGCTTAACGTAAACCAGAGGAGCAGCCTGCCATTTTCCCCAGGCAAGGGGAAGGTATACTGTAGTTACAGGAAATACCTCTTGATGCTGTAAAATATTAGTATATTTAACAGGAATCAATACTCCGCTTCTAATGTAGTTTAAGAGAAGAGTTCAGCTCACGTTAAATAAATAACTTCTGGTCTGAATCATGTTTGCCTAGAATTATGGTGTTGGTAGTGAGAGCTGGGCTAGGGATTGTTGCTTTATGTGTTTGTACTGTATTTAGCATTATAGGGCCCAGATATTAGAGGCTCCTGCAGTGGATAAGGATAAGGGAGTTCAGTTTCAGTATCAGTTATTCTGTCCCCACCTGTTCTCAAAGAGTTTATATTTCAGGAGAGGCTGTAGTACCTGTTGCCAACTGTGATGTCAAGGAGTACAATTCTAACCCGAAGGAGGAGATCCCCTTCAAGGAGTATATAAAGTACTGGAAAGAGTACATTAAAAATGACTACCGTTCATCCCGAGGGTGCCTTTATCTAAAGGACTGGCACCTGAGCAGGTAAGAGAACACCGTGGAAACCCTGCATGCCGTGCACAGCAAAGAACTGCTGTGGAGCCTTAATGCTCATCATCTAATGCCCGAGCGTTTAAATACCACCAGTGTTGTTTTTTAGCACCTGCCCACCAAAATATCAGTCTTACACTGCACTATTCTTGGAGTACTTCACATGACAAGATCCTTAAACAGGTCCTTGTTTCCTGAAGAGGCTGACATTCTTGAGCGCTTTCCTTTTCATCTACATTTTAAATGACTGTATGTTATTCCTGTGGAAACTGTGTAGCTGGAACATTTGGCTTTTGTTTGACTGCTACAGTGCAAACCTTACTTCTTAAAAAGAAGGGGAACATTTCTAATTATGTTTAATTCAGTGAGCATGTGTGAGTTATAATCCTTTATTATCCATTTTCTTTTCTGTTAACCCTCCCACTCATTAAAGTTCTCTTCACCCTGTTCCGGCTTTCCTTCTCCTCCAGCCTGCTGCTTGCAAGGTGGATGCATTGTCCATTCCCCATGTCTGTGTAGGACTTTTAAATCTTTTCACTCAAATCTCTTCTTCCTTAAATGTATCCTGCTCTTAATCCAACTTTCTTGTGATCAGCTCTTGTTTTAATTTTTGAGTGCACCAGTGACTTGCAATAGAGGAAATTTGTCAGTCTCTGCCTCTCTGTTTGTCTGCTTTCCCAGACACCGGTGCTGTGGCTTGCTACAGAAAGTCTGTACATGCAGCCTAGAATGGGAAAGGGGCAGCATAAACTGTGGGAGAAGGCCACACGCTTGGCAAAATCCCACAGCCTGGCTTCCCTCCTAACCCTCACATCCCCCAGCATGTCATCCAGTTGGACTAGCAGTCTCGCAGGCATCTCATCTAAAGAGAATGTGTTTATTAGGAACTGTCTTTGCCATAATTAGAAGGCGTTTCCCAAATAGCAGTTAACCTTTACAGCTTTTCTGGGAGACAGAAAAGCATTATTGTGTGCATTTAGTATGCAACTCAGCGTTGTCATTGAGATAAAGGAAATGGCAGCTAAGTATTAATGGCCAGCTAGAGACCTGATTGGTCTTTGCATCTGGGTTTTGGAAACTGAGGTAGAAGGAGCAATGTGCCATTTTTCTGAGACCCATTTCCAACACATTATCTTTTTAAGAGCTTTCCCTGAGCAAGATGTATATACAACCCCTGTGTATTTCTCATCCGACTGGCTGAATGAATACTGGGATGCTATAGCTGTGGATGATTACCGGTTTGTCTACATGGGACCTAAAGGTTCATGGTAAGGCAGTGTGGTTTCTGTCATTCATGCATACTCTTTTTTTAGATTAATATTACAGGGGTTTATCACATTGTCCTTCAGGATAGCATCGTGCTGCAGGGGCAATGTGGCCGTAACGTATAGTGTTATACCTGAACCCAGCCAGTCTTGTTTCTCAAGCAGCTCATTTGGTTCTGGATGTGGGCTGTCCTTATGCAGTCAGCTAAAGTGCTTTTGCGTTTCAGAAAGCCTTGAATTGTGCATGCAAAATCTGCAACAATCGTCAGCTAGCTTATATAATAAGGTTTTAGAGCAGAAACTCCCTGGAGATGATCAGCCACTTGTGATTTGCAGAGTCAACAGAAGCCGTGGAGGGGCGCTGATGAGTTGGTCAAATATTTTGCAGGTGAAAATTTTAAGTCCAGCGTTGGTGATGAAGTTGCATTTACAGTATTCTCATCAGTTCATATCACAGAATCTCCTGCCACTGAGGTATTTGTGGGACAGATTCAAAACTAACTGATGGAGAAGCACAGAGGATATAAACACTGCAATACTATATAGATATAGTGGCCTCTTAATACATAAAACAATCAAAATTAAATTTAAGAGGATGACAGTTTGGAATCAGGTTTGCGTAGTAGAAGTTGATTCTGTGTGTATGTCTGATTCTCAGAGACTTTAATTCTTCTTACAGCTTTTAGGCGTTGTCTTTACTTAAACCTCTGATTTGCCCCACAGGACTCCATTCCATGCTGATGTCTTCCGTTCCTATAGCTGGTCAGCCAATATATGCGGGAGAAAGAAATGGCTGTTATACCCCGCAGGACAGGAGGAGTTTCTGAAAGACCGCCATGGCAACTTGCCCTTTGACGTGACTGCACCTAGTCTTCAGGACAAGAGTGTTTACCCTCGCTACAACCAAAGTCAACCCCCTGTTGAAATTGTGCAGGAAGCAGGGGAGATAGTCTTCATCCCCAGTGGATGGCATCATCAAGTTTACAATCTGGTAAGATAACTGATACCTTTTCATAACATGGAGAGATAATCAGGCAGCAGGCTTGAATCAGATCAAACTTTTATTGCCACAGCATGTTGTGGATGCCGAAAGTCTAACTGGGCTGCAAAAAAGTTTAGAGATTCACAGAGGAAAGGTCTATCAGTGGCTGCTCAAGATGATGGCTAAAAGGAGGCCTGAACTCATGCTCCTTGTGTCATTGACCACTGGAAGCTGGAAGAGTGTACAATTGAAGAAGCTGTCTGAACCCTCTTTTCTTATGCTTCTCCTCATTAGATGCTACTAGTCACTGAGAAATAGGATGCTAGGTGAGGTGGACTTACAGTAAAGCTGTTAATCTTGGTTTCTGACTGTAAATTGTAATTTAATAATGGAAAATGCTAACAAATTGGTCTTCATGATTACAAACCGAAATCAACAAACTTGTTCCTTTCTCCCCACCACCTTCTCCCACCTTTGTACCCTTAAAAGGTATGCTTGGACAGAGGAACTAGAGACATTTGCTGGTTTATAAAGTGAAACAAGCTTTGGTTGTCTAGGGACATTAGGAAGAGACAGCCTTTCAGCACAGTGGTGGTAGTGGTGCCGAAGAAGCATTTCCCTTGCTGAGGAACATGATTTTACATTTTGCAGCATCAGTGATGTTACAGCTGTTTTCTCGCACTTTTCTCTGTAGACCCTAGTAACCATTTAAATTATTCCTTCAGGAGGATACTATTTCCATTAACCACAACTGGGTGAATGGCTGCAATGTGGCTATAATGTGGTGCTTCCTCCAGGATGAACTAGCAGCTGTCCAGCGGGAAATCAATGAATGGAAGGAGCCTATGGATGATTGGCACCTACAATGCCAGGTATAACAACATGATGCTGGCTGCCTGACTCTCTATTAGAGGATCATGTATTTCCAGGGTGCATTTCACTGTCTTGAGATTTGAGACACACAAGTCCTTAGCCTCATACCTGAAATTCGTAAATGTTTCATATGGAACTAGGAACTAGTGACAGCTTCATTTTGCAGGAAATCAAGTATTACTTTCGTAAGATAGGGAAGGGCTTGTGCCAGTGCATATTTGCTATGTCAGGGAGGTTAGGATGTTGTCTGAAAAACTAACACTTCAACTGCTGCTCTTCAACTATCAAGGTTAGTATTAGCAGCAAGATCAATCCTTTATGTAGTATTTGCATTCCCCTTTATAAAATATAATTTTTTCATGTAAACAGAAGAACTGATAAGACAGACCCCACCCAGAAGAACTGGTCTGAAGACCATTCCTGATGAAACAGTGAGTCTGAAACAAGCAAAATTAAGGTGAAGGTGGCAGCAGGTTTCTGCGTCTGCATGTCTGCAAAGTGATGCTTTCAGAACACATAACTATACTGAGCAGTTTTCTATCATCTTGTATGCTTCCAAAATCTTAAGTATGAAATAAATGTAACGTTTGTTTCTGGATGCTGTTACTGCTACTAGGTTGATATCCTTCAAAAATAGTTTCAAAGAACACAGTCATTTAGTACTTGGAAGAAACAGACTGTTGCTTTTGGGGCTAGTGGCATTTCAAGCAAGGCAAAGAATTTTAGTGCTGCTGGGGAATTACAGAAATATATGTACACATGGTTACTAATTCCAGATAGTTACTAGCTTGATAAAATATGTTTTTGTAATTCGTACTGTAAATAAAAGAGTTGTTTCCATTTCAATGCTGGTTGTTTTTTTTTCCCTAGTTAATCATGAAGTCTTGCACGGGTATAGACTACAAAGAGTTCTACAACTTCCTCAAAGTTATTGCAGAGAACAGGATTTCTGTCTTGGAAAACGGCCTCGATGATGAAGCTTCAGCAAAGAACACTCCAAAAGCAGCCATTTCCACCTTGGGCATGCTCCATGCAGTGTTTGATTTAAAGAGGACTGTGAAGGTGTTAACATCATTGAGTGCTAATGAAGATTTCAAGAAACTAGACCTGACGTCACTTTCTCCATCTCCGGAGGCGTTGCTCCACCACTTGAAAGCAGCAATAGATACAGCACTACTCTAACTTCCTATTTATTCAGTTCTTTGTAAAATGAACCTTTTGCAAAATGGGTGTTTGTAGAAGACTGACTCCTCCCTGTTTAATCGCTGTTGCAGTTTAACTACAAAGAGCCTTAATATAGAGTGGGGAGAGAGTACATTCATAAGAAGACTAAGTTGACAGCATTTGAGTATCTAGAGTAATCGGACAGGAAAGAAATCTCAGATAAGGAAAAAACTCAAATCATGTTAGCATTATATTATGACCCCTCCTACTGAGCGTGCATTCAGGGAAGGGGAACAGAAGTTCTCTGTGGACCAAGCTCAGTTCTGTCAGGGGTAAACACTGAGACTGCAGTGGTCTGCACCATATTCCCTCTGCTTCTGAGAGCACTGTACACAGACAGCAAGCCTGTACTCCAGGCTCCAGCAGTTAAGCTCTGCTTTGTCTGATCACAGCTAAATTACTTTAAGACCTCTCCTGCTTCCAGGTGCAGCTCAGCTCAGTGGTTTTGTTTTATTGTTGGTTTTTCTTGGGTGACCCCAGTTAGTTGGCTTCCATTGAAGCCTGAGCTGGCTGAACAGCTGTAGCCTGGATGGGGAAGAGCTGACTGTACTAGTGTCCTGTACAGTGGTATCTCTAAAGGTGGAAGTCTCAGGTAGGGTCAGCTTTCATACTGCTCCAAGGCCTGCAGGATTTAATTTAACATACTAATCAGGAAGCTGGAGTCCTGATTGCAAATTAGTGCAGATAGCAAATCTGCCACTAATAATTTAAGCATGTGATCCACCCAAGCTCAAAAGGAAGAACTTGAATGTACTCTTGCATTTCTACACGCTATTTCAAGGCACAGTATTTTATCAAGCAGAGATTTGATTAATAAGGGAAGCTAGCAAGTAGCCTCATATTATCTATCTCCTAAAAAAGCCATGCTGTTAACACACCAAATAGCACTACTGCATGGTTACATAGCACAATTTGCAATCTGAATGCTACCCTTGGGCTAAAAGAGTATTTCCAGTGAAGCATGTCTCTTGCTTTTTACTGGTTGGTGAGAAAGCCTAGAAGCACAAACGGCTGCACACTGTTACCTTAGTTGCCTCTTTAGGGCTCACTTGAATTATAGCTCAAGAACTTCCTCAATTTTCAACCAGATGACCAGTAAGAGCAACTAATAACTGTATGTTTAGAAAATGCAATAGTAGACATCCTCAGTAGGCTGAAAAATCACATTGTTTTCTAGATAATCCTGTGGAGTTTGTACATGCATGCATTTTGCATGTCCTATTTTCTAGTAGAAGTTCTGCATTTTGAGTAGGAAGCGGTACCTGAAATTAAAATCAATACCCAGAGCATGGAAGAATGCAGTATGGAGAAAACAGACCTCTTCTTTTTTTTTTTCTCTTTTTTTTTTTTTTTTTTTTTTTTTTTTTTTTAACAGCTGTGACTACATCCCAGTGATTCAACCTTCTGGCAGGGTGTTTCTTTAGACTGGAAAACTGCCAGTTTTAAGCAACTCTGGAATTAAAAGTTCACAGCTGTTACTTATGTCTGTTTACATTCTCAAAGACAGGCAGCTGGAGCTTTCTTCCTTATATGAATAAGGTGAGATTTCATAGAGGTGAGGGGCAATGGTTTAAAGCTGACAATCAGTGTACTGGTAGGAAAGCATGTTTTTGGTCTTGTATTCCCCGGTCTCACTGCATGCTGTGCAACTGGTATTGGCACCAACCACTTTAAACACTGCAATTTTATAAAGCGTTTGCTTAGATGAACAGTACTTTTCACTTCATGTGTGAAATCAGCAAAAATACAAGTCTAGCTGTTACACCGAGAACCCAGCATCTCAACGTACCCAGGATAGGTTTAGACACTGTACTGACCGGCAGACTACATCCTCATTTGGATGGATGGCATGAGTTTGCTGTGATGCAAAAATCCAGGCAGCAATTCTTAGGGAAGAGGCATAATTTCTGCAGTTAGTTCCTCTTTCCTGTGGAATAGAGTTAAGGAAGGAAGAAGATAGGCCAGCACGGTAGGGAAGGTGGCTCTCAACTACTCGCTCTCAACTACTCACTCTCACTTTCTCTTCACCTGAGCTGTCTCTGCACAACAGCATCTTCAGCTCTGAAGATGTGTAACAGCCATCCTTCACAGGGCCTGCTAATGCTTAGTGTGATCAGTGTGAGACAATGGGGTCAAAAATAGTACTTCAGTTGCAGGAAATTGTCTTAAAGTTTAAGCCATGTTCTCCTTACTGATTTGGCAGGGAACAGAAGCAAAAAACTTAGTTTTATTGACAGTCTCTCTGACAATTACATTAGGAAACTAATTTGTAGTTCAAATTCTCCATTCCCAGGAATGATCAAGGCAGTAAGGGAGCCACTTATTTTCTACAGTTAAGGAAAACAAATTTTCAAATGCCTGAAGACAGCAGCAAGATTGGAATAAAAAGTACACAAGCCTGGAATCTTTTAAAAATTAAACAGCTTTATTTAAATACAAAGTTACTGTAAAACATATGTTAGGATACTCTCATACCAATATATTAACTATTGTAATCAGTGTACTATTTATTAAAGCATAATACTTGTGATAAACAGGAGGAAACAGCCTGTAGAGTTTTGTTTTGTTTCCCTGAAGTCACAGACCTGGACAATTTAAAAACTGTAATTTAAACTGTAAAAAAAAAAAATCAGGTTAAAATCTAGTTCGAAAGAGCTTTTGCTCTAAATATGCAACTCAGACATTACTAGTTTTGTCTGATAGGAACAGGATACCAAATATCCATTTGCCTTTTATAAAGGCAGCATAAAACCCAGACCGCTTCTAATCTGATTTGCACCCCACTGGTGTCAGTGGGTGATCTGTCAGCACAAAGCTGTGCACCTCGGAAAAAACAGTGGGTTTGCAGCTTTCTCAGTGCAGATGGCCGGGTGGTTTTATGTTTTCTCTCCCCAGGATTTGAGACTTCTCACCCCAGGACAATATGTGTCCTTTTAGGCACACACAAACTCCTGCAGAATTACAAAGCAGCACTAGCATGTTCAAGGTGCAAGTGTGATATCCCTGAGATTTAACAGGAGTCCGCAGAGTTTAAATATACACTTTTAAGTATAAAACAAGGGAGTTAGTCAATAGCAGCTTTACAATGCAATGGAGAGGTACTGAGTTTGGCATAGGTAAGAAGAGGAATGGAAAAACCTTCCTTCTTAGGGACACAGGAGAAGCCACCTCAATCCAGGAGCAGGTTGTTTAGGAGCATGGAGATGGCCTCTCCTGCCTGTGCCACATTTCTGCCAACCAGAAATAGTCCCACCAAAATAGTTCTTGTGGTTTCCTTTGACCATAAAATAACCTCTTCTCCCTTCTGTTGGTTCCCCAGTGCAAAACAAACACAGCATCTGAGAGAACAGTCAAACGAGGTTTCAAGGCAGATTGCTATTTGCAGGAAAGTGAAATAAAACTACAGGGTAAAAGAAACCTTGGCCGCTCTCTGCCAAGAGATTCCCAAACACAAGCTGAGGTTGCTTATTAAAGGCTTTTAGCCCACGGCATCCATATGTCTGTGCTTTACGATCATAGCTAGTCTAAGAGAAAAGCCAGCAAGAAACCCTCATCTGATAAATAACCATTCTTCCTTTTTTAAAGGCAGCCAGAACAGCAGTGACATGATTGCTTCTCCATCCAACAGTATTTGGTCAAGAAAGTGTGGCAAGGAGGAGGCTCCCTTCGGGTCCTCGGGCTCAGGAGCTGGGAGTAACGTGGCAGTTCTCTCTTTGGTGGAGTCTTATCTTCCGAATGTGTTCGTAGCATGACTGGGCAAAGAACAGAGCAATACATGAAGGAGAATTTTTGGGACTTTGGGCCAAAATCAGGTCTCTTGTACGCAAAGTGAAGCTATACTTCCCCCAAAGGCAGGATTAAATCTGCACATTGTAAATGAACAATAAGCATATTCTCTAGACTAGAAGGAAAATAACCTCCTGTGCTAGGCAAATAAACAGCCCTCTAAAATTAAATGAGAGTAAAGCACATCAGTATCTACTATTCAAGAAAGGCTACTGGAGCTTGCAACTGTCGCTGTTGAAAACGTTTCCTTACCTCCAGTGCTGTCAACAGAAAGTCGTACAGTCCTCCTCGATTGGTGGGCTCCATCAAGTCTCTGATCAGATGGATTTAAGCTCCCAGGTGCTTTTTTATAGGAAAAAAAAAAAAAAAAAAAAAAAAAAAAGTCACAACTAGAACAAATCTCCTGGCACTGGTTTTCGTGAGTGTGTGTTTGAAATCAGATTATGGAGAAGAGGCACAGATGTGGAAGTCCATTGCTAATTCCTTATGCATCACTTCGATCCTCTGGAGGCTGAGTCCTTGAGGTATCCAGCATGACTGGATCTCAGCGAAGATGCTCAGTCATGAGAAAATTTAAACTCCTCCATTTTTCACAGTCTTTCTTACTCCCCTCTCTCATCTACAGCTGAGAAAGCTGCCTAGCAAACAAACCCATATCATCCAACATGACTGCAGGAAAAAAAAAAAAAAGGAAAAAAAAAAAAAAAACACCAAAAAAAACCCCCTTCTGGATTTCACGGCCCCAAGTTTAAACATTTCACCCTTTTTTGGAAACCAAACATACCCAGGAAGTCAGCCAAGGATTTTGACTCAAATTTGCCAAAAAAAAAATAAAATACAGTTTCATTCTACTGGGTGTAAGCAGGTTCCTGCAGTTACAGTGAAAGCAGCACAGACAGAGCCTCTTTGGCAGAAATGTGTTACGTTTACAGTCATTCCTACACAGGAAGAGTCTAATTACTAGATGGTCAGTGTTCAAGACCTTCCTAGTCTCCAAACTGAATCACAGTGCCCCACTGAGAACGGAAAATAGAAGATGTACAATACCTAGGCGAGGCGATGCCTTGGAAGCATCAACAATTGGCCTTCAAAAGCTTCATGTTCCTATCTTCTGCAGTAACCTGAGATGCAAGTAGGACCACATTTCCCATGACAACCCTGTATTATCCTCTCGGGTAAGAGACGGGCACTCAGGAAGTCCGTGGCCACTTTATATCATGGCCAACACCACAGCTGGCAGACAGTAGCACACACAAACCCCGGTACAGCTCAGGAAAAAGCATGTTAAAACACAAACTCCGTTTTTTCATTTAAACTGTCTGGCTGGGAAACGTGCCTGTCCTTTCTCTATTTGAGGTATCACACACCAATGGGCTTGGGAAATGAAAAGCTTCCACTTACTTTGCTCGGGACACGACATACATCAGTAGGGGTAACAGGTCATCCATGGGGAGCTTGTAGTCCTTGTCTACCACCCGGGACACCGTGCTCTCTATCTCTTCATATGTCTTCTGGAGGATCACCAGCTTTTCCCGCGGATCCACTGTAGTGCTGTCAGTATGAAAACAGCCATGTCAAAGATGCTTCCACTACACAGCTAAAGTGATAAAGCAGCAGAACTAAAAAAAAAAAAAAAAAAAAAAAAAAAAAAAAAAAAAAAAATCAGAGCAGACTGTCATGCTACAAAAAAAGTCCATCAATCATCTCAAGTGGCTGCACCAAAAAGACGTCAACAAGGTTGTGCCAGGAGGCATCACCAGGGTGTAACATCACCCAGATGGACCTTAAGTCTTCCCAAGCCCTGAGTCTGACCTGCTCACCCTAGCGTCAGTCTTTCATTTTAGACAGGACTAACCTGAATCACAGTCCCTCAAATAAAAAACTAAAGAGCATGGGACGAATCGCTTTGAGCGGTTCTATCAAGGGACTAACACGATTGTCACATCTGTAAGGTTGGTTCTTCTGCCCGTAACATCGTCCGTAACGTCCGGCAAAGGTCCATGTAGGCTGTGCTGCCTTCCCCAGAAGAGAAGTCACGCTGACTTTCCTAGGACTCGTGTACTTAGGGAGCCGACAGCTCCTGTCTGATGGATCCCACAACACTTCCCTGCTCCCCTTTAACTTCCTTCCCACTCGTTACTGCAGTACCAACCCCTAGGCTGGACTTCAAGCCAATAAATCAAGCTGAGCTTCTTAAATTGAGCTCTGCTTTGCTACATTAACATCTTGGGATGCCACACTGGATGTATAACCCTCGTGAAGCTCCGTGTGGCCAGAGCAATGGGCTCTGTCATGACCAGACTGACATGAGTGAACTCCATTTCATCAAAGTCAGATTTTTTGTAGGAATATCTCCGCTAAATTAAGGGGAGATATTAGCCAGGGGAAGGTTGCTTTTAAACACAATTGATATTGTCTTGATATCTGGAGGGTGGGGGGGATTTCTATAGAAATTACTTTTTCATTTAAACAGAAATAATAACACAAACAACTTTTCTTTAAATAATCTCACAGGCTGACCCAGAAATGCTTTTGTAAACAGGTGTAAATTTTGGCATTTCCCAGAAACAGAAGATCCCTGGTTGTCAGTTGGAGGTTATGGACAGTGACTTACATCAGCTTCTGCAAACACTCTGTGGCAGACAGGAAACACTTGTCTTTGATAAGGGACTGCCTCTGCAAGGGAGACAAAGAGTTGTGTCTCTGTAAGAGCATCTCTCCGAGAGCCACCACATAGCTCCTCAGCACTCGACCCAAAATAAGCATGTTTGCTGCTGCCCATAAAAGAGGGCGAAATAAAGCTGTTGTAGACAGTGCCACTCTGAACATGCTTGGATGTCTACAGTGCCACTCTGAACACTGTTGTCTTTGAAACACCATCGAGCAGAGCATTACAAAGCAATCCTATGCAGAGCCCATATTCCCATCTATGGAAATTCATATGCAATAGCTACAGATCACAACTACTCAACACGTCACGTAGCTTTGATTTCTGAGTACAGTCTGCCCTGTGGTTACTTAGGTGAAGCTCCATCATCAGCTAGCACCAACACATAGCCCCAGTGTCAGCTCACAAACACGCCAAAGCTAGCTCTTAGCGTTATTTCTTACCTGGTTGCTTGTCAGGGTGAGATCTTTCAGAGGCCAGAGGTGCCTGAAAGGAGATTACAGAGAGAAGATTTAGAAGACAGATGTCCATGTCTTAACTCCACCCTAAGTCAGTTTTGACTGGTTTTATCTCCTTGTCCAAGGTGATGCTAAAGTCCTGTAGGCACATGAGGCTTGAATTTGCTCCTGTCGTTACACTGCTACAGGAAGAATTAATAGCTCAGACTCATTAACCTGAGTGTAGGGTTCATTTTACTCACAGCTGCTCCTGTAATAATCAATGGAGAGTTTTGGCACTTTCAGATTCCATTCCTCTCACTGAGTCTAGACTGAATCAAATTGCCAAATTGAGACTCTGGGTCTCCTGCTACCCTGCTTAAGTCCTTGAGCTGTGGATGATGCCGTGTTAGAAGAGCTCGCACGCCTCTTGAGTCTGAGTCATTGGTCCTCACATATCACTTCCAAAGATGTATCTAGCTGCAGGAATGGAGGAAGGAAACATCTGGCTCCACGGCCTTTCCCCGGTCTCGAGACTGTGTGCTTGCATTGTTACAGCAGATACCATTGGATGGACTATAGCCCTTTCTAAGACACATTTATAAACTCTGTCTGATTGGTCCCGAGTTGGAGCAAGCCATTTCTTTGGTGAGCTAGAAAAGGAGATTTTTGCTACACAAAAAATGAAAATTAGTGTAGATAATAGCAGCTTTCCAGTTGATTAGTCAGTGTTGTCCTTCCAGACAGTATTGCAGGCACTCCACAACAGGACTTCCTCTGGCAGCCTAGGGAAAACTTCACAGCTACAGCCAACGACGCACCCAGGAACAGGTTATGTGTCCTCTCCTGTGCCATCAGAGCTTTCCCTGGCTGCTACCTTCCCAGCTGGTATCATGGGGTTCCATCCTGGGCTAAAAAAAATGTCACTTACTTCTGCACATCCAGAAACTCTAGCAGCTTGATGTCAGGAAATAGACTCAGGTCCATGATCCCTTGGCAGTAGAGGTCATCTTCTCTTTCATGATAGAGCATGTAGAGCATGAAAAGCTCAGGGTAGAAGCAGGGCAAAATCAGCGGCAGGACCACATTGCATGCCTTCTGGTCACTATGACAGAGAAAAGCAAAGCAGAGTCCTACAGTGACACCTGTAACCTCCATATTACCAAAAGCCACACAGCACACAACGGAAGAAGCAGCTTCTGAGACTGCAAGGTGTTCTCCTGGTTCTCCCCTCCTTCCTCCACCTTTGAGTTCAGTGTCACAGTTGGACAGTAGTGACCTATATAACACTCTCATGCGGGTGCCCACAAGCTGAAGATGCAAGTGCATCTTATGCTGTAGGACAGGACAGGGTACTGTTTCTTCACAAGATCTCCTTAGTCACTGGGAGAAACCTGGAGCACCAGAGACCTATTTCCAGCTGTTTTTTCTGAGCTGTTTCAGTAGAGCACTTGTTATTTCTTAAGGGACAAAGACCAAATAGATTCAGATAAAGCCCTTTTCCAGCTGCTTACCATTCCACCAACCTCTTGGCTTCATTTGGCCCACTGGGGATGGCTGCAGATTACAGCAAAGAGAAATCCAGACCAGGTGGGCACAGCTGAAGAAAGGTGCTTCTTTCCCACTCCCAAAAACCCTAAACCTGGGTCTCCCACAGTTACTCCTACCTTCTTATTCTAGGAACATCATGTTTTCTACCTCCTCTGCCACATTTCCCACACTGTACTCCCTATTTCCAGGCCTGCCATTCTCTCGGTGCTGGTATGGAAGTCACCATCCCAGCAATGAACAAGTTCCTGTGCTAATGCGAAGCACGTGGTAGTGCTGGGACTGCTGTCTCGCACACAACCGTGCTACTGCACAGTAGCTGCTGTGGGTAACCTTGCAAGGCTGCGTACCACACGCACCTCCAACTCACCACTCTGCTCTGCTACAGAACACGATTAGAAGTTGCTCTCGTGCTTCAAGCAGAGCTATGGAAAGCTTTACACTCAGAGAGAAGTGTGGGCAGTAAACCTGACTCAAATGGACAAATACAATCTGTTCAGCACTTAATGTATTTTAGAAGACACCCCAGATGTCCAAGCAGCTTAAAATTAAACAACCAGTGGTGAGACATACCTTGTATCTCCATCCATACACTTTGCAGGCAGTTGGCCTTTCTGTTCCAGTGCCAGATGGAGCAAACCTCTAGAAGAGAAGCAGAACCAAGCTTTAGTTCCATTCCTCCTTTTTTTAAGGGTAATTTGTTACTCACAAGTGAGGAGCTCAGCTGTCCCAGCATCAAGTGGGGTATTAGTAAAGCTCTCTGTAATCCTTGCAGCGTTTCGGTATTCAAGTTTCAGTATTTGAGGGCTTTCTCCATCACCAGCAGAAGCCACCAGGAATGAGTGTTTCAAAATTCTCCATAGCTTCTGAAGAGTAGGGTGGTCACTCTGGAGATCCTAACTGTGGTCTGCACTGAGCACCATCTCCTTGTATTCCCACTCAAGGGGCATGAGGTTTCAGGATCTGTCATACCAGCCAATCCTCTAATCCATCTATAAACATTAGAGGATGTTCATACTCTGGAAAAGTAGCTTGGGTTTGTCTTGGTATTTCCAAGCCAAAACTTCACAATCTTAAACGGGCATTAGGCAGAGGTTGCCTTTTTTTGGTGTAGAAGTATCAGCCTAGGAAACTTAGCCAGGGGCACAGCAGAGCGAGGTGGGTCTCCCTCCCCACACTGCATCCGAAAGGTCTTGAGACACGGAGCAAGCTTTTCAAGGTATGCACTGAGCCCAGAAGCACCTTTTACATGAACCACTGCTCAAGTTGTGAGCCCTGTTGTCCTGCTCATGAGCACAGCTCAGATGAACTGAATCAAATCTGACTTGTTCCCATCAGCTGTGCTGCTGTTCTCAGACTGCTCCGGGACAGACAGCCCCTCATCACAGAGCTGGCAGCCTTCCTCAAGCACACAAGGCTACATTGATAACAACAGAGCTTTTATCCAACCCCTTATTTTTAAGGCAATACCACCCTGAGTGCAGCTAGAGGCAGAGTTCCCCACCTCTGCCTACTATGGCATTTCTTGTATCTTCTAAAAGATATTTAAGCAGCAACAGGACCCCAATTATGCCTTTGATCCAGTCCTTAATGACCCATAGGCACAACCACACAACTGAACCACCTCATTTTAGAGTCACTACCCACATCAGCCGAGCCTCAACAATGTGCTTACACTGCATATTCTTAACTCTTGTTGAGTTGAGGCATGTTAAGCTTAAGCTATTTTTCATTCATAGATATCGAACATCACTGTTGTGTGCTCTGATATACTTTGCTGTCCTTGTTACTTAGTGAGGTTTCTTGCTCATATTTCTACTTGCCTACTTGAAGTCTTATTATGGGCAACAGCTCATTGAGCTGCCGTAACTCAGAGAGATTTAGTCACATTAAAGCTCCTGGGTCATGTACTGAGCAATGAGCATAATAAAGGTTTTCTAGGTCCATGTGACCTCAGTTATTGCATATAACTCTTTACCTAACACCGCTCAGAGGCAACTCTCCCAAGAAATATGCTGGGGAATAAAGCAGCCCTGTCACCTGGAAAAATTATCCCAATGGTCTGCTCCACAAGCCCTCTATGCTCATACCCATTGGAAGGACTTGGCGTGCTTGACTTACTGGTAAAACTCCCATATTTTCTTTGCATAGTACTTGACTTCCTCTTGTGCCATAGTCAGCAAGTGTCTGTTGGCCCCAATCCCAGAATATGTTGCCTGAAAAGCTATCGCCAAGGCTTTCAGCAGCTTTCCCAGTGGGTGCAGGGAAGACTTCAATGCCTGCATGACAGAGGAAAATTAAATTTTACAAGTCAGCCCTTGCCATTAGTAGAGGGTAACACTGAAAGGCCACCCAATCTTCTCTTGTCAGCAAAGGAGAACAAGCCTAGAGGTAATCAACTATAATTTTGGTTTATTTTTGCTGCCACAAGCCCATTCTCCTCCCATTATTAGGCAGAAATGTGCTTAGTAGAATTGCTGTTCTGATGAGATTTGCTGTGATATTCAAGAGAGAGAGCAAAGGGTGCTTCAGGGAAAGGCTGGTTGAGTGAAAAACAACCACTGAGAGTGCATGGAAGTTTATTAATCATTTCCAGCAGCTGGTTATTCCCTGACACAGTTTGAGAACCAAGACTGAAGCTTTATCATCACTTCCTGGCCTGTATAGCTGTACACAAAATAAGTGTCCAAAAAGGATGAAGGGTAACCCTCTTCTTTAGAAGCATAGGTATTCACACATAATTTAGAGAAGACTCTTGAAGTCACTGGCAATGTTATATGTGCTACCAGAAAGCAACAGAAAGTTGCTATGACCTGTGTCCGTGTCTTATGGACAGACAAGGATCATTATGGTTTTAAACTTTACCTTCTCTAAATAAGTCTGTAGTGACTCCAGCCCCTGGTGCTGGACAAGATCTTCAAGAATATCTTCTATCTTCCAGGATACATCCTCAGTCCCCCTGAAAACATGAGAGGTAAGGAAGGAAAACCACACAGTGAAGCACTGGGATAAATCCCAAGTGGTATTGCAGGTAGATTCCAAGGGGGCTATAAGACTTTTAGAACAAATGAATTTTTCTCTATACTTTTCAATGGAATTGCCGTCGGCTCTCCTGACAACCAGCCTGGGTTGCATCCTGCACATGCCTGTCTGATCTATTTTAGGTATTCTCTTAAGGGGAGATGAGTTTGTTCTGCATCAGCTGATGATGTCAGCTAGTTTCCCACAAATACAAGAGGAGCCAGCGATGACAGGGTCATGTGCAGATGCTTACATTTAATCAAATGAATCGCATCCAAATTTTCACTTACAAGAATCAGTTTCAACAGCACAACCTTAAATACAGGCTTAAAATTCATCCTCCTGTCTCACGAGCAGGAACAACTGGATAATGCTTGGGTTTGTAACTTTAACACATGGCAGACCCTAATGTAAACCACTATCTCTCCACACAAATTGGCTCCTCTGTTGCAATGAGGGCACATGATACTCATACCTTTGGCAGAAGAGGTGCTCCTGAGATTTCCGCAGCTCCTTGCTCGTTTGTATGTGGAACCCCGTGAAAGACTCCTCTGTTTCTTCTTTGCAGCCAGAATGGATGAACTCCAGGAACTGGTCATAGATTCCCTTCCATCTCTTCTCCACTGGGAACTCCTCGAGGCCCAGCTGACTGCAAAACATAACAGGGCATTAGGCTTTTCTGCATCCCTCCTCAATTATTTCAGACTTCACCTTCAAATATGGAAGGTTCTCCAGAATCAGACGTTAACACAAGAACTATGGGAGCAGACAAGGATGGCACTGCCTAACTGGTAATTCAACAAAAAGCAACTCAAGTCTATTGTCCTGGCAACAAGGTACTTTGGGTGAAGAAAAATTCCTGGTCTGTGGAATATCAATAATCTGAATCATTGCTGGTGAATTGATCACAGGCTGTCTGCTCCACTTATGGAAGTTCCTAAATATAGACTATTTATTTCAACTGAAAGCCTGCAGAAAAGACTAATAGCAAAAAAGACAGTTGAGCAACCACCATCAGTAGCTACTGCTGCCTGAAAAGCACAGGAAATGGGAGCTGTTTCTGCAACATAGATACTCTGATCCACTGGAAATGTTTTGAAGCGGTAAGAAGAGGAAATTGAACTGGATTTTGCGAGAGGAATTCCCCTCAGAGGACAGGTAGCTGTCTTTTCCACTGGGACTCCCTCATTTGGGTTAACCTGGCTGAACCCAGGTGCTCCAGCCTGGCAACCAGAGCATCCCTTTGCAGGGTTCGGCCCTGAGGACAAGAGTCTATGCCAAAGGATGTGGCCTGATAGCTTCGGCTCAGTTACTCCTGCCCTGCATTCACACCATTGCCTGCCAAAGCAGCATCAGCGCCCCGTGAAGCTCTGATCCTGGCTCCCCAGCCTTCCTCCGCATAGAGCAGTATCCAATCCAGGCTCTTCAGAGCTTCATGTGCTGTGCTTCACTTCACGATTTTTGGTAGCTTTCCTACCTCTACAATATCAGCCGGTAATATTCATGTAGTAGCACAGAGGAACAGGAGAGGAGCAAGTAATGCATTTTAGCAGCCCAGCTTTGCCTTTGTAGCTTCAGACCCATCTGTGCGTATACACAGAAATGCATGTGTGTGTGCACACACGTGCACAGATCGCTGAAAATGTTAAGCCTCCAAAACTCACTCCAGTCTGAGGATGGGAGTACCTCTGGGTGAATGCTGGCAGGAGGGGAGCGGAACATCTGTTTTCTGCTTCTGTGCGGCATTAACATTAAATGACAAATTGCGCTCTTCTTTCCTTGCATATAAACCAGTTTTTAAGATCAACTCGTTCAGGCAAGGACTGCCTTGATCCCTGTAGGGTTTGATCCCGTACTCCCCTAGGTAGAGTCAAAACACAAGCCATGACCCGCCAGGTCAGCTCTTATTGCTCACGCTTTGGTTATCCTGTCATCCAGCTGCTCGTTCGATGTGTTCAGGGTGCCGTGCATCTGAAGACCTTGGCCCGATTTGTTAGTAAAGGTTCCCTCCAAAATGAAGCCATTGGCAAATGACAGCTTTCCCTGCAATGGAGAAATAAAGGGTTATTCTGCCAAGATCTCATTAGAGAGAGGAAACAAGCTGGACCGAGATCTCAGATTCTCTTTTCAACAGAGCCAGCTCCTAAAACGGCGACTAAGAACATCTTCCAGCACGGAGGTGCACATTTTCAGCATCCAAAGCAATAGAGTCATTAAGGTGGCAGTCACTGGAGAAAACACGTCCTTGCTACTGAGTGACACACATAGGATTCTGGAGGGGAAAGACCGCCACAACCACAGGGTAAAACATTTACATTATGCTTTACAAATGCCCAATGTCTTCTTTGAGTTATAAAATTGTCTGGCTTAAATTTGACAACATTTTTTTCTAACCTAGAGTGAACACATGAAACTTCAATTCCTCCTCTGTTTTTCCTCTGCTTGTTAAAACCACAAGCAAGTTTGGCCTCTCAGGTAAGGAGAATCACATGATATTCACCATGAATGCTTTCAAGATGTTTGCTGCTACCAAGAAAAACCTTAAAGTCTCTGAGGCAAATAAAGACATGCAGTAGCTTGACTCAAACTTAGAAGTTTTAATTAAATCAAATCAAAAGCCAAACAATATCACAACTAGTCTGGTTTTGAATACCAGCCTGAAATCCTCATTGCTCATAGCAGGAGGCACTCATCTTTAGATAAAGAACAGATTTTTCTGGACTAACCACTAAAACTAAACATTAATTTTGGAGGAAGCAGTATCTAAGCACTATTATCAGTCTCTGCAAAAATCCACCCTGACTCTTCTGGCTGAAGAAGATGATAACAAACTCTTCCTCCCATGACAAGGCAGTAAATGACAGGGCTCATTTGCAGTCATTACCGAGTGTCTGTTTTGACATTCACTCAGTCTGATATAACCACAGACTTCCTGTCAGGCTCATCATAGATTTCTGTAACAAGCCGGAGGACTAGTTTTCCCTGCAAAAGGGCACTTTATGAACACTTTGAGCAGATATTTCTGTTAAAGATCAACCACAAAATATTGAATGTTTCAGTGCAGTGTCCAGATTGCAAAATTAAGCTTCCAAGATCCCTCAGCTATGTTAACACTTGGTTACGTTAACATAGTGATGGTACTGTAACTCCATTTGGTTTATACATCATTTACTGTGTTCCCAACCACTACAAAGGCTAAAACATTTGTTCTAAGAGTACAAAAGCATCCCAGCTGCAGCTGCAAAGCACAGCCAAAAATACCCCACAAAACCAAAAAACCCCAAACCCCTCAATATAAACAAGATCGTAAAAACCAAAACAATGCACAAAGCCCCCAGCTACTTGAACTCTCTTAGCTGCAGCCTTCCTTCTGTGAATGAGACTGGTAAACAGAAAAAAAAAAAAAACCAAACCAAAAACCACCACCACCACCAACAACAAAATCAAAAAACCAGGAAAACGTTATTTTGTGAGGAACTGGGCAAAATGGGGTGGGATGGTATGAACTTTGAAGGTTAATCCATAGGCCCTTTTGGAAAGCAAGCAACTGTACAGAAAGGCTGAGATGAAGGAAGTGCTCACCTTTCCAACAAACGTTAGATCTTCTGTGAAGTTTCCTTCGTAGACAGAGTCATCTTCCAAGAGCAGAATCCCAGAACCCTTCATTTGAAAGAAGAAGTAGTGAATTCATGACATAAACTTCCTATCTGCTCAAATTAATCTAGAAACAACCACAGGCTTGGACTATTTATGGGCTGCAGATTCTGAGAACCCTCTTGAAAGCCCAACGCATCATTGCAATGCTCAAGAGAAAAGCAAGGACGTGCTCTAGAGATACCCCATTAGGCATCACTGCACAGAGAAGTACTGCATAGTCAGGAGGTTTTAAACAACAGTAGTATTGCATTCATTTCC
>JAOBAS010000071.1:43745099-43755711 GCA_025311575.1 Elanoides forficatus
GGGGAGGGGAAGCGAGCTCCTGTTCTAAGAATGGTCGCCAAAAATTGCCATAGGGGTCAAACTCGTGGTCCTCCCAAACCTATGACCTTTAGGTGATTGTAGCCAATTGTGTCATTCTTTGCGAGATGATTAAGTGAAAAGAGGAAGGCAGTTGCTATGTAGAATTAGCTTTGTCCCTTGCTGTGCAGTCAACAGGGCTTTAATGAGCATCTCCTAAGCATTCATTAAATAACTCATTCCATTACCTCCCAACTCCCAGGGCTGCTTACGGTAGCACAGATTTCAGGGAAGGAGCACCAAGATGCAGAACAGATACAAGATAATTTATACCAATGGGGAAATATTCTTCTTGTTGGGGCTTAGCCCACGGTTTGGGCCTGAAGGTTTATATGTATCCGTACCAGCCAGAAAATGTGGTCACTCTTAGAGCTGTAACACATTTTCCGCTGGAATGGTTTTCTTGATGGAAAGTGCCCTTTCTGGCAAAAATAAAAGGTTTCCAAGGGAAGCTTTTTGGCCATACCAATTTTCCACTAGGAAAACTGAAGTGACTGCTCCCCACCCGGAAGCCTTGTGAAGTTAAAGGAGCCTTTGGCAGCTTGCAAACCAAAAGACAGCTTTATTTTGGTTCCCTGCAGATGGAGGTTTTATGGAAAGCCCTTCCGACAAAGTTTCCATGCTAAACATTTTGTCCTAATTTGGTGAGTGGGGAAGGGGTTGTTTGTTTTTTTAAGCGCGTATTTTTCATGAGAAGAAATGCTTTTATTTCCAAGCCAGCTGTAGCAATGCCAATTCCTTTTGCTTTCTGCACCAACATCTAAACTTTCAATGAACCGGACAGCCAGCTTGTCATAGGTAAGCTCACATTGGAAAGACTTAATGATCTCTTAGATAGATGTAGTATGATATATAACTGTGCAGCACTTCACATATGAGTTCTGGTCTATAATTGTGACCTGATGGTCAGTCAAACAGCCAGACCTATAAGGTGTCTTAGCATGAGCAAGGAGAAGTGACAGTCTCACATCTAGTTCCTACCTGCACCTCAGGAAAGTGAAAAGAAACAAGACTTAATCTAGGCCTTTTTCTTCAAGAACATTATTATGGTAAAATACCAATGCTTAAGTTTTCTTGCTTTCTATTTTCCCTCAAAGACTAATTATGAAGTGAAATCTTAATCTTGCCCTTGATGGGGAATTCCACATCCCACTGATCTAGAGAATCCACTGTAAATGTGTACTCACCACCATTTTATCAGCATGAAATGTCCTTTGATAGCAGACACCTGACTGGGTTACTACAATCCCTTGTCCATGTTTGTGATCGTCGAGCCATGTCCCTATATATCTCTCCCCTCTGGAATGCAGTAGAAAACAAATTATGGGTTTTTTCCCCTGTTTTCTTAGATCTTCATCAATTTGATGTATCACTTACTGGGGCTAGTTTTACCTGATATAATGCTCCATGCAGCACAAGTGCCAGATGTACTGCACAAACTCAATTCATGTAATGCTTCCCGAGGAGTTCAAGCCTTATAGCAGGGGTTGAACACATCCCCCCTTCACCCCCAAGTCTCCCCATCAAAACATGAGGCTTTACTTCTGCCAACAGAAGCACCTAAAGCCAGCTCTGATCTGTACCACCTTTACCTATCTTTGTCTTCCCAGACTCCATATCCGTTCTTCTTGTCATTTTCCCACTGTCCTGTGTATTTAAATGGATGATCAGCTGAGAATTTCTCCAATATCCCAAACCCTTGGCGCACGTTGTCTTTAAAGTAACCTTTGTAGACCATATCATTCCCATACCTGCAGGGAGACAGACAGACAGAATTTAAGACTGTGGCTGATAGCTACTATTGGAGTAGGAGGCCAGGTAAGCGAGTAGATTAGGCTCATCTGCCTGCTAAATATTCCAAATATTTGACTGATAGCTCTGGAGCCGGTAGTTGGTCACTACTAGGAACGGGCATCGCCCAAGCTAGTCACTCCACAGTTAGCTTTCGACATTATCCAAGGACACAACACTTGGGCTTGGACTGGTCCTGGGAGAGGCCACTCAGTCCTTGGCCTCCCAACAGCTGGGACCCAGTGACCACTGGTTAGTCCAGAGTAGGATTAGATCAGATCAAGCAGGAAGCCAGATTTAACTTCATCTTTCTATGCTTGCCAACCATCCCTTCTCCTGGGGGGGCTCTCATCCCCCTGAGAAGAGCTCCCCTTAGCTCTGTCCATGCTGGCCAGCAGATCTCCACTGCTACAACAGGGAAAGCGCTTACGCTAAGGAGAGTCGTCATCTCTAATTATTGACGCGCTCTCACATTTCACATCGACGTGCTCTCACATTTCACACCAGAGACACCAGCACAACACTACTCAGTTGGCTCCGAGTTCCCTAGAGATTTCTGCATGTCCTGTACTCCGAGTTTAATTCGCAAATAAGGAGCAGAACGTGCAGGTTGTAGGAAGGAAGATGGGCTGGCCCCATAGGAAGCAGCTGGAAAGCTGGGCTGCGTGCTTTCCTCTGCCACAGTTGGCTCAGTGAAAGCAGGGGTAAGTATGTGCAGGAGCAACAGGCAGTCCAGTCGTCACATCGGCCAACCCATTTGGCTACAAGCCACGTGTGACCTAAGGAAAGACGATGCTGTCGCGCTCACTGCTGCAGAAACAAAGCAAGCTGGCCCTGTCCACTTAACCCCGTAGGCTGCGAATGAAACTGGTTGATACCCACGACCTGCTGAGCAGGCCTCCGCTGCCTTCTCTGGCCTTCTAAATGGAAGGTAGATGGTGAGTAAGGCTGGGACACCACCATGTGCCCACAACACAGTGCTTTACAGGCTGGGCTCCGAATTCACAGCAACGCTTTGAGACGCAGGTGTACAAACGACTGTTTCCAGAAGCATTTTGATGAGTGAAAAATAAAACCTTGGACTCCATTTCTTAAGCTAAGAAGTTGACTGAGCAAGAAAAGCAAACTAGGAGAACCAGCTCCCTTCAGGATAACAGTTACGACTTCCAGACCAACAATCTCATCTATCATTAAGGAACCCATTCTACACAAGATTTCGTTCAGAGAGCACGGCCAGGGGAGACGGAGCGAGCTGTGTGCTCCACCAAGTCTGTCCAGGGCTGATGGCACACCATGCGCTCCCTGCTCTGCCACAACAAGCATGAATGCAAAATTATATCCTCACCTATAGGGCACAGAGGATGCTATGTTAGGTAGTTACAATAGTCATAGCTTGCGGAGAAGCTCTTACTCTTCTAACACTCAGGAGACTCAGGGCTGGGGAGGAAGCCATACTGCCCATCTCTAAAGCAAAAGCTTCTGGCGCCTGAATTATCCTGGGTTTTACACTGTGACTGAGCCTTCCAACGCTGAAGTGGGAACATTTCACCCTTTAAACACGTGGAATGCCCTTTTCCCCCAGAGTCCGTCTTTGGGTTTTACTTACTCACAGATTCCATAGCCTCTCATCTTGCCCTCGTACCAGTGGCACTTATAGCAGTCATACCGGTCTTCAGATTGGCGTGGGACAAGGCATATTCCAAACCTACAAGGTGCGTATGGCAGAGGTCAGCGTGGCAAAAGGCAACTCAGTTGCACTGGATGAAGTTTAAAAACTGAGGACCTTCCAGACTCCCAAGCTCATTTACATGGCTGGGGTCAGCTCTACCTCTGACACTATTTCCATGTGTCAATGGACTTGGCCCAAGGAAGAGCACATCTCCTTGTGAGCTGCATTCACAGTTTCTCATTGCTGCTTCTACAGAGCTACTTTCAGTGGTGTTGGTTTTTTCCCCAGTTTAGGGGCTGAGTTAGACCACCAAAGCAATAGCTTTGGTCCAAACAAAATGTTTTCTTAATACTGTCATGAAGTATTTGAGATATTTTTTCCCTTTAAAAATCTAACCTATTCTGGAACTCATGTTGAAATGAGAAAACTAAAAGTCTTACTTCCAAAAAACTTTAGAATAATAATATTTGAATTTCATAGTATGGTTTCTTTCCCCTGAAAACTCCTCATTTAAGAGGTTTTTAAAGATATCTAAAAGTAACTTTTTCAAGGCATTTCATATGAATAAATTCACCTAGATTTAGAGTTCAGGGGTCAGATTCATCCATCTGGATGGATATGTCTGCATCTGAACTGGTCATCTGCCCACACTTCTTTTATTGTAGTCACTGTCAGTCTACTCACTCTAGGTTACAACGTACTCAAGCTTAAGCCAGGTGTCTAAAATAGGTCAGATGAATTGGGCCATAACAGTAAGTAGAGTCCCCCAACAAGACACCAGTGTCCCTGTAGCTCTGGAAGGAACCATTTCTTAGCATATTTTGGAAGCCAGAAATGCCCTGTTTTTCAAGGCTTACCCATGCTCCAAGCCCTCTTTGAAATCTCCAACGTGGTTGCGTCCATCACGCCACTTCAGTGTCCCCCTGCAATTTGAAGCAAACATTACACAAGGGAGATCACCAGCAACATTCACAGCTGCAACAGAAGGTATCAAGGCACAACCTAGAAATGGGTAAC
The DNA here is from genome assembly GCA_025311575.1 of Elanoides forficatus. Lineage (NCBI taxonomy): Eukaryota > Metazoa > Chordata > Aves > Accipitriformes > Accipitridae > Elanoides > Elanoides forficatus. The sequence goes on from JAOBAS010000071.1 coordinate 43,749,634, forward strand.
ATCAAAACATTTCCTCAGCGGACAGGGACACAGAAGTTCTTCTCCAGGCACCTCTGGGACTCTGGTTTGCACTGTAAGGATTTAATACCATAATGTTTTCATGGCCTGGAATGAGTGGGAAGAATCCTCTTCCAAATTCCCTAATCTCAAAAGCATTTTGTAGAGTTGCTGGGTCATCCATTTAGGAACCTTGCACATAATTCTTTTGTAATTGCAGTGCAGCATGTGATTAAGCCTGCTGAAGTTCCAGAACGGCACATCCCCATAGACAACATAATGACACCACGGTCCAGAACTTCATTGTGCCAGGCACTATGAAAATAAAAGAGACAAGCACTGGCCTAAAGGGATTATATCTTTCCATCTGTTTTGCGGTGGGGGTGTTGCAGCAATGATTACACGAGGTAACAATGCAAAATGAGACAGGAACAGTCAGTGCGATGGTCAAATTACTGCACGGCCATGCCCAGTTGTGAATGAACTTCCCTCCCTCCCAGTCTCCCACTCCACCCACACCCACTCACTGTTTTAATTCTTTTATCACTGCAGACACAGCCAGCTCCCCACAAATTCCCCAACCAGAGACAACAGACGATGGTGCACTACCAAAACCATGACACATTTGTTTTACTTTCACCATAGTTGTTGTTTTAAACACCTACATGAGACAGGCTCTTTTTCTGGTATTTACAGGGAAGTGGTCAGATTAATTTTAAGTGGATTTAAAATACATCTCCTTTTGCTTTGCTCGTGTGAATGCTAGCAAAGCAGAGCAAGCCAGAGAGAATGCCTGCTCCGCCCATGGGGATGGTTGAAGCTACTTCTCAGTAAGAGTACCTCCTTCCCCCACACCAGGTCATCAGGAGTACCAGGACAGAACAGTGAAGAACGCAGATGTTTTTGCAAAAGAGCCCTGATTCACACTGCTGCAGCTTTCTACTCATGTGCTTTGCCATGCCAGCCTCTCCCTCACAGGTGGGCAAGGCATCAAGGCCAGCTTTGCTGTCCTATAACCTTGTATTAGTAGCAAGTCACATAGAAGAGCAACTTCAGGAGTGGGAATGAAAGCCTAGTAATTAAGCAATTAAAAGCCCAGGTATAAAAAGCACCTGAAGTCACTTAGTTCTGCCACAAATTTCCTGGGATGCCTCAGTCAAGTCACTTAATCTGAAGCAGCAGAGGTCTTTATTAATCTCATTTCTCCAGCCGTAAGACAGGAGGAGACAAAGTGAGACTCGTTCCTCTGTGTCTGCACACAGTGGTTTTCAGATCTCTGTTAGGAGTGCAGGTGCTGGGGAAGGTGGGGATGATGTAAAGGACTGCCTCAGGCATAGCTTTACTCTAAACACCTATTTAATGCCATTCCGGGGCAAGGCACAAGCTCTCCCACAGAAGATTCAGGATTAAGCTTTTGATTTTGGGATATTCTCATTATTTTAAGGCTCTTTCAAACCAAGTCTCTACATCCTTTTTGCATCAATAGCAACTGTAAACATAGTGTGTAAAACTCAGGACGTATAAAACTTCCAAATCAGCCTGTTTTGGTGCCTGAGGAAGTTGGTCATATTTCATGTTTCTTCACAAAAACAGAGCCTGTGCTCTATCCTGCATCAGAGGGATTTTGGTTGGGACCATTTAACCCTTGATTTACAGAGCATTCCCTTTGGCAGAGCTCACTCTTAAACTTCGGTTGGATTTAGTGAACAGTTCTCATGTTCCCAAGAAATGCATTTGAGCCTCTTTTGTATTTTTTTTTTTTAATTCCTTTGATAATAGTTTGGATGTTAAAATAGAATTTGATAGCACAGGGTAAAACTTTTCTCTCATTCACAGGCAAAGGCTTTTTTGGTTTTTTTTTTTTTTTTGTCATCACAATGACAAGATTTTATGCCTCAGGCTGAGAACTTGAAAATAAACATTAGCTCAAGTCTAAGTCCTAATTACGGGTATAAGTCAGTGCAGTGCCTTCAATGTGATCATTACCACATTATTAGGGGCGGCCTCTACAATTTACTGCATAAACCAGTATCACTAGCAAGATATCTACAATACAATAGGTCACGTGTCAGGACTCATACTTTGACTAAGCCCTGAAATCAAGCAAATCTGTCCCACCTCCCCCCTGAATCTGTCCTCAATACCAGATGTCCCTCTGGAAACAAGTGAGGCAGGAACCAGAGAGGCTGGCACACGCTGGGAGATCGCCAGCCCAGAGTCTGTGGTCCAGGTCCTCAGCATGGGATGGATCACCCCACGTCCACAGCCACTCTGTGACATCAATACCTCCCCCCGTGCCTCCACTGGACCCAGGCAGTGCTACACATAGACGGCAAGGCTATCCTTGCACGTTCTTGCTTAGGAAAGGGGCAAAAAAGGCTCCTTACTTGCCATGTGGCTTTCCCCAGTGCCACTCGCCCTCGTAGGATGCGTTCTTGAACTTGCCCTCCAGCCTGAAGACATAGGTGAAGAAGCGGCAGGACGGGGGCTCGGTGCCTTCACCAGTCTTGCCCCACAGCGGGAAATCTCGCTTCCCGGTCAGTGCCTGGCGGACAGCCTGGTTCAGCTTCCACTGCCAAACAGCCTGGGGGCAGAGGAAGAGGAGTGTTGGACTAATGAGTGAAAAAAGCGTAGTCGATCCCAAGAAGAGACACTTCGGGAGAAGCGGCAAGAAGCCGTTGAGTTCCCATCAGTTCTGTGCCACTCGGCTGGCTGGGCTGGTGAGTTATGGCCCATCTACAGCACCAACAGGAGGTGTGATCTTGGGTCCCGCACGTTGGATACTGCACCAATGCACAACACTTCCACGTCATTTAAGCCTGACTCTCACCACCACTAATTGGCCTTGGCACAGGACCACGCTGATGGGACTGTACTGTGCCAAGCTCTGCAGCACACACTACTGCCCAGGGCAGACCACTTCCAGCACCCAGATAATTTTCATCTACCTTCAACTGTCTAAGCAACCTCTAGCCACCTAATACAGTATTGGCTCCATAGGGTGGGGGGGAGGAACCAACAAACCCCACACTTCTTATTATTCTGCTTTAAAAAAAAAATTAAAAATGGCAAAAATCACAGAGGAAAGGCCTCAGCTGCATATCAGCAGGTGCAGAGCCCATTAATCTGTCTTCTGATCAGGAAGCTAAAATCCTGATGCTTAATGGGATTTCAACTTCCACTCCGTAGGTCAATGTTTTGCCTCCACTACGGAGCTGCCATCCCCTCTGCCATTCCCCTGTTTCAAAACTTCGTGCACAGTATTTCAAGTGGAACAGAAACACCCTGCCCACTGCTAACCTTTGTCTGCGGGTCTTTGGCAAAGAGAAAGAATGTTTCTTCTGGGGTTATAATGCGGAGTCCATACCTGTGAAGCAAAAGACATTACAGAGACTATGAAAAACACATTTCTCAGTCAAACAGCAGTTCCTCCTCTTCCCATTCTTCTTCAGAAGCTAATAGTGCTTTTGCAGTCAGTTTTTCCTTCTCAGGAGGTACTCAACTAGTCAACTCATCTTCGTTCTCTAGGTCTGGAGCCAAAACCATTTTATTATTGCTTGATTTCAGTAAGTCAGCAAAGGCAAGCAATGCAAGTCCAAGCTGCCGTGATCCCATCTGAGAGGTGCTGCAATTACCCATAGCCCAGAACCAATCCCACTGGGTGGAAAGGAGATGAGACAAAGTTTTGAATCATTTTCTCAGTTTCACAATCAAGTTGAACACTTTTTTTTTTTTTTTTTTTTTACCTCCAAGTGGAAAATTTCACTTACATTCCTGGAGCTGATTTCTCCCTGCAGTTTTCATCTACCCACACAAGCTTCAGATCAAAACTCTGAAAGCTGTTTCCCTGGAACAAAAGGCAGATGTTCCTGTTATTGATGTAAACATCACACTTTGCCCCCGCTCTGTCAATCCATTGAACAGCAGAACAAGACTGGCAGCACTGTAAATTCCCTCTCTTGTGGTCCACACATCTATCCCACACTGACAACAGACCTTGGAGACTAAGGAAACATTGGAGAAGGAAGAAAGTTCTCAGTGTAACACTTATAAGTGGTGTTCCACAATGCCATGGCTACAACTAACAGTAACAGACCTTCTTAGATGGCACTTATCTCCACAAGAGTTTCTTCCCTATCACGTGACAACACTCCCAAATCATCCCTGACACTCAGTATGCCCCAGTTTTCCTTATGATGTATCTAGGATTTGGACTCCAGATGGCACAGCCAATAGTGACCCACAGTACAACACTTAAGAAGTCACTGTTTTGATCAATAGCACACCAAACAGAAGAAACTAAAATGGCTGAAATACTAGGTAAAGACTGCATTTAATATGACATCTCCCTTCCCTGTCTAAAGTCCAGATGCCCACACTACAGAGCTGCTGTCGGTAAGGATGTAGTTGGCCAAGGTTAGGTGCTGGCATTATGGAGTTCACCATGAGTTAATCGCTGATGTACCTACCAGATTTGGGGGAACAGGGAAGGGAGGGAGGTTCAGATCCCCAGCACCAGAGCCCTCATCGGCAGAACTCTGCTAGCAGCCCAAGCCAACCAGTTCAATCCCAGTCCAGTTATATCTCCCAAAGCCTCAGTAACAGTCATAGCAGCAGATGAGACATAGTGGGTGGGAACCGCTGACTGAACAGAGATGTCTACAATGTATGCATCTCTGTGTGAGCTAGCTACCCTGCACTCTCGTCCTAGTGAATGGAGTCGAGGACATGATTCAACTCATCCTAATTTTGGCATCTAAAATGGGTCAGCTGAACCACACCCCGACAGCGCATGTTCCTCTCTCTCCCCTGACTATAAAGGGAGCCTGGGGCCACTTGCTCACAGCAAGATCACTACAGTGCTAAGAAATCTACAACGTAAAGGTGGATGAGATAATCACCACCCTATTTCCTCAGGCCTAGACCCTGGACGCCGAGTAGGACTGCCCAACGTTATCACAAAGGCTCGTGTTTGGAAGAGCCCGTAAGATGCATCAGCTCACAAGGCAGTCATGTGTTTGGACACCTGAGGGGCTGGCACATGACTAAAGAGCAAGCAGGGAGAGGTGCACTTCAAGAGAGCCCAGCTAGATTAAAGGTGCTGTCAGTCAGAGCGAGCCGAGTTGGACTTAGTTAACATGCTGCAGAACAGCTTTGAACACGTACTATTCATCTAGCTATCCCTGGCTGTAGGCACTGCCTGTCTGCCCCACACCCAGGCCCCAAATCCCTGAAATAGCCCCAAGAACACCTGCAACTTCTGCTCCCGTGCCACTAGCAGAGTCAACCATATTTAGTCCTATGCATGAGTGCTTACAGTATAATAACTTTGACCCATCCGGCCCTCTTTGAATAAGCAAGGACAGAAATAAAGGGATTCACACGCAGGCATGGGCTTGGGTTCCTAGGAAGGTGCCTGTGGTGGTTGGATAGTACACATTTACTGGGGGAAAAGTTATATGGATACTCCTCTGTCCCTTCTTCATTAGGCTTTCTTTTATTCTCCAGTGCAAACACGAGGGCACAGATCTGAGACAAGGTTTTGCCAAAAGCCAAGCTCTGCTGCATTTTCAACATCAAAGCAACCTGAATTTCACTGTCACTTATCCGCACTGCTCTTTCAGTCCCTCTGGAAGACTGCAGACTCACCTGAATTAGCACAAGGACATCATCAAAGAGCAAGATCCGGTCTGATCGATTCGTGCTGGCAGAGATGGGAAGATTTTTGCTATCTTCCAGCAGCCTCCTTTCAGGTACACAGAGCATGTCCTGCAGAGGGAACCACAGAGATCACAATGGAGGACCAAAAGCATCAGGAAACATCAGGATTTGGGAGAGGACATACAACTCAAGGCAACAGTTCCTGCAGAGGCCATTTGACTCGTGGCACAAGCTGACAGTGACAGCAGAACTGGACAAGGCACTCAAATTCTATAGTGCCCAGTGACCATAAGGTTTCTCCAAGGTTTTCATGCTGCCCTGCTTTATTAGCTTTAAATCAACCGCACCCTACTCACAGGCACAGCAGGTGTGGGGATCTGGGCTTTCCCAGAGACGGAAATCTCAACGTGCCCGTTCTCA
>JAOBAS010000071.1:43755811-43766245 GCA_025311575.1 Elanoides forficatus
TTGTGAGGTAAGTAGAAGTGTAACACCTCCAAAAGATCTCCCCATAAAACCACTTTCTACACCCATGACTCACTGTGAATTTGTAGCCCAAGGACTTCCATAAGGACTTGGTAAAACAAGCTTCATCCAGGACTTGGCTGATGAAAGACTGTAGCTTCACGTATTCCTTGATGGCGCTGGTAACCACATTCTTTTCAGATCCCTGATAAAAGAAGGCAGGGCTTGAACAGCCCTTTAGGTATGGCTGTGCAGGACATCTACTCTCCAGGCTACAGCTGCAGAAAAGCCTCAGCAGTTCTGAATCCAAGGGCTAATGAGAGTTAACTCTCCAGCCCCATTGCCAAGGAAAGCCTCCCAAATCCAGCATTGCCTCTGCCACCAGCAGAAGCGTGCAGCCTTAAGCCAGTTGCACGACCCTTTGCAGCTTCTCAATACAATGAGTAGCTCATACTATGCTGGACTGTTTGTTGCTTTGAGACCTTCAGGTGGGCTGCACTCCACTGGTGCTGGTTACTACCACCCCAGCTGTCCACTAGAAATCATTTTCCTTCCAACCTGTTTTGGATTCACTGACACCACCATGAAGTCCCACAAGCCCTGCATAAGGTGTTAGCATAGGCCAGCCAAGTAGCATCACATAAAGCTTCCTACCTCTTTGAGAACCTCATTCAGCTTGGTAAGGAGCAGTATATATTGATCAATGTGATCTCGGATAGGTTTGTGAAGAACAGTGTATAAGGTCAGTGACACAGAGGTCTCAGAGGTGAAGTCTGTAAGGAATTGTTTCAGCACTGCCTTGTGGTCCTTCCAGGCTTCACTGCAATATAGTGGATTAAGACAAAAGTTCGTTAATTAGTTTTTCTGCAAATTGCCACTCCTCTGCCTTCCAAACTTTATACGCTACCTCATTCCCCAAGAGGGCCTAGAAAGTCTTGAAAGAGCAAGAGATAACACAGTGCAAATATATTTGCACAACCAAACACACAGAAATAAGGCAATGAGGCAAACGAGCTCCATCCATCCTGCCTCTGGCCCAGCAGTCTTTGCAAATAGGAACCACACCCACAGATACACAGAATATAGCACGACTTTCACGATGGTTTGCACACCGAGAGGGTGACTTAAAGTGGCTGTAAATCTGCTCAGGTCTAGTGCTCATGCTTTCATTTGCTATTTCCATGAGACTCTGACAACATCTGGGACAGGCAGTGGAAATTTCCTGCCAGATTCCGACATCATCCTTTCTCAGGTCCCACCCCTTACCTGAACTCCCAAATTCCAAATCTACAGGCTTCCTCTCCTACAATGGGAGTTGTGCATGGCTAGAAAGAGATGGAGAGAGATCTGCAGAGGAAACCTTTCAACGGCTGCTGCCATGATCTCAGAAGATGGCAGGAGCAGCCAGTATGGCCAGTTCAGAGGAGAGGCAGCTGGACTGTGAAACAGAGAGCACTGTGAGGTGCGGTGCTCAGTGCTGCTCACTCCAGTTTAGTGTCTTAACCCACACAATAGCACTGTGTTCCTATCAGCCCTTTCAATAAGCATTTTTCAGCCCACTGACCTTTTGCTCTTTGTGGCATGTTCGAAGCCGTGGACTACAACGTAGTTTGCAAAAGTGACGAAATATCTGTTGGCAAGAAAAAAAACCAAAACAAATGCACACGAGCACAAGCTGAGTTAGAGATGCACATTAGCTACTAGTTTTAAGTGATAAAGGGAAGAAGCTCATTTGAAAATGTCATGTCAGGTCCACCTTTCCAAGGAAGGCAGAGAGAGATGTAGCTATTGAACCTCTCACACCTTGGCTCGCTCCCCTTTTGTCCCCTTTGCCAGCTCCTTAGTTTAACTGCCTTGTTGACTTTTGCACTAACATCGTTACAGGAAGTTTAAATCATCCTGGCATTTAGCATAAGCAGAAGTAAACTTGCGCAACTGTCCTGGAAAGCCGATCTGCAAAGGCTGAGCTTAAGATATCAGCTTTGGATGTATGAATTTCTGCTGGTTGGAGTAAAAGTATCAGGTCTGTATTATTGACGGTAAATTCAAGTCAACGTGTCTCACACCAATGTGCCTCATCTCACACTAGAGGGAGATCGAGCCATATTTTGTCAGCAAATACCACGCTTTCTTCCAGTCCTGTTTTCAGCTAAGTCATGTCCAGACCAATTATCATTTAGTACATCTTTCAGGGACATGTATTTACTGCTGATTTTCAGGCCCCTGAAGAGTGGTTTTGCTTCCTCCTGTATCACTCCAACAAGCATGAGATGTAAGATCAGGACTGTATAGAATGAGTCAGCAGAGGTGGGTAGGATCCAGCTCTTTTTTTCTGCGTGACGCCCAACAAAAACAGGGTTTAATTTCAAAATTAGAGGAAATTAGATCTTAAGATAAACTTCTCCTTTGTATCATCTGAAACCTCAGCCCAAGTTTTCATCTTTTATATGCCTTTTTAAGGCAAGCCAGTTTTAATTCACAGAATCTATTCCCAAATGAACAAAACACACTGCTCCAAACCCCATTCACATAAAGGCAAAGCTTGCTGTGCGTCACTTTCTAGAATGATGCTGTCCAAGTAAAAACAAACAAAAAGTAGTCCTTCCTTCTTCCTCCCTCCACAGGCATACAAACCACCAAAACCAAGACTAGATGAACAGCAATGTCCAGGAGCCAGTGTGCCCATCTCCCGTTCCTGCTTGGGTACCAAACTGCACACATGGTACAAGCCCATCTAGCAAAGGCTTGGCCACATTTATGGCCAACATGATGAATGAGGGATTGAACATTCTGATCTTTAGGTCATCCCAGGTGTCCATAAACCATTTTTCATGCTAGGACATCAACACACAGGTTACACACGCTACAGTGCTTTTAGTCAACATTTTATTTTGTGTTGCAGACAGATGGGGAGCAGATGTAATTAGTTATAGAAACAGCAATGAGGCAGTATGTTTTTCACATCAGGGTACATCCATCACTTGCTATCATATCCCTTGCCAAAAGCATAAAAATGTGGCACAAACACATAATATGAACTGTCTAGTGACATATTCTCTCCTCATCCCCTTGAGTCCTTTAAACCTGCTTGTGCATGTCTTTCTGTTCCTGATGACACCTCAAGCTTCGCTCTCATAAATTACCCAGGCACAAATTCTACCCCCTGTCCTCTTCGCATTTTTAAGATGCATTAACCCCCCCCCCCATAATTGCATGAAAAAATTCTGCCTTTTACAAGCATCCTCACAAGCTACAAAAAAGGTTACTTATTAAGCTGTCTGCAAACACACTACATTCTGTAGCACTTGTCGTGAGTGCTGAATGCAATCACTTCCCTGACCTAATGACTGAACACTAGTGGACAGGGCTGAACAAATTAAATGCACAAATTAATTGCATCAACCTACCCGTTAGTTGATAAATTTGGTCCCTTAGGCTACTCCAAAATGCTTCTGTACTTACTGGATGTAGAGGCTTAGAAACAGGTCTCCTTTCCAGACAGTATAAATGTCCTGGATGCAGAATGACTCAGAGGTGCTGCATTTTTGTTTCAGTATCCGGTAATTTTCTTCTGTGAGGTTCCAGAGAGCTTGAAATAGATCATTCAGGAGCAGGAAGAGCTTAAAATTCTCCTTTCCCTTCTGGTCACTAGGCTCTTTGAGGAAAAGATGGGGGAAAAATGCTATCGGAAAGCCTTGATTCCAAGAGATCTTGTGGAAAACGTTGCCAATATCTAATACTCGGCCCAATTTTTTAGTGTAAAGCACATATATTCGTATAGGAAAACAATGCCAGGGAGGAAGGAGAAGATGATTATTTACGGTTGCGTCCCTGCAAGTAATTGCACGGGCTATCCATGCTAAGGCTTTGTCTTTGCCATTCTTGTGGGCCATGTGGTCAGGGCAGCCTGTGAGGCTCAGCCCCAGCTCAGACACAAGCGCCAGAGGAAAATTTTCTGCCCCTGGCCCGAAGGGCTGTTCCCAGTCTCCTTGGAGGGTAGAGCAAAAAGGCGGCGACGTGAGAGGGAACCAGCCTATGGGCCTAATCCAGTCGCACCACTTTTGGCCAGACAGGTTTGTGAATATTTATATGGATTTGTTATTCCAGTGGAGCTGCTCTGATTTACTGCCAGCTCAGAACCTGCACCCACAAGTTTTACCTTCAAAGACGGGCATGACCACGGCCCAAGAGCAGGGAGGCAGAATGGGCACGGTTTAGGGGTTGGGAATGTGTGAGATGCATTTTGGATTTCCATGCACCATGCTGGAAACAAGCCTCAGGGTGGCTGTACAGGCTGATACTGGTTAGAATCTGGATTAACCTCTAAAAACAGGAACCACAGTTCTAGGTTAATGAAAGGCCACAGGCATCCTTAAGAGCTCACCATCTTAAATGAAACATCTCTACATACCGCTTACTCCAGGAAACCAGCCTCCAGCAAGTCCGTGGCCATGGAATTTCAATTATAAATCCTTTCATAGGTGTGCCAGTGACTCAAAGCTAGAACTACAGACAAAAAAATAGTCTTCTCTCACCTACCTGCCTGGAGCAGAGGCTTGAGGATGAGGGCATCTATCCGTGCCAGGCATGCTGAGAAGGTTTCCTCCACCTGGAGCAGAGATGCAGTTGCTTCAGCTGCGCACATGTCCTGGACACAACACAGAAGGCACACGTAAACTCCCTTGCAAGAGCATCCATCTACCAAAGCTTCAGTGCTCGTTGCAAACAATCAGCCTTTCCTGCTCTTGACAGCACACACAGGTGTGACTGCTGTCCCTAAAAAGCATTTGAAAATGTTAGAAGCGGAAACAGAAACCCAATAGCTCAATGCGAGCTGGTGTCACAGAAGACCGCTGAGGCTACAGGCCATTTTCCTGATGCCCCAATTTGAAGATCTTCTCAGGTGGGTCACGATGCTTCTTCCACATGACTGGAAAGGCCCTAAACTTCTTAAAACGTGTTAAACCTGCTTAGTGCCAGATTCGTTCTCCTTGAAGAAAATCCATGAAGTACAAGGCAGCACAGGATGAAGCAGAGCACGTCTTCCCGTATCTCTCACCAGTTTTCTGCCCGTGTGCCTCAGTCTGCACCTTTTGGCATTAAAAGCTATTGTACGGAGCTGCAGAGCCGTGCGATCCATGCCCAAACATCCAACCTTCCAGAAGAACAGAGGTCTGATGTTACTCCTTTCCGAGTAGGACACTGCACTGCTGGTTATTTGTCACAACCGCTGCGTCAATAAGGAAAGCTTGCCTAACATGGAAGTGGGCAGCACTTTAAAAAGAAAAGAAAAAAAAAAAAAAAAAGGCAGCAAACCCATGTGAGCAAACGTCTGTAGCTTCCTCCTTCCCAGCCTTACCCTCCCAAAAGAAATGCATCAGAGGAAGTGAACACAGCCAGCTAATAGCACATCATAGGAGACTGCTCTGGAAAAAGGCCGGGTGGTGAAGACACTATGGGCAGCATCAGCTGATATTACTAATGGTGATAAAAATACAAAACTCTGAGATTCTTTTAACTTTGTGAAGCAAAACAGCAAACTCAAGGGACTGAATGTGGTCTGTCCACATTTATCCTTAGCCTGGCTGTAGTGCACGCTCAAAGGCAATGTTCACAATAGCAAGCAAATGAGGATATATGCTGCAAAGATTTACATTGCTAAATTGGTGGCAGAGACTTTGACATAGTTCTGATGTGTGCCAACTAACCCGTCTCCCAGACAATTCTCAGGTATGGTCCAGGGACCATTTGAAATGGGTAGCTTGCACATAGTCGTGCTGTTTTGGGAGGTAAGGAGAAATTAGCTATGTATAGGTTATGCAATAACCGCTTGGCTACGGGGCTAGACCTAATTTATTTACTAATTGAGACATAACTAGAGTCTTTGCACTGTTTCCAGGAAAAGCTGAACTGAGGCTATCTGCTGGTGGCATACTCTAAGACATCCTGAATGTCTACCGTGATTGCTACAAACAATAGGCGAGACTGATTCTCCTTGTGTTGAGATATTGGGAAGTCAGACATAGAAGCCTAACCCTACTTTATCCTTCATGGGAAGAAATACCCCGAGCATCTCAGCATGGACTGTAAAAAGGCCACCTGGCTGGGATGACTAAGCTAGGTGGGAAGGTCTCATTTTTAAGCTTCACACGTGGGTGGATTCCTTGCCAAGAGCTTGAGCTCCCTGAAGTCACCAAACTCTGCTTAGGAACTCCCTTTCCAGGTCATCCTGGAGCTGGGGCTGAAATGGTGTCATAGCACAAGGGACGCTTTGCAGTTTGAATGGTTAGCTGGCCTGGTTTTAAGTGGTTGTTTGGATCCAGACACAACTGAAGTGACTGCACAGATGAATGACAATGTTTTCTCCTTAGTAACCACTGCCTCTTAAATTTCATTTGTCTGAAAAATGAGAAGCATTAAAAAATTCCATAATCTCATTAGTTTGCAAGTTTCCATACATCAAGATCTGCATGACCATAAGGCTATTTTTTGTCCCAGAGGAAAGCTCTAGGCATGCAAAGAGGTCAAAAAGCTGGAATCCAAACTCCTCCCGGCCCCTCCCAGTGAAGGCAACTGAGCCAGGAAAAAAAACAAAAGAAAACAGCGGCCAGCCAGCTCTCACCCCAGAGCACCAAGGGGACAGGACAGATCTAAAAGTTTATTTTTTGCCACCACTTAATCCCCCGTCTTGTAGACACAAAGATAAAGTTGTTTCTCAGAGGTCCTAGAGAGCACTCAAGCTTGTTAGAAATTTCTAAGCATAAGCAGCTTGCTTAATCAGTGACTAGAATCAGGCTGAATGTGTGACAGCATTTCATTTTCAAATGCTTCAACAGAGCAGCAGGTAGTCAGTGGGGTTGTACTAGGCTCACTGAGTAACAGCCTGGTGGATTTTGTTTATTCGTATTTTTTAATCCAGCCTAGTTTGTCTATTTTGGGGAAAGGAGGGAAGACAATTCCATCATTTCAGAGGGCTCTGATATGAGAGGGTGTCTCCACCTGGTCCTTATTTAATTCTGCAAGAAAATATTTTATCCTGTGCAAAACAAAAAGAATGGGTGCTAGATGCCAAACTCAGAAAGTCTTCCCCAAACTCTTACCAAAACAACCAGAGAACCTACCCATTCATTGCATACAGACAGCTTAATGTAAACTGAATGACTCAAACCAAGGGTGCAGATACCCACAGCTTTGCTCCACAGGACCATGATAGTCCATGAGCAGAGGCAGGAGGAGCCTGAGGAGCCTCCCCACAGCTGAAAAGCACATGAATAACACCACAGGAACATCACCGCCCCAGCCTAAGTGTTAGTCAGTTCCTTCTGTAATGGTCACCTGGAAGAAGAACTACGTTTGTCCAAGGTGGACCTACTGATCTGGATGCAGCATCCAACCATCAGCCGGTCCCGCACTCTGCCCATCTGCAATCTTGGTTCATTGAGGGTCTATTACCCATGAGGACCTGAGCCCAGACCTTATGGGGATGACCCCAAAGCATTCCCATGGTGCAGTACGGGGGTTGAGAAACCCCTGCAGCAGCAACGCTGTAGAGACACCCAAGCTAACTCTGCAGAAACCAGAACCATTTGGGTACTTGTTACCGTTATAACCTGACACAGATTTAACCCAGTGTTTTGGTTTGGGCTTGGTGGTGGTTTTTTGGGGTTTTTGTTTCTTTTTAGCAGTCATGTTCTCACCCTTCCTGGGAAAATGTGTGGCCTAATTCCTGCCTGAACACGACAGTCAGGGATCATTTGCTGAACGGGCAAGCACCACCAATCGGCTTTCAAAACAGCCCTTCCAGCACCACAGAAAGACCTAAGTTGCCACATCACATCACATCACTCAATAAGGCAAGCGTGAGTTTCAGCCACCATTTCCAGGCTTTCCCCATCAGTTCTGCGAGAACAGCATTTACACACTTATTCTAGCCCAGTCAGGCAAAGAAGATTTGAAGTTCATCATCTAGTGAACAAAACCAACACTGGCTCAGCCACAGAGAGCAAAGGAAACAATCGGGACCGCCCAAGGGCACACGGAGGTCACGTTATGCATTCACACGTGTGAAAAACTAAATGCAAACTGCAGTGCTGCTGGGCGATGGGAGCAGGGAGCAGAATCCTGGGGCTGTCACATGCTGTCCTCCCCCGGCTCGGACACAGCCTTCGCGTGACTCGGTGGTTTCGTAATTTTGTGTTTGCTCCGTAAAGGGCAAGGCAAGCTTGAGCAGAGCCACTCAGAAGCCTGTTCACAAGGTTTTAGTCTGCTCTTCATGCATGGCTCCGCTGCTAGGGAGTCCAAGACCATGAAGATGGTGAACTCCTGATGGCCAGAACTGAGGGAGGTGCACCTCCAAGAAGGGTCCACTAGCTGCACATTGCATGACAGCATCTGGTTTTATTTGCAAAATCAGAAAGTCTATGGCCTTTGAGGATGGAGACTTCCCTTGCAAAACAAAACAGCCACCAGCCTGCTTCAGGCTGTCGCGAGGAATGCGATCTCCCTAGGAGAACATTTTCCAAAGTATGAGACACATCTGTTTATTCTCTTTAAATGAAGGTAGAATAAAGCCGTACAGCACAGGTCTGTAATTAGAGAGGGGACACATAATAGCATTCATGTAGAAACACAAAAAAGACCTTGAGAAACAACTTTTGTAGGAGTTGCCGGATCTCTGTGGCTCATCACACTCTTGGCCTGTCCACTGAGCACGACAAGGAGGACAGAAAAAAGGGCGATGCAGCAGCTAATACCAACCTAAGTAGTTGCTGACCATCCAATAGATGCGAGCACCCTGGGTCATCTGGAGGAACATTCATCCTCAATAGGGTCTGTCCAAAGCTGCTAAATGCACATTTCAGCAAGAAAACACATGTCTTCAGGAGCCACAACAGGTTGTTATACCTAGTTTCAGGAAATTGCCAGAAGGGTGGGTGGAATAGATAGGAAACCAAGCAAAGAGATATTTCGGTGGAATGCTGAGCCTCGTTGTCAGCTTTGCATAGAACCCCTTTCTACTTCAGAGTCTGTAGCTGTGAGGCAGCTGTTCCACCAGGAAAATGTCTGGAAAGCCCCATAGATTTCAGATGTGACACAGAGTTTCTCATGGAAACACACGTCCAGTCAAACAATCTTATCAGCTCCTGTACATTAAGGAACAAACTGGACATCCACAGAAGGACTATTCATTTTCCATCTTCCTCCTGTGAATCCCCTTCTGTGCTGACGTTAAGATTATCAGTCAACAAAAACTTCTCAGATGGGAGAAACCTGTCATGAACTATGCTAGATTTAGGGAGCGCTTAGGGCATTTTAATACTAAAGCGAGTGGGCTATAAATGCCATGGCCATGTTTGCTGTAGCCCCTCCCCTCCTTAAACTCTTCTCTTGCCCTGCATCAGCCATCCTAAAGGGCTTTTGCAGCCCTTCCAATCTCATCTATCCTTGCAGTTCATAATCTTTCTACTACCGACTGCATCAGAAACAAGGCTGGTCCATCACTTTGTCACATACAGTCCTCAAACATGCCACGTTTTCCCTTCCCTGCCCTTTGAGGGGCAGTCAAGTTATTGCTGCCATGCAGATGAAGAGGTACCTTCCTACTACGGCCCATGTCAAACGAGTCCATCATCTTTGCAGAGGCAGGGATAAAGCTGCTTTAATTCAAGCTCTAGTTCAGAAGTAAATAAAAGCGTTCCTAATTGAAGCCAAGAGGTACTAAAGATACTTCTCTGTCAGGATAAATTAGAAATTTCCTCAGATATTGCTTTTCACTCTCTAGGTCACTTTCTCTCATGCCAGTAATGGTGTTGCTTCTAACTAAAGCATCTAAAGCCGTCTAAGAATGCAATATAGAGCATGGGCACTTACACTTGGACGGGTAAATGCCCCTCCACTTTGCAGCAGGGTACAGCTTAAAACATTTGAAATTTAAAACTCTCTTCTTGCCAGGCTGTCTTCTAGATACTCAGAATTCCTCCCTTGCTGTTAACCACTCACTCACCCTTTGCATGAGCATTATGTCTGTCCCCAAGCAGCATATAGCTCTAAAGGATGCACATTACAGGGCAGAATAATATACAGCTCTGCACAAAACCTGCCAGTAGGGAGTTTCTCCCTCAGAAATTAGCAGAAAAACTTACTAAAAGTTTGTTGTCAGACTGAGTCAATACCGGCCAGCACTTTATATCACATCACAGTGTGTGACATAACAGATAAATCTTGGGACCTTAAACCAAAATGAACACAGACCTAACTGTCTGTTTCCTCCACCTGGTCAGCTCAACATCAGTACAATCATGATTAATGTGATCAAAAATAGTTGGTTTTTTTGGTTTGGATTGTTTGGGGTTTTTTTTGGCAGCTATCATTATTGAGCTACTGCTGCCGTTGCTACCACGGCGCTTGTGAAATCCGTTCAGACGGCTCACACAGTAG
>JAOBAS010000071.1:43766345-43786404 GCA_025311575.1 Elanoides forficatus
GGTGGGGGAATGGATTAGCATTAACAGTTGGTCT
This sequence comes from Elanoides forficatus, assembly GCA_025311575.1. Lineage (NCBI taxonomy): Eukaryota > Metazoa > Chordata > Aves > Accipitriformes > Accipitridae > Elanoides > Elanoides forficatus. The sequence continues at coordinate 43,766,380 of JAOBAS010000071.1, forward strand.
TAAGGGGTGTGAGGGGAGAGGAAAGGTTTTTTTGAGCTTGCACCATGGACCCTAGCCTTCTTTGCCAGATTACTTTTTAACCTGGATCCATTCCCCAGCATAGTTTAATGTACCATCACATAAACATGCCCACAAGCAGGTAGGATCTCCTCATTCAATTAGTAGTGCCAGCTCAGAGTCCATAAACTCAGCAGCTCCTTAGGCCATGGGGGCAAACTCTGGTGGCCAACGCCAAGACATTGCTCCTCTCTCTGTCCCAACCTTTGCTGCTTTTCTCTAGGGGCCAAGTATCCTCATGCATCCTAATCGACATCCCCCCTCACGTGTCACGCTCTAGCCGAGTCTGCATTCAGGCGGGCACAAAGACCATTCTGTCACGTGGAAAAACAATTCCAGACTTTGTTTAACCAACACCAACACGCTGGAGCACATTCTGCCATTCAGACTCTGCTCTTGTCAAGCCTCAGATGGTCATGACTCAGGATGAATTAGCTTTCAGCTTGCTGGAGCCACCTCATAAACAGACAGAAACACACAACGTGCGAGTTAAGAGGTAATTGGGAATAAACAGGGCAGAGAGACAATAAAACCCTGAATCCCAAGACAGCCCTTAGCAGCATAAAAAGGAGGAAGAGAAGAACAGAGGTAGCAGTGACTTGGATTAGGCTTTAGCATGGGATACAGGGAGCGTGCCAATGCCAGCCATGTGAAGGAACTAGGCAGGGTCTGGTTCAACATTTTCTTTACCGGGGAAATTGCTGAGCAGGACAGCAATGAAAGTAGGTAGGCACAGTTTAAAACCACAAGAAAACGAACAGAACCATCAAGACTCCCACTCTGAACACAAGACCCTCAGGCTGTCGGTTGGTCCAGGTTCATGCACAGATGAGGGCAGGCAGCAAATATTTGGAGCACAGCACAACCACCTCTACCCTCAAGCAATGGGGCCGGCTCAGGACAAATAGCAGGATATTTGACCTCATCACATCTAATTAAGCCATAGAACTCACTGCCACAAGAGTCTGTCATTGCTATGAGAATACTACACACGCATTCAAAAGCAGCTGGACAAGTCCATGGAGGAAAAATCAATTAAAAGCTAATAAAAACAAAGGCATCAACTGAAGCTCAGCAACTCCCTGAGGAGGCAAGGAGCACATATGGAGGAAGTATTACTACAACCCTTTCCAGTTTTTGTGGTGCTCTTCTCCAGGCAAGTTCTTCTGCGTTATGAAAGGTGAGATAGCCTGGCTTGATAGTGCTGATTTTATGCATCACTCATAAAATTGTTTGTTGGTCACCTGCATGGCAAGACCTCAAGCACTGAAAGAACAGACAATGCAAGGTTGTCAAAATATTGATGACATTAAAACTCAGAAAATTTATAATAGCAGTGTGTAGCCAGGAGCTTACAAAGGGTCAAACAAGCATTCAGTACTCTCCTACTCTCCTTAGAAAACACTGAAGCTGCTTAATTGATTTTTCAGACCAATAATATTTTTTTTTTCTCCGACTTTTGTCTTTGTAACACAGAAAAACAGGAAGCTATGTGTGGGGGAGGGGAGTGTGTTTTCCTCCCTTTTTTTTTTTTTTTTTTTCCAAAAACAGGGAACATAAAAGCTTTACGCAAAAGCTTTACACAATCTTTATCTCACCCAGCTTTTTTTCTTTCTTTCCCAAACTCACACTGGAAGCTCATATGCCTTCCTTAGGAAGTTCACTCCTGAGCCCAGTAAAAACAACCATAAACCTCTAGTTGACTTTCAAAGGACAAAATCCATCTGCCCTTTCTGGGTGTCTGAAGGCTAAACTACCCACCCCAGACACCTTTTGTAACCAAAAAGAGGCACACAAGAAGATCAATTTTATCCAGTCTTAGTGAGATGAGCGTACCTTTGGGCATAGCTGGTCTCTCTCCACTAGCTACAGAATTAAACAGCTTAAGTATGACCCTTTACTTGTTGACAACTAAGGCTAGAGAAGATCACTCTCACCGCAATTAAGGATGTCATTCAGCCTTTGCAAATAGCAAGGCAAGTATGATAAGGGCTCGCAGGTGAGATGATGTTTACTTAGTGGTTTAATCCCCCATGGCCTTGTAGCTTCCATTATCATTATCGTTATCACTTACAAGCTGCTTATGCGTGCAGAAGCATAACTATTTTGACCCAGCAACTCATACGCAACACAGAATGACTTGGGGTTACTGGATGAAACTCCAAGTCAAACCTGAAACAAATACAGGTTGTCTGGAGGCAGCAAAGGAAAGGAGATCATGAGAAGAGAGAACTCAATGATTCTCCATTGGAGTGGAAATATGGGAAAGACAGAAGACAATAGCCAGGGACAATTTTTGTGTCCCAGCTCTGGTAGCAGCTTTGGGAGCAGGAGCTCCTCTCCCTTGGCCTCATACTCCCAATATGCCTGCTCTGCTTTTCCAAAGCAAATGAGATTTCAGCACAGCCTCAAAAAGCAAGAAGAATGACAGAGTGCTGCAAATCTGGGGTTTAGAATACGTGCTACCATCTACATCAAAGCAGTTTTGAGTCAGACCCCGAGTATCAGAGTCTGAATTACAGCCTGGAAACCAACCCAGAGGAACAAATAATATCAGAGGAGTGTCCCTTGGGACAAGGGGAGAGCTGGTAGCAGAACTGCTTCACAGATGATGTGGAGTTCAATGTATAGCAATGTCATCCCCCTGAACCATCCTCTCCACTCGGCACCTCCAGAACTTGAGTAGGACCAGAGGGGATTTCACTTCCTCGGTGACAAAAGACAGACAATCATCATAAAACTGTTACAAAAGCCACTTTTGAGATGGCTGGCTCCACCAAATATTCACAAGTGAGAGTCTGGATCCATTCTCTAGCTGCCCTGCCTTCTGACACCACTACTTGCCTCTCGTCCCAGCTAACAGGTGTTTCCTTACGCTAGAGGCTATCTCCAAAAGATAACGACGTGTCACTACAAAATGCCACTTACAAAACCTCCCAGATCTGCCCCACCAAGTGACCCATGCAAAGCCTAGGCCCTTCGCAGCATCCCCAATACCTGCCAGAAACAGGGCAGTGCTGAAGTCCGTACAAAGGAATGGGAATGGATTAAAACAGATTACTTGCTTGGATTAGTTTTCTCTGCTTTCTGTTTGGGTCCCTTAAACTCACTCAAATCCAGGAACATTAACAACAATCCCGACTGAAGAACTGCCAAATTTTTCCTCCTTTCTCCTCTAGTGGCCAAGGCCTTTACCAAAGACCGAGTGTAGTAGGAAGCTTCTAGTGCTTCATCACACCCTTCAGGTGCTCTTGGAGGACAAATTACAAGCCACTGAAGGCAGGACAGACCTGCAAAGAGTCGCTGGTGCTTCCTAACCTCTGATCATCATTCCGAGACACCACAGTTCACTGAGGTGCTTTGAGTGCCAAAACCCAAGTCTTTTGATGACCTGAAGGGCTGGTCAAAGCTCTGACAAAACTGTTTCACAAGAAATTTCCTGTTTGTTGAGCTCAAAGTGCTTTGCATGAGCCCTTTCCAATTCAACAGGAATGTAAACAATACCCGACCAGGCCAGGCCAGTGGTCTAGCTAGTCTGGCAGTAAGAGTAAGAGCTGTTATTTAGAGAACAAGCATAAGCTTGGCCATTTTCTGAGGTCCATTCCTCTTGTATTCCCCCAACAACCAACTGTTGCATTAGAGATCTCAAAGGGTGCAACCCTTTTCCTAGTATCTGCCTATGGACCTGTTGCCACTGAATTTATCTTCTCATCTTATCCCTCTTGAACTTGCTGATATTGTTTGCCTCCAAAATGCAAGGCAAGGGTCTAAATTGAAGGCAGGCTCTTGACAGACAATTCTGCCTGGTTTCCTTGCAGATTCTCAAAAACCTTGTCTTGCAGCTCATTGGGAATTGAAGCCATTGCGGCGGCAGTAATGAAACTATTAAGTTCAGGGAGCAGCTGCAAGGTCTAGGAAGCTTCCAGGCCATAGGAAATTTCCACAGACAAAGAGACACAGCTTTGGTTCCGGTCCAAATTAAACTAAGCTAAAGTTTAAAAACAGTCCCTCCTGTGAACTGCAGCTCCTCCTCTTCTGGCTTTAAACACATAGTTGTTTGTTACTTTTAAAAAAGTCTTAAGTGTCTTACTGTTCCCCTATAATTGGGCCTTTGACCCAGACTTTTCACTTAACACCTAAGACACCTGCAAGCTTTTGACCACTTCCCTCCCTTGCAGAAACCCAGGCGAGCTTATCAGCTTTTCTCACCCCGACTAATTAGTTGGCTATTGGTTTCTTTACTCTGCCAGGCAAGCCGTGCAACCCCAACATGAATGCATGGTTTCCAGCCTTACTTCATCAGGCTTGTATTGCCAGATGAAGCTGCCTGCTTGCCTGGCACAGGGGGAAAATCCCTCCCTCGGAACAGGAGCAAGCCCCAACACACACAGGATCAGGCAGCTGCCTGCAGGAGAGGGACTGCGCGTGCACAGGCTTCTCCATCATCCTGTTCTGGAAAAAACAAGATGAGAGCAAGCAGAGGATTTAATGCCTCAAGTCTAGACCATACTGGGAATTAAACACTTTAAAGACAACATACCTTCATTATGCAAGGCCATTGTGTTGTCTAGATAAAGCACAGGGGTGCATGCGAGTGGGTTTTACACTCCAGGAAAATGCACTCCATACCTTGAGTCGCTTGCACAGGTAAAATTTCTACCTGTAGGAAACGCTCCCAAACTTTACTCTGCCTCAGGACTTTTACTCACAGCACGTTACCTTCAACAGTCCAATCAGCCTGCTAAGGCTAACCTTACACCCCTCCTACAGTACATGGCTAAACATAAAACCAAGCCTCCGGATCAACGGAAAAACAACCAACCAACAAACACTGGTCACAAAACGCAGAAATAACCAGCGTAGAAAGCAACGTACCTTGCATAAAGCAGCCAATTAAAATTCCCCCGTGGTAAATGCTACGGCAGCAGCTCCTGCGAGGTTCCAAGTCCTGAAATACCCGGTGCTCCCAGAGCCGCCGCTCTCCCCTCCCACCTCTCCCTCCCACATCTAGCCGCCTCGTTTGCTGAAACACAGATCTGGGCCTGTTCATTAGATGAGACACCCACAGAGCTCAGAGAGACAATTACGAAACCTGTGCTAATAGGGTTTCTAAAGCAGTTGCTTGTTATTTGCCTTTTGAGAAGGACAAGAAATTTTGCGATCTATGCTCTTGCAGCTCGTGTGTCAGGGAAACTTAAAATATGGGAAACTGAAAAGGAAAAGGACGGCATGTGTTTTTCTTTGCACAGCGGTGTTTCTCAGCTCTAATCCCTTTTCACCTAGAGTGCACTCCACAGCAGTTTGTCAAATGAAGCTCCTGTGTTTTTTTTCCCTTGTTCTGCCAGTCTCTCCCCTCGTGCGAATTCTGCGCTTACTGTAGCTCACAGACGGAAACCCTGGGAAACTGAACGTTTCCTGCTATTCAGAGCCTGCTTCTGAGAGCGTGTGACAGTCTGCACTCAGCGCATGCAAAGTCTGTCCTCTGCTACACCTCGGCCAGCAGTAACTATTTCCCCTCCTTCTAAAAAAGAACCTAAAACCAAATCCCAAAATCCCCAAGTCCACCTATCAGGAGGACCCAGAGTCCTCCCTAGCCCATTTACTGGAGCTCAGCCCCCCACCACCCCCCTCCAAAGCACGAAAGCATTTTTCCAGCTGATCCCCAATTACAGCAAATCCCCACAAGCGTTTTGCCAAAGCAGCAGTCGTCACCATGCACTCGCTCTCCACACCAGAAGCAGTAGATACGCTGCCTGACAAAAGCCCCATGCCCTCCCCTTTTGCTGAAGAGCATGCTGAAGAGCACTAACAAAACCCCATTCTTTCCCAGGCGCTCCGACATGTTACGACTCAGCAGCTTGCCTTCTCCCCGGCTATAGGATTTCAAGGACTTTTACAAATTATTCGAACTTACTGGGCTGAGGGATCAGGACAAGTCATTTACTATAGGAAGGATGCTCTGGGTGTAACAGGAGACAAGAGATGCCTCAATCACTTTTTGTTCGGAGACGTTCTTCTGTTGGGTTGACTTCCTTCCCACTTTCCTGGACTCCTGGGGTCTTTTCAGAGATGGATGTGCCCATAACTCACTGTCTGCCGCAACACAATGGTTTACACTGCACAGGCAGGCAGAGCAGCAGCCCTCGGAGCAGCAAACCTCACACACAGCGGGGAACAATACTGGGGAAGGATGCAGCCAGGGAATGGAAAGGATGAGCGAGCAACGAGCTCAGTGCCGGCCTCCTACCTGCTCTGCAAGCTGCAAAGCCAAAGAGCTGGCGATCAGGACTTTGGCACAATTACAGACCTTTTTCTTCCAGTCCAAAATTTAGAATGAAATCAGATTTTCCACATGCTGAAGGAAGTGCTCGCCTACAAGGGACTAGATGTCAGACAGGTGCCTCAAGTCCTTTCAAAGTCTTTGCATAGGTGCTTGAGCCCAGGAGGACTTTCCAGCCTCCAGACCCTATACGGATGGAGATTGCTCCCTGCCCGAGCTTATGATAAAGGCTACCCTCCAGAAAGGGGGGAGGGTTTCAGAGATGCCAGTGCTGAGCATTTCCCTGTTGAGCACGAAGGTTTGGGGCTCTCCAGCTCCCCTGTGGCGTTGCGTGAAAGGCCTAGGAGCTCTGCTCCACACCGGGGGAGATGGACACTGGAGAGCAAACCTTACATCTAAGGTCTTCTGGTTCAAGCCACTGACTGCATTTGGGTCTGGACCTCAAGCTCAGTCAGCTTTGTGGCTTGTTTCTGTACAAGTTCTGGTCAAGCAGCTTGTTGTGCATGCTTTGGATTCATGTTTTTCCCCATCTTTAACCCCAGTCTGGTAAAGCTGTTTCAAAACTATGTCGACACAGACGGGTGTAACAGTTTGGTTTGGGACACCTCTTTTACTTTTGCTTTTGTTTCCTCAGCAGAATTCTGTTTCCAGACACTCAGCTAGTCCTCTGGAAATTCTCAGAATTTGCGCCAATGTCATGTTTGGTCTGAGACCTCCAGGCTGCTTCTCAGCCTTAACCCCAAGGAGCAGCAGCAGAATCCCCAAGTTCTGATGTTTGCGCCTCTGCATTTCAGCTCTGAGACATCTCTCCTGGATGTGGGCAAGGCAAGTCATGATCTCTGCGGCCCACTTCTCAGTACACTCCTACACATTTGCTGCCTTTCCTCTTCTCCCACTTCTCCCCAGCTCTAATCATCCTTGCTCCTTTGGATAGCAGCAAACGAGACAGCCAAGATTTTTCTTTCTCTTCCTTTGAACAGCTTCACATTCCTGCCCCCTACATGCTGTCCTCAACAGAGATAAGACCTCCAGCTTCCAAACCAGGATATTTCCCACCTTCTGCTAACCTGTCCCCATTGCATGGACAACTCAGCTGGTTACACAGCAGCTACCAGATTGCCACAGGCTACAGCAGGAATTCTCGTTGCTTTGCCTTAAAACACTGGGCAAAAAAATGACAGTGATTTGCTACTTGAGCAACCACCAAGCCATCCTAGAGCTAGGACCACTCTGACTCCTCTGCATCCACGATGGGAACCTTCAACACCCTATGGACATCTTTACATCCAGCCTTTAAGACCGGATTAGGTCTGGGTTGGATATGGAGGGTGAGACACAGCATGGTCCATCACCTATATTGTATAGACAGTATTTCTTAAGGCAAAGACTGATAAAGGATAAGTGTCAATAGTGCTCTGCTGTCCAGAACATTTCTGCAGTAGACAGGACAGTGATGAGGACACAGATGTTTCAAGAGCATCTAAAGCTGTGTATGAGACATGCTTCTCATCTTGTAAATGTAATACTGCAATTGCTTCCCCATCCTGCTCCGATTCAGGGGTAAGAAAGAACATACCCAAAGACATATTTTGCAAATAGGTAAGTTTTAGTCCTGATCAACCTGAAGACAAAATGTCCTGTTGGTTTCCAAACTTGAAGTAAAAAAAAAAGAATGTACACCTGTGAGACTTTCAGTTGTAAAAAATGAAACAACAGTAACAACAATCAGGGGCACATTGACAGATGCAGCTTTTCGTTTTGAAAAAAAGGAGTCTACACCTGGAGTTTTGTCAGAACTAAGCTGCTTCTACTAACAGTTTTTCTTAAATAAACACAGTGGTTTTCTACAGAAGTCTTCAGAAATCTTCCCTATCAGCTCTAGGTCTCTCTCCCATTATCTGACCAGATCATTATTAATGAAATTGTTGCTGGCTATCCACAGCCACAGATCTTAAACCCAGAGCATGTGATATGATTTCTAGCCAGGAGCTTAGGGCATGCTACTAGCATTCATCTCCAGATGGCAATATCAGGTGGTTCAGGCTTTACATTTTGCTCTCCTGCTTGACCTCAGGTTTAAATCTTTGTTTCCTATGCTTGCATGTGTCACTGGGTAACACAAACAAAAGCTAGGCTTAACACCGTCACTAGAAACATCTACTCAAGGCACTGGGGAGAGGCAGTTGCAGTGCAGTGGCACCGAACATACTATCTCGAAGACATCTACCCTTAAATAGATGGCACAGCAAATTGGCATTCGACCACCTATGGCAATTAAAAGCATTTACCCCTCTAGAAATATCAAGCTAGGTTTGATCAAGGAAACTCTAAGAGAAGGAGTTCACCTTGCTCCTCCTGCTTAGAGTTTTTAGTCACGAGAACAGAAACCTCTGCCAAATCTCACCCCAATTTGTACCTCATGAGAAAACGTCTCCTTTCATAGAATTATAGAATGGTTTGGGTTGGAAGGGATCTTTAAGGATCATCTCGTTCCAATCCCCCCCTGCCATGGGCAGGGACACCTTTTGCTAGATCAGGTTGTTCAAAGCCCCGTCCAACCTGACTTTGAACACTTCCGATGATGAGGCATCTACAACTTCTCTGGGCAACCCATTCCAGTGTCTCACTACCCTCACAGTTTCCTCCAAATATAGCTTTCCTGAAACAAGTTGCCTTTTCCATCAAGGAGTTTTTGTTTTGTTTTGTTTTAACCAAAGCCTATTCATAGTCCAGGTTCCTCTGCTGAAACTAGGTCCCAGGCAAATTCTTGAGTTCTGAGGCCAGAGATGCTGAGCCAGCTCTGTTGGCCAGCACATCTTTCTCTCATCAGGGCAATACCACCCCACGTTACAAGAACCAACCATTCTGGAAATAGCTGCTTTGTGACTCACTCAGTTACAAGAATGTCCTTGACTATACCAGCTCTGATACGGGGTTACTGAAGCATGCTCCAGAGCAGCAGCAAACAGCCTGCAGCCTCCCATTCCCACAGCATCACGCAGTGAAACCTCAACTGCTGCTTACCATGAGGTAGAGGCTGTTTGAAGACATGAGAAAAAATAAACTTTTTTTTTTCCTCTAACAAAAGATAGTTCCTCCTAGCATAAGTACCAGTATCATATAGCTTTCTTTTCCTTCCAAAAAGCTATTTTTAAAAAAATTGGCAGCTTCACTTACCCCTCAAGACATCCCAAGAGTTTCAGATGCACATCGGTGTCAAGTAAAAGAGGACTGAGTTGGAAGATGGAGGATGCAATGCAGATCTAAGATGGCACCAGGCCCATAACCTCAGCTAGTTCTGACTTGATATTTCTGCTGCCTTGCTACAGGCATGCCACAGGATCATGTGAGGCTTTGGCAAGGAATAGGGCAGTCATAGCAGCTGGGACCTCATTGGATCTGTTGTGCTCTAGCCAGCTAAAGATCAGACACAGCACCCACCCCAGTTGGGAGCAACAAGCTGAAGTACTCACATTCACTCAGGGGACTCTAACATAGAGGTGGATGTCTGATCCAAGCACGTACTCTCTAACTCATGTGCCCTGCAAGCCCAGAAGCACAGTATTTGTGCATGCCATTGGGAAACTATGCATGGAAACAGGAGCTAAATGTGCAATTATTCATATCTCATGCCAAAGATGTTTCACAATCTTCTTGATAATCAAACCTGTCCCGGTTCTCTTCACTGAGGCAACACAAGTCTTTTCCCTAAAGGGTAAGAGAGGCACGCAAGGCAGAAGTGAACAGAAAACAAGGAACAAGAAACTGGGATCAACAGTGGGTACAGACCTGTTTTGCACATCTGAGCTACCATTCAGCAGTAAAACAGTGTAGAAGTCAAACTCTTCTAGAAATTCTCCAGACTCACATCAGAAGGCAAGAAGAATTCAGGCAATAGGCACTGTAAACAGTCATTTGTCTGCGTCTGTATTCCTGTCCATGAGACACGGAGATATCAGACAAGACCAGGGACGGATTGCAGCACGAGACTGGCCAGGAGCAAGACAGGCACAGAACAAGTGTAAGGAGACAAGCCATGGAAAAGATATTGATATGTACTCAACATCTTTTCTTACCACACTCATCTCCTTATGTAGAAAAGCCCCACACAAAGTTAAGAGACTGACTCTTCCTACAACCTCCAGTCTCGGTGTCTGCTAGACAGAGAGCTCAGATGCAAACTAAATGTCACAGTATTGATCCCACGCAGGCTCTCAGCTTGAAAAGTCAAGAGTTAATCCCTGGAAGTGCGCACAGTCAAGGTATTTCAGCTGTAGTTCAGCGGCCAAATGAAGTAAATACCATTTGCCCGGCTGTTTACATGACCTTTGGCAAGTCCACTCCACTTGCCCTCTTCTCTGTTAGACAACAGTTGGTCCTGGGACTGTCCCTGATGACATGTCCATGCAGTGCCTGGTCTGTGGCAGACGCAGTTCTTAGCACCAGCATTGCCAAAGGTCCATCACTGGCAGGGACTCGCTACACCTTTAAGTAAGTTGTAGAAGTGCAAGGTCATCCAAGGCATTGACAAGACCCTGGACAGACAGTAGCTGTTGGTTGAAGGCTTTCACCAGGTAGCACCTGGTTCTCTTTAAGGTAAGGAAGAACTGGAAAGGGGCAAAACCAAACGGGAGCACACTGGCCACCACCATAAGGGACAAAACTTTGGTCCTGATCCAAGGACCAAAAAGTACCCGAGAGTAACATGTCTCCTTGTGCCTGTTAGTCAAGCTGTACCAGTTCCTTAGGCTGTTGGACAAACTCCAGCTGCAACAAGGTGGTACTGAAACTGTGCATCATGAGCTGCGCCTACTGGTCCCATCCTCCCCCTGTCCTACACAGCACAGAAGATTAGGCTGCCAAGGCAGGAGAACTAGATGGTCATGGTGGGGATGGTCACCATTTCAAGGTGTGTCCCTCTCTGTGTGACCTGTGGTACTTGCTTCCACTCTGAGGGCAGAGGGGCAAGTCAGGATGCCCATCCATCTGGCCGTAGCTGCCATCCAAAGGTCAGGGTGCTACATTGCTCTCAGAACTTCGGAAAGCCCATATGGTTTACAGAGACTTTGGGAAGACACCAAGCACCTCTGCAATCGCACCAAGTCCCACATCATATCCAAAGACACAAGCTCATTTGGGACACCATACCACATGGCATTACACGACTAATGTGCTTACTGCTCAGTAAAGCAATTCTAATTCTTACTCCACAGAACAAAACAGATAGAAATACCAGTCCTTAGAGCAGCTACCTTCGACAGTGACAGCTGGCCAGTCCAAGAAATCCACTGAGACTCTACTTGAGGATTACTTCTCTGTAACAACAAATACAAAAACAATGAAGCCTTTTTTAAATGAACCCATAATGCCCACTTAGTTACAAGAATGAAACATGACTCATGATTCCAAACTATTGCTCTGTGGTAGCTTGTCTAACCAAAGGCCTTGCTAAAAACGAAAACTGCCTCTGTCAGTCAGTCCCAATTCCACAAGAGCTCCTATACATGCAGGAAGCTAGAAAACAGGAAAACAGACACAAAGAAACCCACTTTCCTATGCTAGCATCAAGCTGTCATCTTTCAGCTCAGAACAGCTTCTTCCTCTATGCAAAGTTACCTGAAACCATGAGCCGTTCAGTGGTTAGTTGGATGCATAAGTATCCAGAAAACTGTGTAATGATAAAAGCAGCATTGTATTGCTCTTTCATTGTAGCAGAGTGATTACAACCCTTCTGGCTCTGAAAATGACATGAAAATTTGTCTGAGCTGGAGCAGAGAAGCGGTACCAGTGAGATAAGCAAGTACTTAATTGCTTGAATCTTTTGCGCTGCAGAACAGCACAGACATCTATAGTGCTTGACTGCAGGAGGACGGTGGCTTTTCCCAGGGCTCTTCCAAACGCTCCGAGCAGGGTGGCACAACCCCAGCTGCAATGCTGGGGCCCTGTTCCCATTCCTCGGCAAGCTATGTCAGATACAGCCAGTCGGTGGATCAGAGCAATCCGATAGCCAGAGGCATCTGGCATGTGGAGGTATGAAAGAGGAGCAAGGGTGCCAAGCTACAGATAGGCGAGAGACTCACTGAAGGAGGATGGAGAGCAGAAATGAACTAGATATTATTTTTTAACGTACGAGACATTTCTTGTGGCCAAGACCAGTCCCCCCATCACCCAGATGGGTTTTATGGGTACCTCCTGAGAAAGTCACCGTTTGATTTGAGAGGGCTGGGAAAGGCTCTCCTCAATTACAGGCAGCATGGGAGAAGATGATGAGTGCCAGCCAGCACATGAGCAACTCTGAAGAGCAGAGAAAGTATCGGCCCAGTTTCCCCTCCATTCCCATCCCTCCCAGTTCTCAAATCCCCTACTGAGACAGCAACATAGACCAGGCAGCCATCAGCAATCCACCTTTGCTGTAAGAGCAATGACGAGTGACTGCAACACTGTCCCTGGAGGCAGAGCAAACCAGGAGGAGATGACCTTCTTTCTGTGGCCACATGAGATCAGCGGCCCTCTCCTTGCCTTTGAGCGACCTTCCCACGGCACCACACTGGCTGTGTCCAACCTCTCACCTCAGTGGCTAAATGGGGACAGCAAGGCCCTGTCCCACTGGGCTGGAAGCCACCTGCAACTGTGAGGCACGTCGGCTACATGAGAAGTCCAACCGCCTGGAGACACGGTGCCAGAGAAACAAAGGCACCTTGCCCGCAGTTTTGCAGTGAATCACACCATTATATCCCGCTCCCGCAGTACGCGCCCCATCAGCACTGGGAGGGATTTTAGGAATATTTGCCTCGATGCGGGTAGGAAATGAGCAACGTTCTCGTTTTACGGAGGCAGAGATGGCAGGATTTTGCTGAACTCACAGCCTGCCCAAACTGTCTTGTGTTTTAAACATGGAGGCATCCTTTCCTAACCCTACAAAATACCCAAGCAATAAACTTTGGAGAGAGACACTGCCACACACTGAACATCACTCCATTTCCGAAGCTGTAACCCCCTGATCTTCATCATGGCACAGAGCCAAATATTTTGCAATAGGACCACAATCTCCCACAAGACCAATTCAACAACAGTTTAGCAGCATCTCCCGGCAGCTGAACACCACCTGAGCAAAAAGTCTGTCTTACCATGGGTTGAGCTGTCAGCCAGGATATGTAGCCATGTGAATGGAAAGAGGAGCTGGTGATGAAAGCTGCCTGCTTTACATTTTCAGCTGCTTTATTTACTCACTTTAAGGGGAGGGGAAAAAAAAAAAAAAAATAATTCAAGGAAGTAACGTTCCTCTCCCAAGGTGCACTGCAAAACATTCTTGGTAGACATGGAAACCCCTGGCAGGCTGCCATCGCTTGGCCAGTCTCCACATTAAATTTCAGTGAGCAACTCAACACTTGAATGGCTTTTAGAGAATTTAAAGGGAAACGGCAGCCACAGACGGGTGATGTGGCTGCCGTTCCCCGTAGGCAAGCGTTAGGGGTGTTCCCGAGTTTGCCTTCAGCTCTGCGGGAAAGCTTGTCATGCCTTTGCGGTGCACAAGGCAGGCAAGTTATGACGAAGCCAGCTGAAAACAAATGCAGCCTCCACATTTCTCCTACAAAGGAGGTTTCCTAGCCGCAGTCTGCGGGGATAGAGGGCAACCTTCAACTACCTAAAGGGGAGCTGCAAAGATGAAGGGAAAAACATTTCACCATGCTCTGGGGATTAAACTGCAGCCAAAGGTATTTAAGAAGATCCATTCCTCCCTTCTCCTGGCTTCTCCTCTCTCCTGGCTCCCAGTTGTCTTCCCCTGCCCTGGGGCTGTCCCCTCTTTGCTCACGGTTGGGCTGAAGAGTGGTGGGGAACTGGGAGCCTGGTCTCCTTGGAAATCTCCACACACCCATGAGAGCAGGCAAGCACATGGGCTCGGGACCTCGCTGCTCTGGGGGAAGAGCGAGGAGAGCCGAGAAAGCCTGGAAGTGATTGCTGGAGGGCATGGCAGCTCTGGGGGTGGTTGGACAGAGATGATCCCACACTGGGGCAGGAAAGGAGACCCTCCATCTTCCCCCAAATCCCTTATTCCCATTCATTCAGGAACATGCATTCCACATGCCAAAGCGTTATTTCTCTCCAAACGCTGTAACCCTGCACGGTGCCTATGGCCACGGCTTCACGGTGCTCTGAAGCATGTGGAGGAAGGGAAGCAGCGTGTACCCAGCAGAACGAGCAGCGTAACAGAGCTGTGACGTGCACCAGTTACCCACCGGTCCAGTCTCAGATTTGTGTCAGCAGTGCCTGTAAACAGGTTTACGACATGTAAGTGAGCATGAGCACATGCGGGGGAGACAACTTCTCTCTTCAGGGGCCTTCTCACAAAAGACGCTTGCATTAGAAATCTCTGTTAAAAAATCCCAGCTACTTGGCAGATATCGATGTCAATGAAGTCAGAATAAAGCAAGGAGACTTACTTCCCTGCTCTCTTCTTACATGCTCGGTGCATTTCCAGGGAGACCAGACCTTGAGTCCACCACGGCTCTTCCTCCATTTGCCCATCATTCCAAATGCAGGCAGATAGCAAAGAAGCTCCAGAGTGGGGGAGAAGGTGAAACAGGCAAGAGCCACATCCCCTTTCAGTGGTTTGACCTGTGGGGCTCTTGCTGCCGCGCTCGAGTTGAAGACTGCGACGTTCTCCCAAACGGCATTGCCGTGCTTTTGTGTAGCAACAACGCCAGCGCCGCAGGGGTTGGCGAGATGGCATGTTTAGCAAGAGCCACATTTCATTTATTTCCCAAGAGGATGCAAAAGGCACAAGCTATAAATAGGAGGCTGACAAGTTTAACAGCGCCTGTGGTTTCACTAAGAGATCGGTGGTCATCCACTAATTGGTGAGTACATAACAGCGTGTGCAATGTGGGCTGTGAGTAACCTTATCCGGTGAGGGGCCATTGCTGGTAGGGCTGTATATGGGAAAAGACAACTATTTCCCCTCTCTCTGCAAAGCCCACTTCCTTGCTGTTGCTAAATTCAGAAGTTTTGCAACACTTTTTTTCCTCTCTACAAAATATCCAGCTCAAGGGGTCAGGTCACCAAATTACAAGTAGTTGCTTGCATATAAGGAGTTAGTTTGTCCTCCTTGTCATTAAAAAAAAAAAAAAAAAAAAAAAATTAGAAAAAAACCCAAAAAACCTCTGAAGCCTTAAAGGAATAGAAGGCCAACATGAAATCTTGTAATTTAAAATCCCATCAGAGGATTCTGCACTGACCCACTCCAGGTATTTTCAAATTGTCCCAAGAAAAGAAGCCAAAATGAAGTTATGAAGTGCTGAAAGGTCTGGAGTCTTCAGAAATCTACATTTTTTTCCCCTGAAAACTAAAAGAGGCACTCTGCTTCAGTGTCCCATATATAGAATAAGAAATCTGGAGGTTGGAAAAAAAACCCATCAGGTTTGTTTGTGCTATTTTTGCATTGCTCTTGGCACAAATGTTTTCCAGCAGTGGTTTGATGCCACAGCAGGCCTGGTTCATGAGCACACAGAGAGGAGATAGCTCTCCATCAGCTGCAGGAAAGTCACAGTCTAACTTGCTCAGTGCATGAAAAAACAAAACTCCAAACCCCACACCTCTTGAGACACCAGAAGTAAAAGGATGGGAGCAGAGCTGAACTCCCAGCTGATGGGCAAGGCACTAATAATAAGCTGCACTCTGGAAAGAGCAACCCAGACACTTAGGGAGCTTATACTGCGTTTCACCCAGAGCGCAGCAGGTGCATTTCCACAAGCTCCTCTTAAGCAGACTTGTACTAGTGCTTCGACAATGTTTTCTAAAAGGAAGCACTCCCATAAGCAGCAGGACCGGCAGCCCAGTTTGTGGTGGATTTATGCCCTGTAGTTGCATTCGCTGGTGTTTAACAAGGTGCAGGCACAACCCAAAGCTCCCCATGGCTCGGCTGGTCGTAGCATCTCTGCCCAGCACAAATCCTCTGGTGTCCAGCAAGAATTGTCCGCATACTATCCTTCTTCCTTCCATGGGGACTACAACTGATTTAATTTTTTACCCAGCGGTGTGGGTTTTTTAAAAAAATGAAACGCACAGAACCTCATTATCTCCCCTACCTTTCTCCCTTGGCCAAGTTCAGCTGAATTAAAACAACAGCAAAACTTTAGAAGTCCAGAAGAGGGAAGGTAGGGCAGAGGGAGGGGGAGAGGGGCAAGCAAAGTATCATGTCCAAAAGCCCCATTTCCTTAAGAAATCAAGCTGAAAAACATTTAAACCAGCTTGGTGAACCACTGCTTAGGATCTCAGAGCCCCAGACTGGATTTTCGTCTGGGAAAGGAGGACCAAGCTGCGCAATTTCCGAGACAGATGCATAATTCCCTGCCTCGATGCTGCCACCGTCTGTTGCCTGCTGATGAGACCTCATAACACAACATCCCACCGTCCCTTTCCACAGCACCTAATTCTTACACCGATTTGCCATCTCTCTCACGCGTGGGAACACGGCAGCTAACAGTCCCCGTGGAAGTCTGCAGCGAGCACAAATGCAGCAGAGAACCGAACGGCTGCTGCTCCTCTCAAGCAATGCGCGCGTTGGCGTCATTCCACCCTCCTCTAATCTTCACAATCTCATCAGTAATGCAAACCTTAAAGCCGGCCTGCCTATTTGAGCTTGTAAAATATTAATTTGCTATGGAGCTATTTCTCCTGAAATTGTGCTTAGTTCTCTAAAAGTGCTAGAACACAGGAGTGACTAGATCCTCCTGGATCGCATCGCTTGTTTTCTTGCCTGAAATCCCAGGCTTCTCCCAGGAAAGAATACTACAAGAAGTTATGAGTATGGGAGAATATAGTAAACTTGGTTCATCCAGTCACTCTCCTCCTGACCCTCTTTTTCACTTTGTGGCCAAAGGTATTGTTTGCTCCCTGGTGGAAGGACAGTCCGGATTCAAGTCCCACGCTCCCTCAAACCCCTCAAGCTGTGCTCTCCCTACCCACCTGATTCAGACAATTTTCTCGAGCCCCTCAAGCAGAGCTGAGCCAGAGATAGCAACCCTGCAGTTTTAGCTTCTACAACCTGCTATACATGTGCTCTTCCCAGTTGCCTTCAGCTCCTTTTAGCGATCAAGTCCTGGTGAAGTTGCAGACTGTAGTAACACAGCCACAAGATCTTTCAGGGATAAAAGATGGTTTTAAAATCCCAAGATGCCAAATACTCACCTCTGGTAACACTGGACTCTGCTAGGATAGGGTAGCTGTGATGCTGATGATGCATCAGCTTGGCTTACAGCCCTTTTTCATTAGGGGAAGAGAATTCTCTCAACAAGCCAGGAGAAAAACAGGAGCAAGAGAGCTGGAATCAGTCAGGCAGCTGTAAAAAAAAAAAAAAACAACCCAAAACCAAGGACCTTAATGAGTGAATCGCCTTCCTCTGGGGGATCAGCAAGAGCTCGGAGCGCTACTTTGCTCCCTGTGTCCCCCCCTTCACGAAGGCTGGCTTGAGGAGCAGCAGAGCACTCTGTAAGCGACACCAGTCTAATTAATTAATGACTCCCCGGCGTCAGCTCTGTGGCTGCTGGTTTAGAAAGGAAGGCAGTAAAGAAGGGCCAGGACAGCACGCGACCGCTTCTGGTAAATGCTGAACGCTGCTGAGAGCTGGCTGGGTTATTCATAACCTCCCCTGCTTTGGGCTACAGAGCAGAAGTCGGAGAGATACTGGGAAGAGAAGATGGCGTGGGATCCACCCTTGCAGCATCCTCTTTCCTGGGCGAGGTCTTCCTCCCTCTTCTTGTCCTGCTCGAGAGCTGCCATGGCACAGTTAATCGAGGTAAGGAGCAACTCGCTTTACAGACTGGGGGTTTGGGGGTGTCCAGGAATGTGGTTTTTTCCATGCACGCTACCCTGGGAGGACAAGTAGGGCAGACAGCTGGGAATTTAAGGTGGCTCCAAGGAGTTAGAGTCTTCTTTGGGAGATGCTTGTTGCTTTCTACAGGCCCAGCACTAGAAAGAAGGTGCTTTTAAGATGCCGGTAGCTGCTGCTGAGGTCAGTCAGCACTTAAGGGCTGCTTTAATCCCCAAAGAGGGCTTGACACAGTGCGAAGGGCCAAAGTCACAGCACGGTGTTTTCTAGCCCAGTACTTTATGTCCAACAAGTGCCCCACATCAAAGGCTCAGGGAAAGAGGAGAAGGGCCAGGCATGACCCAGGTGATCCTGTCCCTGGCTGTACCTGCCCAAGTTAAATGTTTGGGCTGCATTTTTCTTCTTCTGCCTTCCCTCGTCTCCTCTAGTTCAGCACAAACGTTAATTTTTGAGGTGATGTTCCTCACCCACAGCTCGGTTGCAGAGCTTTCCCCTGAGGATGACTATGTGCTCCCATGGCTCCAGCTCCCTGCAGCAAGGCTGGGATGAACCAGGAGGGAAGAGCAGCTTCGCGACCCAGGAATACACCCTGGCAGTGGTTATAACTTATTGCCAGCAGTTTCAAAAGTGAGTGTCCTAGCTGGAAGAACAGCCCCTCAGAATTACAGCTGCCAAAAATTTCGCAGCCCAGCCACTTTCAACCCCTTCATCACTTTTCCTAAGGCCTGAGCCACGTTAGAGGCAGCTGCTGCGTTGGTCCGGGGTTGCAGCCCCAGTGCTGCGGTGCCGACGAGCGGCATGTTCTTGCACCAGAGCTTGCTTTGCTCAGATTTCTGGGTTTAGCCAAACTGCTCAAAAATGCATCCGTGCAGGCATAGGTGGGCTCTGATGGGCTAGCATAAGAAAAGATTTTTTTTTTTTTTCCCCCCCAACGTTCTAAAACTTGGCATCCCTGGCTGCCCTGCCCCTTACCTGGCCTCGCACCAAGCCAGGTCTGAGCTCCGCAGCCTTTGGTCTGCAAATTTTAGCAGTTCATCACCAACACGTCAGAGGCAATGACAGCCGTGCTGAGTTCATATCCCCGTGGTCCATCTTCTGCCCTGACCCTCTGGCCGTCCCATTTTAAAGTTACTTAATTCAGGATTTTCAAATGGGTTTACTAATCCATCCTATCTGACCATGATATAACATTCCCAGCAAGGCAAACAGGAACCTAAAACTCCTTTACAAACTCATACACACCGTGCTGTAGACATTGCTCACATTTTTTCCAAGCTGTTCAGCCCACAGCAGCTCTCAAGGTGACAAGTGAGGCAGAACTTTCTCTTACAGTGCACATTTCACAAAGCATGCTTCGCTGAACCCAGGGCGACGTGCAGCCACAGCATCCTCCCCACCAGGAAGATGTTCCCTTTCATCATGTTTCACAGACACACACTTTACAGGAATTGTCCTTATGCCAAAGCAAAACAAAAACAAATGGCAAAACTACGAAAATTGTTATAAAGCAGGTGTAATTTTATGGTCTGCTTTACTTATACCAGACTTTCTTGAAAACTTGTCTACTTCTTATAGCACGTCAGAGGGAGCAAATCTCATTTGGAAATGCAAGCTGCACACCAGGTTAACTACCAGGTATCAAAAAATGAGATTAGATGGTCAGTTTCTGTATTTCTAAAAGCAGATGAATTACAGGCTGCTCCAAAGCTCTGCAAGGACTTTTTACTTCAAATAATTATACAATGTAGTTATCCTGAATAATTAACTTATGCTAAGCCAGCCCACCTAAGCAAATAGAGAGAAGGTCAAAGGGACTGGACATCGGAGCACTTCAGTGAGC
Organism: Elanoides forficatus; assembly: GCA_025311575.1. Lineage (NCBI taxonomy): Eukaryota > Metazoa > Chordata > Aves > Accipitriformes > Accipitridae > Elanoides > Elanoides forficatus. The sequence goes on from JAOBAS010000071.1 coordinate 43,786,384, forward strand.
CCAAAAAAACCCACCCAAACC
>JAOBAS010000071.1:43789988-43826827 GCA_025311575.1 Elanoides forficatus
CTATTACTGTTGTCATTTTATTAGTGTTATCATTATCATTACTAGTTTCTTCTTTTCTGTTCTATTAAACTGTTCTTGTCTCAACCTACGAGTGTTACTTCTTTTCCCGATTTCCTCCCCCATCCCACTGCGGGAGGGGGGGAGTGAGTGAGCGGCTGCGTGGTGCTTAGTTGCTGGCTGGGGTTAAACCACGACACCTTGGAAGAACTAGCTTAGGCTTAACTACTTGGACCACACATTTTCAAGCACCTAAGGAAGGGTAAATGCATTCTCTTTAGAGGGAGAGATTTAGCCTGAACGTTAAGACACAAAAATATGTGTCTACAATATTGGCATCAACAAGCAATGTGGGTGCCTCAGCTTCCATGGGAGATGTGGTCAATGCAGGCAGAGGCTTAGGAGCTATTCCACTGTCCTGCAAGAGACACTCCAATCAACGGTCCATCTTTGGTCTCAATATTCATTATTGGTATTGACTAGGAGTTGGTTTCACTTTCCTAAACAGAGCAGTCTAATTTTATTTTAGGCGCTGTGCTGTACTCCGCCTGTTTTCCAGCTGCTGCTTCAGAGACTGCAGGTCTTCCATAAATGTTACATGGAATATTTACCAAGACCTACATCATTGTCTCCTTTATGTTTAAGTTTAAGCTACTAAACTAAGCCACAAGTTTCTGTTTTATATAACAAGATGCTATACTCTTTCAGCTCAGAGCCTCATTGTTATTCCTTTCTGCTCAATTCTGCTTCCTCCTGGAGCCCCGATTTTTTCATATTCCTACAGGCACTGCCCAGACAACTAAGTGGTAGCAACATTGTAGTAAGGCTAACTTCATGTGTGTTTGCATCATTTTCTTTGTTATATTCTCATCTGCTTGCCTTCAAAAGGCTATCCCTGTTGAATTAGTACCTGAGTGTTGCTAATGCTGCTTCTTGCTTGCATTTTCTGTATTCCTAACACCTTTCTTCATCTGAAGATGATACCTCTGAAGCCTGACATTTTCTGCAGAAGTCTTCTTTACTGCCTCCAGTCTTCTGGAATCTTTTGTTTAGTGCAATTGCTTTGCATAGATAAAGCAATGCTGTAAGACTTTATACCACATGTAACCTCTTCATCCATCTCTCCATCTTCCACTTCTGGACCACACTGGTGGCCAAGAGCACAAGTTCACCCTTGCTGGAACGGTTTTGTTTGGGGCATTTTTCCCCTCAGGGCTGCATAACAATCACCTTGTCCTAGTTTCATCTCTGCCAGGTTTCACCTCCTTACATCTTTTCCTTTTGTCCCTGATACAATCATTCTGTTATCTTGACATTTATTGCCAAGCACAAATCAGTAACTTCAAATCTTGACATTTATTCCCATGCACAAATCAACAGCTCCAGATCTTGACATTTATTGCCAAGCACAAATCAGCCTTCCAATTTCTTGAAGCTACTAAGAATTACTTTCATTAAGGTGCTTTTTCCCCCCACACTGTATGTGTCATCTCCAAAAGCTACGAGGACTAGATTTGAGCCAGTGTTGCATCTTTCAACCCACTTAAGAGCTTGGACACCTTGTCAGTCAGCATGTGTAGTAATGCAGATTTGGACATCTGCTATCGAGACCCAGTGCGTGTGCACAGGCAGTTGCATAGATCAGCTTGTATGTGATAATTTGCTAAGCTGTGGTAGCTTGACCATTACACCACAGTAATTTCACTGCATACTTCAGCCCTAGCATTCGACAGTCGCTGTAAGAATATGAAGAAAAGTTACAGTGAGTAAACCAACGTATCTACATGAATGGTCATGGCTCTGCAGCAGTCTTGCTTCATGCTTTTTCCTTTTGCACTTTTGTCTTAAATTTGCAATATATTTTGCTACTTCAGATACTGGTTGACATCAAGAGCTTTTGTGAAACTACGAGAAGTAGCAGAGTTCTTTAAACTTGTTGTTTCTTCCCTCCAATGCAAGTTCAGCCTTGTTTAAGCTTATGCTGTTCCTCATCCACAACTTCCTCCAGAGGTGTCCATAAACTGGTACCAAGTGCTCCAATCACTAGCTTGCTTGCTACTGATGGTAAGCACGTGCTTCTACAGCCATCCAGAGTCTTGGGCTGTCCTCCGATTGAGGCACACAATTGCTGTAGCACTCGATGCGTCAGCACGTCCCTTACCTTTCTGTCTGTTTACACCTTCTCCATCTTTTTACTAGTCCAAGAGTTTGTTCATTATTCCTTCATGACTTAGACCAGAGAACATTTAAACATCAAAATAATGCCTACTACATGTTCCATCTCTGTGAAGGTTTCTACATAAGTTGTGCAGCAGTTAGAGGAGAATCCTGCAATCCATTCCAGAGCTATTGATCCATGCTGTGACCTTGAGACTATTTTTTAATTGCCCATCTCAGCTAACTCTACTCTGTACTGGGAATATTACTTCTGTTGAACAAGGATGATGCATCAAGTGTTTTGAGATCCCCAGAGCAGAGAGACTAACACTGGAAGGTTCAGCAGGCAAAAGCAGCAAAGATCTCTGGTCCCACAGCTCTATGTGTGCTGTAGAAAATGAGTACCGTCACTTCCAAGCCATGGAGCTGAAGGTGGGTTCTTGTTCCCTTACCTTCAGATCTGCAATTTGCATTCTTTTTTAGTTTATTTTATTCTGGATTCTTTGAGGACATGATATCTGTGATTATTGCTCATTAATTATTGACTGTAAAGTAAAACAACCTGCTGAACATCATCAGGTTCTGGTGCATGAGATACCCCATGGCTGGTCATGAGACAGGGAACCAGGTTACACAACCCACACACCCTCATGAGAAAACACACTTCTTGGATGCAGAGTGGTGCTACAGGCTCTCTCTCTTGTCTTGGGACTCTTTGTAGCAGAGCACCACTCACACCAACCATTCCACCATAGTCAAGAAAGCGTGGAGCATTGTGCTGCTGTGTGCAACACGGGCCTGCAAGTGCCACAGCGAGGCAGACGGAAGGAAGGACCATTGGCAATGTGCAGGGCTTGGCTGAGCAGGGAGTACGTGCACGATACCCTCCAGAGCTGCAGCTCCTCTCCCTGCGCTATCGCTGGGTCCTTTGGGGACTTTCTCCTAAGACAGTCCAGAGCAATAGCTACAGTCAGCCTTAAACCTACAGCCATCTACAGAGCTAACCCTTCATCTCTGCTCCCATCTGGTATAACCGTGGCAGGTCTAACACCAACCATGTCCTGGTTTGTCTCTTTTACCTTCTTGATGTGCACTTAAGACTTATCCAGATATGCAGAGTTCCAGCAGAAGCCCCACAATTTCCTTTTCTTACCAGTTTTCCTCTTTATATCTGGCTCCCTTTCCCAGTTGCCCATCAGAGACAAGTCTGGAAGAAAAGACCCGTCCTTTGGAGAGCTGAGCTTCAAAAAATGGCAAAATCATGCCAATTACTGCAAAAGAAACGTCTCCTGTGAATCAGATTAAGGCTACCCTGGAGGTTAAATCCAGGATCAGTAGTAAGTGAGGAAAGCTGAATCCAAGGCAGGAAGTAACCTTAGATCTCTGGGATCAGCGCTTCTAATTAGATAAAACTTTCTGAACCTAAATCAGTGCCCTGATCCCTCCCTAGGGCTGCTCTCTACCACAGCTTCTTCAATTTCTTTTCTTCCTTGCTGGCTGCTTTGTAAGGAGTAGAAAGAAGTCCTACAGTTGAAAACGGAGATCTTTTGACATCAAGTATCACAGATTCTTACCCCTTTAGTAGTCCCAGGTGCCTCTACACAAGACCCCACCACTCTGGCCAGACTTTCTTTCTCCCTTAGTTCACCTGTAGCAGTTCTGGTGTTGGAGCACTGGATGCCCCCTGGCTATTCCCTGCACCACGGGAGAAGGGTGGCTGTCACAAATTGCAATGGCGTGTGGCCAGGTGGTGCTGAGTAGCCAAGACAGCTTGGAAGAGACCAGCTCAGACAACAATCCTCTTCACCACAGATGGATTCCGAATAGGATGCCCCTGGGAGACAAAGCACTCCAGACACGGCGGGAAGCATCCTTCATTAGGAAGAGACTAAAATATGGTTTGTATTGCACAAATAGACAAGTAATTGGAGAGCGGCTCCAGCTACAATTCACTCTGTGGTATCCATTACAGCTGTGTTTTAACAGCATTTTCATGGGCTGAGAAGGGAAGGGCACTGCAGGGAATCAGATGTGCCTATTTGGGAGAATTTTTTAATTTTTTTTTATTTTTTTTTATTTACAAATGAAGTGTTTTCAACTTCTATCAAAAAGCTATTTCCAATTCAGATCAGGTCCTACATTCAGATATAAGGCAATAAAGGTGATTTGCTAACAACCCTTCTGAAAGGTCAGTAGCAGGTTTACCCTCTATGATTTGCTGCACCACAACACATGTAATGTGAAGTTCATTAACAGTGTGGGGTTGTTGACCTCTGATTTTCTAAGCCGTAAGCCAAGAGAAGAAGCGCTGCTTTGTTGGTATGTGTGACCCTTCCATATCATCATTGCACTGGGACCACAGGAGTTGAAACATGTTCAACCCTATTTCAGAGATGGGGAACTGAGGCACACAAGAACTAAGGACTGGATCTGCAATGAGACTTAGGTACCTTGTTTGTCCAACATTTAGCTCCTATGGAGGCCATCAGGTCCTTGTCCCATTTCTATCTAAATGCTCACTCCAGAGAAGTTTCTTCTACTGATATCTGCAAGGCTGTTTGACCCAGACTTTCCCATAGATGTTGAGGATCTACTCAATAGTCAGTGGAGCTGATGTTGCAGTTCACCTCATCTGAAGTACTAACCAAATCACCACTAAATCACATAAGGAAACCTCACATCATCCTCACAAGATAAGGCTCTCATGATTATAATTCAATTTTTTTCACCCATTTTCCTATTCCCCCCTTACACTTCATTTTTAGAGCCTTTTCAGGAGCTGGAAACTAGAGTGCTGTTCATGTTGCATCACACACACTCCCCTCTTTACCCAAATCCCTTCTCTTTTTGTAGACATGCAGGACATTATCACATCTTTTCCGACCTTTGATACAGTACAAGCCACAGAATTTAATTCAAAGACCTCCTTGTTAGCCTGAATAACTTAACTGACTAAGATGCGCTTTCCTGAGTGACAACCAGGCTTAATACAACATCTACAAGACCATTTAAGAGCAGGTTTCTTTAGTCAAACTTGTCATTAGTGACTCAAAATCTGGAAGCAAGACAGCTTAGAAAAGGTGCTATTTGCAAATGAAGAAAAATACCAGAACTTTCTCAGTTCTTTTTTTTACATTTCATTGTAATTCATTACTAATTCATTCAAGACTTCTGCTTAATGGAGAATGCCACTAAAAAACTGACTTCCCCAAAACAATTACAAATTGAAAGAAAAAGTACACTTACAGCTAGGAAAAGTCCACTTAATTGTAAAAATAAAGATATTTTTAAGGAACGGAGGCATTTGGTATCATGTGTCCTACTTAAATTATTTTCCAGATCACAATATACATAAATATGTATATATGCGTGAAAGTACAAAAGGAACCTGCAGGCTACAACATAAGAAGAAATGAAACAGCACCACCTTGCTAGCAGGCAGTCTCATGGTTTATTCATGTTAAGGAAAAAAAAAAAAAAAAAAAAAAAGGGAAGCCAGGACCTTCCTGCTGGACTCAGAGCACAACTGGATTATCTCTACACATTTAATGTGTTCTCAAGTAATGCAAGGGCTCTCAGCAAATACTGGGTTGCCTAAATTCTTCACTGCAAACAACTGTTCATTACCTTGTTTTTTTATATATATATATAAATAAAAGCAACAGGATCCCTGCTCTAAACTTTAATCTCGACTCCTTGATGCTGTCTATGTTCCTTAATCTCCCCACAGTATATTCTCCTTTCTGCTATGAACCTCTCATACTGCTGGAGCTGTGGGAATCAGAGCTCTGCTACAGAACTGGAGCCTCTAGCCCAGAATGACCTGTTTTGAGCCACTTTTCCTTGCATTTCAGGAAATCTGACATCTGTGCTTTCTAATATTAACTTTACAGGTTTAAAGCAACATGATTGAATCCCCAGTACTTAAATGCAACTCAAATAGCCATCTAATTTAGCTTTCTCCTTTGACAACTACAGAATATGCTGTGTGGGACTTACTGCCCACACATCGTGCTGCCTTTCAAGGGTCCTTCAATCCTCATTCCCCAGTGATAATGGGATTTAAATCAAGTGTCCTTTCTGAACTTAGAAATAAGCCCCAGTATCTGTCCCTGTATCAAATCCGCATGGCAATTTCCCTTTTAAATATCTCAAAGCAAGAGTAGGGAAGCAGCAACGTTCCTCTGTTACCAGTGGGGAAACTGAGGCACTGGGTGCTCATACAACAGGAGGCAGACAGTGAAAGGTGTAGATATGAGACTTCCTGATTTTGTCCGATACCTACGGGCGATGAGGCCACTGCTGTGACATTGCTATGAAGCCTAGTGCCATGTGAGATGTCCTACAGTATCTGACAGGAGCTGGCATACGTGACAGTGCAAAACACTCCACACCACCTCAGACAAGACTAGAAGCCTGTACTTAAGACGTTGAATCCTACCCCCACTCACATCTTTAAAGCCAAGTTGCTGTGAAACACCACCAGAGAACTGCAGATCATTGGAGTTTCTGAGGTCTCCTCTGGAGAAGCATTCCCTGTCTAGAAAGGAGGGTTGAGGCAAGATCAGAGTGCAGATGTCCAGAGCTTGGACACGAGCCCCCGGAGAGGTACATGCCTGGAGGAGAAAGGAGCTCCACAACAGGACATCTGGAGACAAGATGTCTGCTACCTTTTCTCACAGCAGACCCAGAGCCAGCCCTGCCCGTAGGGCAGGTCAGCCAGGCTTGGCCAGGGTTCTCTCTGCCCAGCTGATAGATCTTCTACTCCTCCAGCAGCTCTAGTGAGGCCCACGCGGAGCAGACATGTTACCTGGTCCCTTCCTGCCCTGCTCCTTTAGGCACTGGGGTAGCTGTAGGCTACAGCACTTACTACGCAGTTAAAGAAGGTGGGAAGCAAGCGTGCGCCATGCCCCAGCCCTCCTCGCAGGCCCTACAAAGTCTGAGCGGAGAAAAAGGGACCGGTGCGGGGTCAGGAAGGGAACGTGCACCAAGAACGGGAACAGACCCACCAGCTTTCAGCAGCAAAATGGCAGTCTGAGGCAGGGAAGCATCTGCCCCATTCTCCTGGCAGGTCTTACAATATAGCACGAAGAGAAAAATAGAAACAACCAAACTCAAAACATCAGCATCGACTGCTGTCTCACACGCAATAATAACTTCTGCCCTATTTGACCCAGCAGTTCTCCTGCAGTGTTTCTCCAGGGTTCAGGAGAAAGGCAGAAATTACTCTCCAGGCACCCAGAGCATCCTCCTCCTGGGGGCTGGGCTGCTGGGGCCAACTGCAAGACAGTGCAACAAGGGGTGACCCCCATCCCGTGGGACCTGCTTTAAGCCAAGGCTCTAGTGTTTGCCCCCTGCCTGCGCCTGGCCGTGGGTTCTGCCGACCCTTGAATGTGCCCCATTACCATGGACTCTGGCTCCATTACTATGGATTACTGGGCTCTCTGCTCACCCTGGCTGCCACCCTGGGCTTGCCCTGCTCACCTTCCTTGGATGATGGGATGGGGTTGTGCTGGTGAAGACCCTTGTCCTGCTGTTTGTGTTGTCCTCCTTCAGCTCCCCATCCTTAGGGAGCAGCTGGCTCTCACCATTTAGCTTTTTTCCTCCTTCCCTTCTCATCTAGCCCTAGCAGGGCAGATAACAGTGCAGTGCAACTGGTGGAGAAGTCTTTTCAAAAAAGTAAAAAAGCCATGTCGTATTTTGCAGCCGAGTCTTTAAAATATCTTTTAAGGATAGGAATGTAAAGTATAAGAAATTTCCTCCTGACCCCAGGAGATGGACTCTCTAAAAAAAGCTGGGACTTTAAGAAACAACAGCAAAAAGATTTGCTTTGTAATCATGAAAATTGGCAATGCCTCAGATAAATTTCAAAACGGCAAAAGCTTTAGATACAAACTTTTTATCGAAGTCTCTATTCCTCAAATATTTCCAAATCATTGGGGGGACTGTAAACCGGGGTCTACCATCTCCTGTGCTATTGGCATCTTTCTGACTGTTTTAGGGACCCTTGCAAATCTCAAACCACATTTCTCTTGTTTTGTTTTTTTCTCCCTCTTTCCCAGGCCACCACAGAACCCCCAAAAAAGAAACCGGACCCTGTCACTTCAGAGACGGTGGTGATCTGGGGGCTGCGCCTCTGGCAGGTGATTGGTATCTTTGCCATCTTTGTCCTGGCAGTCAGTAAGTCATAATTCTCTGCCTTGCACCAACCACAGCACCACCCCAAGTAGGACTGGTTCCTGGAGGAATACAGACCAGATGACCATGGAGGTTGCAGACTGAGGCTTTTTAGTCTCTGGCATCACAAGGCTACACACTGAGGGGGTTTTGCAGCAGGGAGAGGCAGGTGGGGTCTTTGAAGGGACCACAGATGGTCCACCATGGCTTCATCTTGGAACATAGTGATCAACAGGTCCTAGCTGGTGGCATTCCAGAGAAGAGATACTGTAGAGCTGTTCCACAACTGGGACAGTGTTCACCTACAGTACCACATTCAAGCCCAAACATGTTACAGCCATGGTCCTGCCCTGTCGCACAACTGTACAAACTATATGGGAACTCCTGTGGTGTTGTCCCACATGCTGCGATAAGAAGTCTCAAGAGGTCTGCAGTCACAGCCAGACCTGGCGTTAAGGTCCCTAACTCCAATTCCGGGTGCCAAGACTTTCAACTTGATTTTGGCAGGGCTTTCAAGACTTAAAACCCTCCTTTTTTTGGACCCAGGCATTAGGAAGCCACTGGCTTAGACCTGGTGACTGCAGTGGGATGGGATCAGACAGTCTCCCAGCACACTTTGAGGAGCTATCTGGATATGGCCAATTCCCCACCACAGTGTCTTTGTCCAGCTTCATCCCCCTGCAGCTCACTCTCTAGGAAGAGTATAAGCCAGCTTCCTTATGAGAATATCACTTAGGACACTATCAACCCCATCCAAATTCAAAGGAAGGTTCTTCTGCTCTTTCCTTGAGCCAACTATAACTTCAGACAAAAAAAAACCCAGATCAGTTTGATGCGAGTCAAATGTGATAAATCTGTTTCTTTCCCATCTTCTTGCTACTGTCTAGATTTTTGCGAAGTATATAACTAATTCATTTCTTCTAACAAAGTTACACTGACTCATCGACAATTCCCTTGAACTTCCTCTTTTTCGTGTTAGGGACAGGTGAGCAGAGGGACAGAGCCTGTCCCCAGTCCCTGAAGGTAAATCCCATCAACTTGGAGATCACCTCAAATCCTTACCCACTCCAGGAAGGACATCATCCAGCCGTATAGACTTAGATACATCTAAGCCTTCTAGGCATTTCTTACCATTGTCTTCTCAGTCTGGCTTGTGGCCCTAATTGCTTGTTAAAATTAGCTTTGTAAGTGAAACAATGAAGCATTTAAAGCAGCCGAAGGAAGGTCTTGAGTGCCTTAGCTTTCTTCTGCATCACTTCTGCTCTCATTCCTCACAAGTGACAAGCACTCTCCAAAACAGTATCCACGTGCAAGCTCTTGGGGGGAACTGCCACATCCAATGCCAACCCTGACCTACAAGGAGCTGTTGTTTAGAACACAGGTTTGCTGGGCCAGCTCTGAAAACAGAGTACTGCAGACAACTGATTTCTAGTGCTCCCTATTACTTTTTAATTTGCTGCTAAAGCCCCATCTAGATGTAGCCCTAATCTAATCAAAGAGCACAGCAGTCTGTGTGGCGTTGTCTCTGCTGATATTGGGGAAAATCAAGTCACTTCTTGTTGCCACAGCCACCTCTTTGGCTGCTGTAGGTAGCCTCTTATCAGTCCTTCCCTGATAGCCCTCCTGCTATGTTCCCATGCTCTGTTTAAACCAGACATTCACATTTTCAAAGCAAGTACAAGCATTTTCCTCTGTTTTCTTTTCCCCTCATTGCCCTTTCTGGGCAAACACCTGACCCTACACCCAAAGTCCGAGAGGTAACTACTACAACTTGCCTGCTCTCCATCAGGGAAGCTTATGCTAATTCATCACATGCCACAACACCCTTTGCAAACAATCACACTAAACTCCACAGAGCAAAGTAAACATGGCCAAGTATTTAACCCTAGTGACTCCATACATCATGTGAAATAGGCATCAAAATTAACAGCAATAGCTTTAGAATGCGAGTAGACTGGTGAAGGGGTTTATTTAGCTTGTTTTCCTTGGCTCAGGGGCATCAAGTTGTAAAGAAATTTTTGCCCCGGTAGTTCTGACTGTTTTGTTGTTCATTGGAAATTGGCTCTGGCAATACCAGCTTATTTAGGGTTAGAAGCATGGAAAGACTGCCATGCTGGCAAACCAACACATCAGATGATGGCGCACTGCTTGTGGAAGAGAAACTAAGGGTTTTTTGGTTACCTAAATATATCAGTAGCAAGATGCAAACACCCATGAAAATTTATTCATCAAGTGACAGCGCAGAAATGAAATATAGTATAGAAAACAACATATAAAAAAAGTTACAGCCTAGTTATTTAAAGTGCTGAAAGCAGTGAATTATGAGATACTTGTTAGGATCTGTGTTTAGACAAGCAAACAAATAGGTTATGTGCAATTCAGTAACATCTGCTTTAAGGTTCAAGTCCCCACTAACACACACAGGTAGTTCAACAAAATCAGACCATTATGTCAGCCTGCTACAGATATATATTACTGGAGGAGCAGGAAAGTATTTGCTAGGAGATCACAGGGTTTTGAGTTGCTGAAACACAGAGCGATAAATAGATTCAATGCATCACAGCATGTGATGGAGCCTGTTTATGGCTCTGCTGCTCTGTTACAGCCTTTTTGTTTGAAGAAGCTTTTTTTCAATGAGCAGAGGGGATTGGAAAGCAACTGTACCAGCTCAGTCAGCTTTACGAAAACAGCAAGTATTTGGTGAAGACAGCAACTATTAACCAAGCCTGTGATCCAAGTCAAAACAAGGCAGGTTTAAACTTAATGACATTAGAATAACTCAATCATACAGTCAGTTCTCACCAATTTCTCATATCTTGCTCCAGCAGCATCGTCCTCCTCCTTTGCTTTGTGATCCCCAAAGCACTGACGGTTCCCCAGCTTTACCAGCAAAGCTTTAACTCTCAGGAGCCGACGCAGGTTTTACTGTGAGTGAGCTCTTGGAAGCTGCCTTGGAACCAATCCGGAAAACCAGGCAATGTTCTACTTCGCTAATGGGACGAGAGCTGGAGAACAGCTTTAATGTGGCTTCTTTTTCCTGGTTCCAGGAGCACCTCCCCAGTCAGAGCAAGAGGGTAGCACAACCCCCTAACAACACTAACCCTCTACACTAGGAGACAGAAGAGCATCCTTGTCAGGGCTTCTCAGGGCCTGCAGGTGAGCCCATTGGCCTACCAGCTCACCTTGTTATCAAGGCTTTAAGGGTGGGTCTACTTTGTCCCATGCATTCAGGTGAGGAGTAAATGAGGTGAGATGCTTTCAAAGTTAATGCCCCTAGCTACTTTCCTGTAGGTGAATGTGGAGCATTTGAACTGGATTCCTTTCAGCTGAAATGGAAAGAGAAGATAGTTGCTCCAGAAAGGTATGGTCCCAGATATGGGTGATAATTGCTAAGGGCAGCCCCAGGACCAAACTAGAGTATCCCACCTGAAATACACCCAGCATGGACCCCAGATCCTCCACGCTCTTCCAGCCCCCAAACCTGCTCCTGCTGAGTGACAGGACTTGCAAATATAGATACGATCTAGGTGTGGTTTCCAATTCTTGCTTTTAGCAGCTTCCACAAGATGGCATCATCACATAATAGAAGGCAGAAAAAATGGCCAAATCCAAAACTCTCTTACGTTTCCTTATTTAATGAAAAAAAAAATAATTAAAAACCTCCTCCATAAAGGCATCTTATATGTCAACACACACCACTGAAATGGAAAACAGTCTCTGGAGAGATCTTCTGACTCATAAAAAGGTTTTGGGGCAGGTTACAAACCAAAGGGAGCAACTCCTAGCTCTACCCAGCAGAGACCAGAAGAGATGAAATGTTTGCACCCCTGTTAGCAGAAGGCTTTTCTGTCTGTCCTGCAACAACTGATAGCCGACTTTCTCAGATACCATATGAAAGCATCTCTCTGTCAGACCCACCCCTCTCTATCTTTTTCCTTTTTTTCTGCTCTGTGAGAGAACATGTTACAAGAGAAACAAAACTTTGGGAGTAAACCAGCCCACAGTAGAAAATATAACTTAGTAGCACATGCAGAGCATCGATCAGGTGATGCTGGAGACATAACTCTCATGGATGTGTGTATCATTACACATTTCTTACTCATCTACTAAAACACCAGGAATGTCAAATCTTTTTGCCAGAACTGGAGAAGGCACATGAGAGCTCATTTTTTAAAGCAGACACAACCTCTGCAGGGAAAAATCTGTAAAGAAAGGGAAGAAAAAGATAATTTCTCGGGTGCGACACACAACAGGTCAATTCACTGTTGCTCCTCTGCCCCCAAGATTTTAGCTCAGTCATTTTGTCCTTGGTTAAAGGAAACCTTCCCTTTTGGATATTTGAATCAGGTAGAGCAAGGCAGGCCATCAGGCTGGCGAGTATCCCAACAGTGTGCCTTGAAATCCTTATCAGGGCTGCCTCTCAGCACCTGGCATAATTCCATAATTCGGCTCCTCTGGATTTCTTCTCTGAGCGCTGGGCGATAAGAGACGAGACCCCTTGCAGGCAGGAGCAGAGGCAATGGTTGCACCCTTCTGTCTCTTTCTTGGAGAGACTTCGATGAGACAACAGACAACTAAAATGAGATTAGCTGTCAGGAGGATTTGATTCACTCAAGAGCACTGCTTTTTTTTTTTTTTTTTTGTCCTGTGAAAGCTGTAAATAGGGAACTGAGGCCCAACTCTATCAGCCTGGTGGGATGGGGTTGAGTCATAAACTTGGCATCTCGCACAGCCTGTTTCATCCACAAAGACTGAGGACTTTGCACCAAAAGTATTACCCTTTGCAAACTGCAGTGCTGTGATGGAGGAGGGGGTGGCCCAGATCCATCCCTGGGAAAGCCAGCGGCTGGCCCAAGGCTTGCCCAGTGTGCTCTCCATTGACTCACCCTTTTCTTTGGCATAACAACCACCTTCAACATTGTTAAGCAGCTCTGTGGCTGTTTGCTTTCCTCTCTGGATGTTACTTTGGTTTCAAGGTCTGCTGGTTTCCTTGTTTACATAAACCCCCAGGTCTTTTGACAGCAACCCCCCAGGGAGGATGCAGGCAGCACCTCTTTGAGTAACGCCCCACTGATTTCTGCAGAAGCAATCCAAAAACTGGGTCTGGGCGCAGGGCAAAATGCGTCCATCCCTGCTGGCATATCTCTCTGGAGTGAAAGGCATGAGTAAAGGGGAGAGGGCCTGAAGAGGGTGGGGGGAGTAGGGACAGTGCTGGGAAGAGGAAGCAATGCCTCTCAGCTCCTGCCCAGAGTCCTCCTTCTTCTATATCATTCCAGCTTAATTTAGAGCGTCAACCAGATGTATTTCAGGTACCACAGGCAGGGAAAGACCCCTTTCCTTATCATCCTGTTTTGAATCTGTACTCTGTTGAATGGAGGAAGTGAGGGAGAAGGTAGGATGGAATTGTAGCAGGAGGTCCCCACCTGGGGTGGGGATGACAGCAGAGCTGTTACTGCATCCCACGGCCTTGTTCCAGGCGTGAGCTCATGCCTTGTGCTCAACTCAAACCTAAGAGCAAGTTGGCTTTGGATGATATCTAGTTATCATGCCAAGGAACTCCTGAGCTACCTTTAGACCACCTTGTGTCCATGAGTGGTGGACCTTTAATTCATTGGGTGCTGGTGTTTTAGTGGCACCAGAACAGCTCTGGGGCCATGGAAACAGGTTCACACATCCTTATGTGTAGTCCACACCAGGTCTAGTACTACTGGGACGTAGGGCTTACCTGGATGAGGAGGGACAAAGTAGTGGGCTAAAGCAGAAGCTGATTGCAAAAGCAGGAGGCTCAGTTCTGATCTTTTTCTCCCACCTTTGTGTCCTTCTGCAGACCTACCAGGGATGCTCTCCCATTCTCACCTATGCCAGTCAAGTAGTAACATGTAGCCCTAGACATGAGGATCAGTAATTTTTCTCCTGATGTATAACCACAGACATGAAAGCTTAAAGAAGCAGGTCTGTCATCAGGAGAGATGCTTGGGAATCATGAATGCAAAGCTTTTGCTGATCTGCCCGAGTAAACTGGGATTCTTTCCTTTGAACCTGTCAAAGGTTCAAGAGGAGCATAAAATAGTGTGACAGTACAAGGCGGGGAGGCTCACACTCAACAAACATGTTCCCAGGAATCAAGTATTATTTAATGAGCATCAACAAAGCTGTTAAACATCTTGAATGCAATTAACTGAGCGCAGTTTAATTTGAAGTGTTAGAGGTTTTATTTATCAACTTGCTGCGGGTGTTGAAGTATAACTGCCAGGCAAAAGATTTACACTATTAAATAACCATTACTTTTTGGATGGCAAAACTACCCAGATGTTTCCATTAATGTGCAGAATTTCCAGTGAGGCATTGATAATTTAGGCTGGCTCAGGGAAGCTTCACATGGTGCTTTCTGACAGACACTTTAGCCATTTATCTTCAAACGCAGCATCACCAGCAGCCCAGCATATGAGAAATACTCATCAGGGTGCACAGAATAATACGTGCAGAGATGGATGCACGGGGAGGGAGTACTGTCCTTTATCACAGAGAACATCACTTGGGACAAGGGATGGCTCTTACATGGGCACAATAGGTTGAGCCCCTCTTTTGCCCTCAGCCCAAGTTCTGACATGGAAATCTCTTATCCCCAGTGAGACATTTCCTTCTGGGTTAGAGCTGTTCTGCAGTTGTGTGCCTACAAAATAGCCCAAGCCCCCAGACTTACTGGCACCAGTATATGTAGATCAAGCTGAGCACAAAACAGGGTGCTTAAGAGAAAAGTTAAGTACCTTTTACAAAAGAAGGACAATTTTTTAAGTACTCCACTTAATAACAAGTAAATACTCTTTCTTGTTGATTATTTTGATAACAAATAACCTATGCTGTTCTTGTTTTGTACTATAATGTTATCTTAAACTTCCGTTGCTGTGCATGCTCACACAGACACAAACACACCCTCAAGGCTACTACAAAATTAGTTGCTGTGATCCCTATCAGCCAAAAAGCACTGGAGATGCCACTGCCTGAGGCTGGCTTACCTTAAATGTGACACCTATCAGGTCACATAGAAAGGGCTGTGTCTGGAGTCTGCAAGAGGAAGACCATGGTGGGGCTCCAAAATAGCTCCTCTGTGTGGGTGTTCCCACCAGCTGGAAGCCTAACCTACTTCTTCATCCTCCCTCCTACCATTCGTGCTCAAGGCAATGGGGTGATGGAATGCACAGATAGACTTTGGCCCAAGGTGTGCTTGAGATCTGCACGGGCCAAGCAAATATCACTTCTGTATGGCTTTATGGATCTGAAAATGAAGTCAGATTTGCAGCCTTCCTGGGCAAACCCACGTTGTTAACTCTTCATGTTCTGATTTATTATTGCTATTGTTATTTCAATAGACCATCATCATTTGAATTCCCATTTGCCCTTTGTGTGTAATTTCTTGCATGACCCTGCCCACTGCCCCAGTGCATTTTCTCTACCCAGTGCAGACAACAGGCACAAGCCACAATCTCACACAAAATCCAACTGCCACCATACAGTAGGGATTTTTCAGATTCCCAGGGCAGGGTAAATAACAGCCCATATCCCTGCTTCTCAGCTGCTGTAAATGAATGTAGGTAGCAGCCATATGTTGCTTGCAATTAATTGTGAGTTGAAATCTGTGTGTATCCGTAGGACAGGACTACGTGAGGTCTGGGGTTAGACAGGTCTGAGCTGCACACATGAGATCCAGATGGTTATGATCTTCAGAAATCACAAGATCAGCTGTGAGTGTTGAGATTGTGGGATTTGTTGCTAGCTCTAGTTTGACAGAAAAGGCAGGCGCAGCTTATTGACTATTTTTTGAATAGATGCCTGACAAAAGATGTTTCTCCTTGTTTTGGAGCAGTCATCCTTAGATCTTGCCTCACACAGCTGCGGTGCTGGCTCCTCCTCGTGACAGCTCCTCTCCCTGCACGGAGGCAATGGAGAGGGTTCAGTCCCAAACCCCTCACCCCCTGGGATAGTAAATCCCACTCCTGCTCCTAGCCTTTAAGATGGGATGGTGGAAAAAGAAGGTTCGAGACCTCCACCCTAGCCTTAGGAGCTATTGCACCAGGCATGAAAGACCCTAAGAATAAGACAGAAAGCATAAGCGATCAGGAGCTCTTTTAAATTAGGGTTTGTGTTAATTAACAGCTCAGATTGCCAGCCAGAACATCTAATATGGACTTTATCACTATGATCCATCTTACCTACCTAGAGATACATTTAGATGTCTACCTAAGAATGAGATGACCTGTGTCCTCACGTGCCCTGGATCTCCTGTCTGGATCTACAGGGATGCTCCAGGGAGCTCCCAGTGACTACCTGCTTCTTTTTGTCCCATACAACATTTCCTAGGCCAGAAATCTAACTTTGCTCAGACCAAAATTTCATAAGGAAACATTTGTTCTGATGAGAGGTCCAACCCTAACCCGTATTTTTCACTGGTGAGCTCAGAATAAATACAAAGTGGCTGCTGTTAAAGCTTTCTTTCTTGCCAGTAGACAGGAGAATGAAAAAAAAAAAAATAAAAAAAAAGAAGAAGAGGTGGAGGGAGCCATGCAGGGAGTTAGCTGAATCCATTCAAACAAAATGCAGTGAATGCAAGCAGAAGCAAGGATCTATGGTTGGGATTAAGGAATATAGATAGATGTCATCTATAGAATAAACAAACATTCAGTGATTGAATCATAATTAGTAAAATTCAGTAAGTAGTATCAGAACAAAGCAAGCAGTTAAACAAAGCAGTTCAGGGTAACGCTGCAGTACGGAATTCTTTGAATATATTAGTGTGGGCTAGTGAGAGATAGGAAGGTTTTTTGACCTCTGTATGCCGTCCTGGTGAGATGCTTGTGCCTATGTATGAAAACAAATGCTGAAAAAGCAAAGGCTTGCAGGAAAAAAAAAAAAAACAAAACACCAGAAAGCCTCACCTCTGTTCGATGCCTGAAGAAAGGTCTTCAAACAAGAATCTCACTGAATGCACTTTGTTTAGCTTGTTGGAAAGAAGATCAGGTCAGTTGATTGCAACATTGAAGGACTTCAGAAAGAAAAGAGAAAAAAAAGTATTAAAGATCTTTTTCATCTAGTGGATAGAGGTGAAAGTAGAGTCTGGAAATTAAAACCAGGTTAATTCAAATGAGAATTTGAGAAATAAATGTGGCAGGGAGGGTGATTAAACATCGCCACACTCTCCCTCCCCTTAACAGCTCTCCGCAGAGTAAGGTAGGATTCATTCCAACACAAGTTATTTCAGTCAGGCAGTAATTAAACATAACAACCTGTGACGTGCAGAGAAGTCAGATGATGTGATCTAATGGTGTGGACAGACCCTCATTTCCAGACACCAGGAAAATATCACGTGTAGAGGCATAGCTAAGCTTGATGGCTGAGCAAATACTGGAGCGGCCCTGACCCCTTGCAGCAGTTCTTTCAGCTTTTACAAAGGTGGACATATTTAAAAACATGTTTTGCCTGAAGTTGTATCGGTACAACTATTGGGACTACAGTCTAGATCTCTTCATTCTTTGGCTCCTATTTTTGCTTTCTAGGGAACTAGTACATTAATCCAAGTACTAGATTTCCATTGAAAGAGTAGCCATAGAGTGGGATAAAATACAGGACTGAGAAGCATCTTGAGAGGGCATCTAACTCATCTCCAACCTGGACTTTACATCTGACATTTTTACCATCGACATCTCTCTCTTTTCCAGCAGCAAGCAGATCCTGAACCCCCATTGCCGTAACCCAACCCCGAGCCCGAGCCCGAGCCCGAGCCCCAGCAAGGCTGCAGTTACATGCCCTGTAGATGGCTGCACACCCTTTAGAGGGAAAGCCTCTTTCTTCTGAAGCACTCGTATCTCAGCAAAAGCTCTAGGAGCAGCGGTGGCGTCTTAAATGAGGTGGTTCGGGCACCAGCAGCAGCACCTGAGCGCTCAGGGTGGACCAGTCCTACAAGCAGCCACCCAAGCACTAATTAATTTACTTAAGAGTTTAGTAGCCCTCACTGGTCATTCCATTATCACAATTAGCCAGTTATTAACAGTGCCCTGAGTAGCTTGAACAGCCAAAAGCTGCTAGCTCTTTCCTTTAAAGCATCAGTGTAGTAATACAGTAAGCAACTCTCCAGGCTTCTCAAAGAGCACTTAAACACAAGCACTGCAGTTAACTTGCCATTGAATGCATCTGCATTAATTGCTTGCATTATTAACAATGGAATGGCTGCCTAATTAACTCAGAGCAGCACAGGCTACTTTGCTAAATGTTAATTAAATGCTTCATTGGCAGACTGTATTTTTTCAGCTTCAAAGGGAACAAACCTACTGTGTATTGCAGCCAATTTCCATTCAATTTATAAAACCTTTCAGTTCTCAATCATAGCCTTGCTGAAATATTACACCATGCGGTCTCTGGAGAGGATATTTCATTTACATAATTCCTGGCTCCTAGGAGAACCAAGTTGTTTCTTTCCTTCTTTTTGTTTTTTGTTTTTGGTTTTTGTTTGTTTTTTTTTTAAATTTACTGCCCAGCTAAACTAGAAGCAACTGTTACTGTTGATGAGCTAAATTCACTTAAGTGAACAGAAAAAAAGAGACCAGCAACAGGGTAACTTGGCCACACGGATATTTAGTTTAAGCCAATAGAGCTCCTTTCATGGTCTTTTGCATATGCTCTTAGCTTACTTCAATTACGAAACAAACTATTTTAGTTTAAGCCAGTGGGAGTAAACACACAGCCCTTATTTAGTCACAAGCATCTAATTGTTTGTGGTGGAAATTACGTGTTTAACATTTGCTCTGTTACTGTACTTCAGACGAGAGGTTTTGGGGCCATTTCTCAGCTCCTCCATCCTGAATAGTACTGAATATGAACATTAGGAAGACATTGCCTCCTGTAAAAATAATGAAAACGTGCAAAAATCCAGAAAGGAGCAAGCCTCAGAGTTCTTCATTATTTCCCAAGTTTTTTCGTATATGCTGAAGAATGAAAATATATCGCTTACAATACCTTTTTTGTCATCAAAGATAGAAAAAAGTTGACTCCTTTAAGACACCCATTTGATAAAGGACCACCAAGAATTTGTTTCCTCCTTGAAAAATTACATTTCACATGATCAGCCTGGCAGAAACAATGAAAAATTATTTGATACGTTGTCAGCTTGAATCTTCAGTGTGGAAAGAGAACACCACGTGCAGGATCAGACCTGGCTTTTTAATTTTAAAACAGAAATGTTCCTTCAGAATAGGTGGCTGAATTCAACCATGTATGTCAGGTAACTGAAAAGGAAAAAAAAAAATAGGTGAGAAAATGGTTTTTAGAAGCCAAACAGCAAAGCAATCCACAGCATGCTATTGAAAAAAAAAAAAAAAAAAAAAAAAGCCTGTATTCTGAATTATGTAGTCCATGGAAGATGCTTATTATCACAGTATCACAAGGTCATGTATTATTAATACAGAAAAGCTGAGAAAATTGAGAGAATTTAAAATTACTCCACTACATTTTGTTGCACCGGGTGTTTATTCTGCTGCTTTAAGTAGTTTGATAGCAGAGAAAACATGAGTAACATCACCATTCCAAGAGCTGATGGTGAATATTTTCATAGACCTTCCATGGTGCTAATAGGGCACTGATACATCTTATAGAGATTGCTTTAAGCTCACCATGGCATCAGACAGGCAATAGTTTACTCAGGCTGCATTTTAGAAGCCTTCTCAACAACTAAAATGAAAGTTGAAATTCTGGAAAGGAAAAGGAGACCCACAGCATGAAAAAAGGGACAAAATATTGCTTGATAGCAGTGTGAATAAAGCATTCGCCTGGGGAATAAGAGAATTGGTGAATGTTTAATATAAAACAGACATTCAAGGCTTGAAGTCAGGTCTGCCAGGAGAAAAGCATAACAACAAATTCTCAGGTTACATCTAAGCTAATTGATCCCTCAAATACTTCATCCAGTGGATCTAGAATCAAAAGTGATCAAGTTATCACTATTCAACTGAGTTGCAATCAATATTCCTGCATGTATTCATACTCCAAACAAAAACTTTTAGTTTAAGCTACGTTCACTGTACGTATAACCCTCATGGAAGTTTTTAGTGGGTTTTTTTTAATATATTATAATTCTCTACCCTGAGAACATGGGCCTATCAGTTAACGTGTTCAACTGATGCCATGTCACACACTAAACTTTGGTAAGAGTATTGCTTTGACATTTAACTCTCATGGAAGAGAGTACAGTGCAATTCTTGATCTGTTATCTTATAGGAATGGATGTTTTTAAACAGCAATCCTCATTACCAACCATCCTCACGTGATGGCTAAGTGTAACCAGTGTCCGACACAGCCAAATTGGTGGTGATGGTGCAGGTCTGAGGTGAAACCAGAAAGTCGTGTCCATGGGTCAAGGTCTGGGTCAATGGGACACATGGCCAGGCACGGGCACAGCTACAACGTCCACTGCAGCAGACCTCCAGTGGGGGTCAGGAACGATAGCATCAGCTTAAGAGTCACTCCAAATGAAGAAAAGGGAAGCCTTTGAAGGCCACCAGCCGCATTACTTCTCATCTGGCCCCGAACCCAGGCAGCTAAATCCCAGAAAGGGTAATGGTGGTGAGGATGGTCTCAGGACCCTTACAGGCGTCTTCAGTTTCCCAGGTTGTCTTCGGAACGAGAAAAATCTCTGCTCTTCTGGTGGAAAATAATGTTCATCTTAGCATCAACAAAGCCCAGGAAACGTTACAGGTTACATTGCTTTCTGGTTTGCTTGATGGATAAATTATCAGTGGAACAAATATAATCTCACTGATTTGAAGCAGGAAAAAAACATAAAATATCTACCAGGCACAACAGAAATGATGCTAAGATAACGCCAAACTTCTAATATGCAACAAACATTTCACTCTTAACTTCCAAAGCAGTTAGAAGGGATTTACCTCTTCTAACTTAGGGAACAGTTCACACGCCTAAATGTAGATCTCTGATGTCATTTGGGAAGCTCTAGGGCACGTTGTCCAGCCTCTGGCTCTCACTCCAGGGGATCACAGCTCTTCCAGGGTCCTGCCTCAGACTGGGCACTCCAGGCTCTTTTCGTAGTTCATGGGCAGAAAGGCAGCTGCAAAGAATGATTTATTTGGCATACTTTAGATTTCTGTTTTAAGATGAGATTAACCACCCTGTAGGGACCCTTCTTTCTCTCCATCAGTGATAAAGGGAGCCTGGAGTGACTGTTGGAGACCGTACTCTCTAGTTTTGAGAAACACAAACCAGAGCAGATGAATTCCACTCACTCTGATTCCTGTGTCTGATCTGGAGGGAAAAGGAAAGATATCAGACAGGCAACAACTTCCCAGTAGCAATGAAATGATCATTCCTGGCATCGGTTAGTGTCCTAAAGCTCCTGTACCAAAATCTTATTCACTAGCCTATTCTTTTAAAAAGATGATAGCATTCAGTCTAATACTTAGCCCCGTGCATGGCTTGAACCTCACACTAAGCACAGCTTGCAAGGGGGATGGAGGTAGGAGTAATACTGTATTATTTTCACATAAGCCTCTTGCTCCGGTGGCTGGTTATGAATCATTTCACATCCCAAGATAACATAAGTCACCAGTACCGCAGTGTAACACTTCATCTCCATTAAAAAGGTAACAGAGAGCTGAGCTTGCGATTGTCCTGTAGCAGCTACCGTTTTTGACCTTAGTAATTGAAAAGATATAGAACTGTGAGATACAGAACAACCCCTACCCCTTCCTGCAGGGCTAAGCCAACTACTGTGATATTGGCAGACATTTTGCCCTTGATTTTCAAGGGCATTGGCTAATCTCTGTGCTTTCCTTGAAAGCTGACAGTCTTATCGTATATCAATCTCCAGGAAATAGGGTGCTAATTTTCCTGGCAAATTTTTCTCAAAAGTGAGTAGAGGATTTCCTGGCTTAGCTGAATTCCAGGGTGCTTTTAGGAAAACAATAGACCTTGATTTAAAAGTGGTTAGAGATAAAGCACTTACCCCATTCCCCCCAGTAAATTGTTTTCCAGCTTGCTGTCACTGTTAAAATGCATACTTATGCCTAGTCTGACCTTGCCTTGAGACCTTGCCCAGCAGCTGGGTAATTTTTTTTTTTGTCTGCTAACCTGAGAAGGTCTGTGCCATCCATTAGTTGTGACTTAGCTGTAGCAGGCTCTGTGGGCAGGCGCACAGTGAAATCCTGCTGCCCGGAACGGCAGGGCAGACCCAGCTGTGTACTTTCCAGATGTGCTACGTTACCCACTTGCAAGGTGCCATAGTTGTGCTGCCAGTAATGCCATATGGGTGTCTTGCTTTCCTTTTCTAAGGCAAATAAAATCTCAATTACCCTCAGCTTGCTGCTGACCCTCATGGAAGAGCAAGGATAAAAGCATCTTGATTGCTTCCATAATTACAGGTTGTTACGATTTCATGTTGGTTTAGGCAATTCACTTCAGGTGTCTCGTCCTGTTGTGACGTTTTGATGGCCCCAATTGCGATTCTACTACAGCACCTCCACAGCAAACTGTTTAAGGGGAGTGATATTTTCAGCAGCAAAATTCAGCAAAGAGATAGAGGAGCTGCTACACTTTGCTTTGTAACTTTACACCAACCTCAAACCACTGAGAAATGTATTTTGCTGCTTTTCTTTTCTCTTTTGTTCTATGGAGAGGTCATGCAGAGCTTGTTCCTGATTACTATGATCCCTCTTTACTTAGGAGAGGTTGGACAGGTACAGGAAAAACTTTTAGGGAGTAAAATTTACAGCAGCAAATGGTCTGTGTGCTGGTGTTGTGAAGGCTGTCTGCAAAATGGTTTTACTCCTGGTGAATGAGAAATGCTCACAGTTGGAACCAAACATACAGATTATTTCTCTCATTTCCTTGGATTAGTCTCAAAGGTCTAATACATTGCTTATGGTGATACAAGGCCAGAGGAGATTATCTGACTTTTGAAGTGTACAGAAAGTTGGATGCTTGCTCCTTTCTTATAGCATTGATGCGGCATAGGGGAACTCCAGATAAAATAAGAGACAGAGCATGTAAAACTGATCGCACAACACCTTTCCAAGCACAAGACTCTGCCTGCCTGCAGAATCCATTTCCATAAGGTATTTAAATGAGGTTAAGAACTAAGGTAGGTTGGAAAGTTGAGCTTTTATTTATAATAGAAGAATCCTTGAACTATTTTAAAGATGGCCACAAAAAAAGCAACTCAAAAGTTCACAGAGACCATGAGATCTCATGCTTCTTGACATGTGTTTATGACCTGTGGGCCAACTAATTTTATGATTACCTGCTTCTGTGTTTCATTGATCTTTTCCCTGAGGCTGCCGCTTTTTTGTTGTCAGAAGCGGTACATGGATGAACCAATGGTCTGCTCAAGCCTGTGAATTCCTAAACTAGGAAACCAACCAAAAGTGATTTCATTACAATGAACTGTCTGAATCACGATTAGATTTGCAGATAGAAATTCTGAAATAATGTATAGGTTTAAGCATGAAGAGAAAATATATATTACTAGGAGTAAAAGCATCATCTGCATCCTTAAGACATGTAAAGAAGCCTAGTTCATGGAAAGAAGAATAATGGAATAATAAGCATGTGATGGGGGAGATTTAGGAGATCTGGGTTCTTGGCTTGCCCTAAATAGATTTGGATGAAAGTCAGTTAAGGCATATATTGAGATCTTGTTCTGGATCTATTTGGAGGGTTTACAGCGTTTCCATGCAAACTCCTCATTGCCTTCTTCACCTGGAGGCCCACATCCCCAGCATCTACCTATGCAAAAATGAACGGCTAAGATGTGTTGTCAGGATCCTCTAGCAATAACACACTGTTGAATGGTGACAGTACCTCTTAATTGCTGCTGTCATTTCCAGACATAATAAATTTAATTTGCTGATGCTCTGATGCTCAGAAACACCGGTGGTGTATATGGTTTAAGCCAATGGTTTACATTGGTTTTGGTGAGAAGGACGTGCTCAGTCCTTTACCACAGCTTACCCGAAGAGTGGTAATTCTTTATTTTCAGGTAACTCAATTGCTTTAGACCGTGTGACCATATCCCTCAGGCAGGTGCTTCCACTGATGCAAATGGCTACAGGTTCCCACTAGAAGAAACTCTTCTGAAATTAATTTTTCTTCCTGCTGTCTTCCCATTGTAAATGGCCCAGCCTGTACTAGACAGGCATCTGCTGACTAAACTGAATGCTCTTGCTTCCCTCTCTCCTTTCCCAGTTATCACGCTGTGCTGTATCTTCAAGTGCCGGATTCCCCGGACAAAGAAAGAGATTGAGGCACGATATGCTCAACGGCAAGCAGCCAAGACATATGCAGACAAACTGGAGACTGTGCCACCACTCAACGAGCTGACAGAGATCCCTGGAGGTACTTCCCATGCCCACACCTACATGAGACCCATCTCTGCTTTTGGGGTTGCTTTCTGTATGCATGAATGTAAAGGGCTAGGTCCTCCCTTAGTGTAAATCAGTGTGGCTTCTTGGGCATAACCATTAAGATATTGCCATGATTTGGTAAAGCCTTCCTAATCACATCCACTAAACCTGCAGCTTTTGTGGCAGCAGGAACAGTCCTTTAGACGAAAGGGACAGTTTCTCTGCTGGTACAAATCAAGGTCATTCCTTTGAAGTCCATGTTTAAAATTTCCAGAGAACCTGATTCATTCTAAGGGCCAGTTCCTGGGTTGGGGGATGTCAGTAGGAAGAAAAGGAGTTGTTAGAGTTTCACATTACCCATAAATGGCTTACCCCATTTGGATGGCCAAGAGTATTTCTGTCACTGGTCTCCACTGCTCTTACTCATCTTTCCTGATTCTGTACCCTAGGCTCTACTGAAACTCTCCTAACTCTCTCTGGTCATGTCCAGTCCAGACCTCTCAACTCCCTGCCTGTGGTGAAAGAAGAAGATGAAATGGCCCTTCAAGGAAATTAGGGGACTGCCTTCCTGTCTGTCTGTCTATGGCTTCTCTTTTCTGATGAGATCCATCATACCTTGGACTCTCTGCTTCTCAGTTCCCTTTCTGCATTTGACCTCTGTTTTCTCAATACCTTTTAGTGAACTTTTTTTCTCTTTCCTGTGTCTCTGCAAGCCCTGTGATCTACAGCTTTGTAGCAACTGGAAGTTTCCTTAACTCAAAATGTGATGCTTCAGTCCATGAAGGCCAGGTTGGATGGGGCTTTGAGCAACCTGGTCTAGTGGAAGGTGTCCCTGCCCATGGCAGGGAGGTGGGAACTAGATGATCTTTAATGTCCCTTCCAACCCAAACCATTCTAGGATTCTATGAAACTGGTGAAAGAGGCAGATAACATAATTGTAGAAATTTAGTTGTACACCAGCAAAATACAGAACTAAGTGCTTAACAGTAGGAACTTGCACATACCTCAGTATTTCAGAGGTGTTCAGACATCTGCTTATCCTTATGCTATAAACTGAGGATGGCTAGACCACTCTCTGGAGCTGAACCCAATTGGCATGAATAAGCCCTTGTCCATACAGTTAAATTCTCTTAACTTACTTTAAAGTCAAAGGTCATCCAAAGGTCTAGTTAATGCACTCTTACATGTATGAGCAATCACACATGGATGTGCTTTGTATTGTGTCCTTCAGTTTCCTGCCCAAAAGACCAAATTCTGACTCTGTGAGAAGCAGCTATCATTAGATCCCAGAGAGTGTAAAGGATCATGCCTGTAGATAGCAGAACGCCAAATTCACTCATTTGCTGCTACATCCTCTTCCTGTCTAGCTGTTACTTCTGGAAAACCAATAAATTAAGGATGAGGAATATCCAGAAGAGACAGAAAGGGTATTTGGGCAGCAGAATGGCCATTTCACCCCAGAATGCTAATAAATTTAGATATCCTGTAAGCAGCCTTTACATCCCACAAACACATACATGTACTCCATCCAAAGGCTGGCTATTTTGCTGTAGGTTTAATCAGATCATGGTAAATTATTGCAGCATGAACTTTTGAATAAATTACCACAAGAAAGCAATTTATGGGACGTCAGCTGCACCATAAAGACTACCTTAAACTTTTATGCAGTTAAATGTATAAGTTGAGTAGTTGACCATCCTTGAACCTTTGAGAATCTCAGAATTATGGTCCTGGCATGATGCAGGGTAGGTGGCTGGTGGATAACATGTTGCTGAGTGGCTGCTGATATCTGGTAATGGCTTGTGAATATGTGTTCTCTGAAGCTCCTAGTCCTCTAGGACTAGGCAGATATAAATCTGCCCAAGTTGCCCTGAAGGGATTGGTACTGGAGTGGGAGTCATCTATCCACCAGTACATTATCCAAAGCTATGGAGAAGTCTGCATCAGCACTAGTTGTCTAGACTTTATCCCTTCATCCACAGTGGAAAATAAAAAGGATGTGATTCCTTTCACGGTAGGGGCGGTGCTAAAGTGGAAGAGGCAAATTGTGCCTTAAAAATGCCTGTATGTCTCCAGCCCTGGGGACTCAAAAGGACTGACTCAGCTGTCAGCGCCTAAACTGTTAGATGCAAAAGCTATGTGTGATCAAACCCACTGGTTTGCCCTTCTTCTGAGATTAGTGTGTATCCTGTCCCCAAAAAAGTTTCACTACATGATTTAGGCATTACAATGGAAAGTATGCAAACCTTTGGGCTTCATCTCTGTGCTGTTATTTTTGTCTGTACAGAGTGTGATGCTTGCCATGTTGCCCCACTGACATTTGGCAACCAACCTTGATTTACGCGGTCATGAAATATAATGTATGTGTCGACTATTTATATACTTATACTGTTACAACCCCTTGTAGACCCAGTCAAGGCCAGAGTGATGACTTGAGTGATTTTAATTACTGAGTGGCCATTAAAAGCTTTAAAGATTTCTGTAAGTGTCAAATGCTGTTAATCATGAATATATACAATGCTTAAATACTCTCATTTCTTGGCATTATTTTACCCTACTTCACATTTATTATGATGGAATATTCTAACTGCCAAATGGCTCTCCATGCACTTTTTTGAGTATCATATATTGCAAACCATTTTACTGGACATAAATAAAATGGACTTCAGGGTTCAGTGTATAAAATGTTATATACAAATTGATTCATTTGTGCTCTGTCTGCCAGTCTGTGGGAGAAGTACAAGCAGGACTTGACCTTTGCTCTGTGTCGAGATGTACTGTGTCCATGGCCTGGGAGACCTTCAAGTATTCTGCTCTGAGACTGCTCCAGCTGACGTTTTTGGGAGTTCATCTGGTTCCTACCATATTTGTCCAGGAAGCAGACGATGTGGTGTTTTGGGTTTTTTTTAATTCTTCCCTCTCCTTTTTTTTTTTATATGAAATGTCAGGATTTTCCCTGTGGTTGTCAGAAGGAGTCTGTATTATTCTATTCCCGTTTGTATGTATAAATGAATTGCCAGTTCCCAAGGTCAAAGCATGATATTTTATTTTAGTGCGTATGCTGAAGGAATATTTTAGGTAATCGTAACAAATTCAGGTTTGCTTCTCACCTGTAATACATTGATGCAATTTGAAAGTGACACTGCAGACATCCATAGTAATGGGAGATTTGGGGCTACTTAAAGAGGTTGGAGTCCAATGGTTCCAGGTAAGGGTCGAGACTTCTCACCAAAGGCCCATACCAGATTACCTCCTAAGCCAGTTCACTGCCATCTTTCCTTAGCCTGTGGCAAACATGAAATAATTTGACTTAGCCTAGGTGCCAGCTGAAGAAAGCTAAACAGTGACCAACCATCCTCCATTTGCTGAGGTTGCTCCCAGGTCATTGCTACATCTTGGCTGATTTTAATTATTAAGTTGTGTTAACAAGGTTATCTATTTACATATCTGAGTCCTCTACCGGGGATTTTCAGAGGAGGACGTCATGGGAAACTTAATGCGTTTTCACTTGTTTTTGCAAAACTTTATACTCTGCTGGTCTTGGGCAAAGTAAAAACTTTCCACAAGAAATATATGAAATATGATCGGTGTTTAAGTATCAACTTGCTGCTTGAGATGAGAGTTCAGTGCATCAAGCTCTGACTTCAGAAATACTTTTGAGAAAATGAACCACTTCTAGTAGAAGAAAAATAAGAAAGATGAGGAAAATTTTTCTGCTACTAAAGCCTTCGTCAGAATAATTAAAGTCTGCAAAGCCAGTGTGGTACTTATGAGTCTTCTCACCTAAAATGTGGACACTGAATCCAAGATATTCCTAAGTAAAAATATTCCAGAAGTAAAGATATTATAAGCTTCCTATCACTAATATGACTTATTAAAACATACCAAAATAGGGCTAATTGTGCACTAGAGTTAATTGCTATATGCCCGTGATATCTTCCTGCCATTAATTGCAGTGGTACAAGCGGGAAGCCAGACCCATTGTCACTGGACGGGGCATTGTCACTTGTGCTGGGCAAGCCATCTTCTGCTTGTCTGTCTTTGAAAGCAAAGATTCCCAGCAGAATCCCTACTGTCCCCTCTCAGCTGCAGGATGCATAACCCCATACACAAAGAATTAGAAAAGCCCACCAACCAACAAAAAAAAAACCAAACCCAAGACAGGTCTGTACTGAATTGCACAAGAGATCTTTCTGTTCCTTCTTGTGGAAGGAGAGAACTCCACACTGAAAGTCATTATTGGGAAATGCTTATGGACTGTGCTTGTAATGTTCATAGAACAGTTCCTACCAACAGGAGCCATTTCCTCCAATAGATCCACAACTCAGCTCTTGAAATTACCAGTTCTGCTTTATCCCATTAGTCTATCTTCTCAAAACAAAGACATGAAGAGCTGCTAGTCAGTGAGCAAACCAGCTGTACGGACAAAGCCCCAGTAGAAGTATTTTCCCTTTGTCCAAGATTTGCCAGCAGGGAGCAGGAGTTTTGCCCTCTTCCTGGCTAATGTCAACCCAAGTTAACTGCTTTCCTGTTTTCTTTTTCCATCCTTGCATACAGCTCAGGTTGCAGAAGAAAAAAAAGAAGAAGTTCCCACTGTATCTGGAAAAGTGGACAAAGCTCAGGGTAAAAAAGATGGATCCAAAGGCTCCAAGAAGAAGGATGGTGAAAAGGACCAGAAAGAAGGATCCAAGAAAGAAGGGAAGGATGGGGCCAAAAAGAAAGAAGGCGAAAAGGGAGAAAAGGGGGGAAAGGACACTACTGACAAGAAACAAGGTGGTGGGAAGAAAGGTGAAAAAGAAGGTGAAGCAGCAAAATCAGGAGGCACCAAAACTAATGGCAAGGCTGGTGGGAATGCCAAAGCCCCAGCGAAGAAGAAGTGACCTTGCTGAAAGCCAGTGCCGGCAGTCTTTCGGGGAGGGCACTGCCAAATTGCTGTGGGTAGAGCACTGGGAGCAGGTAGGACATGCTGTCTCCATACCCTCAGGCTGTTGAGTGCCACTGGATATAGGGATTTATTACCTTTTGAAGACCAAGTCACTGTTTTTTTGTCCACCAGAGGAAAACCTGGCCATTTGGCTAGACAATATCTTGTAAATAAAATGCACTGTGCAGAGAGCTATGTGATAGCAACAATTGGAAGCAAACTACAACCTGGAGAGAGAATCAGAACTTTGGATAAGCATGGAAATTCGCAGAGAAGATCTAAACTAATGGGAGGACATGATTCATTTAAAATTTGTTCTTCTTGAGGACCTTAAGGAGCTTGATAAATATTTACTAGCACTAATCTCCTCTTAAAGAGTATTTGCATGTGGGGAATTTTAAGGATCAAGCAAATTCCAGATGCAAAACCCCAAAGAATGGAGTTTTCTAAGTCAGCTCGTGTTTTCTGAGAGGTGGCTTGGACATATGGGAGAAAGCTTTCCTTCCTTCTCAGATGCCTTCTTCTCTGGACTGCTAAAGGAAATACAAAAGTCTGCATATATCTCCCAGAAGATTTAACCATCTTTTTCTCTTTTCTGATCAAAGACATATAAATCAAGCTGTAAGAGGATGTGCACAGAATAAGAGAAGAGGACTGCATCTGTGCTGCTGTAGGCAGTAGCTGTCCTCAGTTCATTATCCCTTCAGGAAAGGCAGCAGATGAGAAGAGCCCACAGGGACGAAGGGGTCGTGAAGATGCTCAGCCTGTTGCAGCAGAAACTCGGGGTCTCAGGGGAGCAGGGCTGAATGCATTCATGGTTTTGCTCTCTCCCTGAGCACTTTCGAAACCAGAGATTTTGCTAAACTTTTAATGTGGCTGCTATTTCTCTCACCACCCGGAAAATTTTGAAGAGTAGTTTTATCAGGAGCAGCTTTTCTCCTAGTGTGTTTTGTAAATATCTCAGCAATTTCTGCCTTAAGATTAACAGCCATGGGGTATCTAGCTAAAAAGCTGACAGGGGATAGTTTGCAAGCTATTGTGACGACTAAAGCTCTACCTACTGTCTCTGCTGCATACACCATCTCTGAGTGTAGATACTGGCATGGCTTGGTTTACTCCATGGAGCAAGGAGGGAGTTATCTCCAGTAGTTTATTCAGCTCGGACCCCATGAGTTAGATTTGTATTAATCCAACTGCTTTCTATTGACCCTGTGGTTTTAACACAGCCAGAAAGTTGATCTACCACTGCAAAAACTTTTCTCATTTGTCCCACCTTTCCTTTTCCCTCTCTCCTCTCCTACCCAACTCATCCTCATAGAAAATGAACCCTGCAAAATTAAAAGCATGTGTTACTGAGGTCAGTCAGCTCATAAAAGGCCCCCAAAGCATCAAAGCTACTGAAGCAGTGGTGTAAGACTTGAGGAGAAAGGATGGGAAAGATGTTCACAACCACAGAAATATTTACTAAGAACCTGAACGGTGGCAGTTCACAGCCTCCAGCTATGATCTGCTCTGCTAGAGGAATAAGGAGAGAAGTCAGGGTCAGAAATTCTGCCCCCATATGCAGACAAGTGGTTGGAGCCCTAAATCTCCATCCACTGCAATGATACCCAGCGATGAGTGTGAAGATGTATGTTATAGGCATCTATGTTTAAATCTGAATCTCAGTCCCACTCCTAATTTTTCAAAGGCTGAAGATGAGTGAGGATTGTAGCTTCCAGGCAGGAGCAGAGGACTTGTTTTCAACTCCCTTCTCAGCCTCAAAAGTCTCAGATATCCAGGTTTATGGCTCAGGACAACTATTGGGCTGTACGTAAGACCAGGAAAAGGAGTTTATCTACTTTTTCAGCTGGAACGAAAGGGATACAAGAGTCATACAGCCAGCGGGAAAGGAGGCAACCCTGCAGGAGCACAGGTCTGTAATCCAGACTGTGTGTGTATGTGTATGTGCCTGTGTAACCCCTGATGAGGTATCAGTTCATATTAACACACCTTCACTCAGGGACCGGCAGAGACTCCTAGTGCCAGAGTTAATGAAAGCACGTTGATTCCAACACACAGAAACATGATAGGTGTCAATCATTATATTTCAGTCACCTGCTTTCTTCTGTTCTCTTCCTGTTTAATTGATTTCTTCCATAAGGAGTCACAAAGAAAAAAAGGAAAAATATTTTTAAAATTGCATTCAGGCCAGACTCTTTGCCTGTGTGCAGAGATGTCACTCCCTGGGACCTGCACAAGGTTTTATGGGCTCACTGTGGTTTTTTGGGGGCCTGATTGGGTGCTTATATCTTATAAATGACAGTTCACAGGTAAAGCAGCTGTAGGATGGGATCCAGCTGTGATTTAGGCAGGAAAGACTGCTTCCATGTCCTGCAGCTGGAAACATGGTGTGGTGTTGTTAATCCTGCTATTAATGCTCTTTAGGGTGTGCAGAAAGAGGATGCTGACTTAGTCTGTACCTGTTTGGTGAGAGGGAAGAGGAGCAGATCTATTCCTGATCCGAAAGCTTCAATGGAGAAAATCTGCCCCTTCGCTTTGTCATTAAGATCACTATCACAGAGTAAAATAGCTCTTTCCTCAACCCCTTCCTCCCCAATACAACCACCATCTCTCTCACACCAAAAAAAATAATAATACTGCATCAAGCCTGCTGGAGCCTTTGCAATTCATTTTGATTCATTTCTGCCATGATCAGACAGCAAATACATTCAAAGTCTCACATGTCAGATCACACTAGTTTGTGGTCGTGTCTTACTGAAAAAAAGGTGTGTTAAAAAAAAAAGTTTATTCTCTGAGAAGGAGCCCCTCCGGTCACCTGAGGGGTATATCAACTTGTTTCTAAGTTGTCAGAGTGACAGTGTATGGGTGGCATGAAGGGAATACGTTACGGGGGATTGCAAACTCTCAGGAGAACATCCTGCCTAACAAGACTTGTCAGAACACCTGAAGTGGGCATGGAGGGAAGTAAATCTACAGGCAGAGTCCAAAACCGGTATGCATTTTTCCCTGGTTCTTATTACAGTGGTCAGGTGGAATCTGAAAGCCAGATCACAGTGGGTGTAAAATTGCACTGCTGGAGTGGAGCACTCTGACTGACAACAGCTTGGGAGCTGCTGTTTACACCACCAGATGGAGAAATTGCATTGGAAAAATTACATCCACAGCTGCTGAAGCTTTGCAAAATGAATCATTAATGACAAGATTGGAGATAACGCTGATTTCTCTGAAAACATAAGCGAGACAAAAAAATCCCCTAGGCCAAAAGCAGGATTTAAGACCCAAGGCTCAGGCATCCAGGTAGTAATGACAGTAGCTCTGCTTTCATTAGATTAGCCTGATGGTGTGTGCATGGCAAGGGTGGTGTGGAGAAAAAAAACCAAGATACTACAGAGTCAGGATGAGGAAGGGTTTGCAGGATCTCCTGCTCGACATATTCCTTAGCTTTCCACTAGAGGGGACCTTGTTCTTCCTCTGCAATATGTGGAGACAGTTTTAAAAGTAGTTTGTGTGGGATATATTTTGTCTTGTTTGTGGTGTTAAATCAAGCCTGGCATTGGTAACATCTCTTCTTTGGTCCAAAGAAGACTTTTGTGGCACTGGTTTACCTCCCTGAGCCATCCCATCTTCTTCCAGTATTGTTCTTCCACTCGTTAATAGAGGTAAGATTTCAGCTGACAGTAGCTTCATACTCCAAGGACTTCATTGACGTAAGAGACATCAAGAAAATAGTCATTGGCTTTGGTGGATAAAACTTAAGTCAGCCTAGCTAGGTGTCCCCAAGGGGTTGCAGTGAGGATCATAAGTCTGGATGAGCAGGTCAATAGGATGAGATGGGAAGCTGAAATTTTTTAATTTAATTCCTGGTTCATTTAGGAAAGAAGGCCATGGAAAAAGCTGTCCACATTATTTTTCTTCTGCTCTCTTTTCCTCATCGCTTTTGCTTTTGGTGTTAATGAAAAGCAGTGAAAAATTAAGCATAGGTTCTGTGCTGATCTGCCAGGAGATACTACTCACAAGGTGCATCTATTGCTAGGAAATTTCATGATACCTTTTCAGCACTAAATTGCAGCATTCTCCAAAGGATGAAATCCTCTGGAGTAATTATAGCTTCCCCAGAGGCTCTCAAGGAAAAATATGGTCTTTTTTTTCCTCTGTTTCTGTAATTTTTCCCCTGTTTCTGTAATTCCTTACACAGTGGGACTCTGACTAAGAACTGCTGCTTCTTATTGATTTCATAATACAGATCTAATTATTAGAACTATCTTGGATCTACCTTCTGAAAGGAAACTCTCTATGCCCCGCTCCCTTTTGAGATGTAGCAAGGAAGAAATCTGGATCACCTTGAGCTGCCCCAATCACCTGGTGAGACCCACGGAGAACAAATAAGGTCTTCATTGGGACTGGGAAATCCCCCCTTCCCCCAGGTGACATGTGGAGTCCCAAACTTGAGGCAGAGCTGTTAAAACCATGGGGTTTTCCCTCCAGTGGCTAAAAAAAGAAAAGAATCCACCCCCAAATATTTCCAGGACTGGAGATGGAGCTTTTCTTCTGGAAGGTCAAGTTGGACTTTATGTTACTGACATGGGTGGCCATTTTCAAAGAGAAAGGGTTTTGTAGGTTTAAAGAAAAGGGTCTTTTTTGGTTTTTTCCCCTCAGAAATAAAGAGGTGAAAAAGTTCTCCTTTCCCTCTTTTATTTCCTTCTTTTTTGGGTGGAAGAAGGGTGAGGGGAGGAACTGGGGTCCTTTGAGCATGTTTCTGCAAATGCACCATCCGGCTAAACAGCCTCATGCAGTATAACTCCAAAAGCCCTAAGGTATCTTACAGAAGCATCAGACAATAACTGTGAGATAACTCTGGCTCTCTACTGTTCCTAATTTCACATGGCATTTTGCATGGCACTCCCCTCATTTCCACACATAGACCCAAAAGACTTTTATGGTCCTAATCTTTTCTGGCTAAACAAAATACATCTTCTTCGTCTGCTGAGTCCCTGATGTACTGAGTCCCTTCGTCTGGACTCCTGCAGACTGAGAAGTGTCATGCAGGGTAACTGGGGCACAAAAGGCAATCTGCTTAATGTCAGAAGCAAAATATGGGACAATAGATGGGACCTGAGCACTGATCTTGTGAAACAGCGCTTTGTGCACATTTCCTTCTTAAGATGCTCCAGGGATTTGATCTAAAATAATAGTGGCGAAGCCTCCCTGAACTTCGCTATCTTCTCTTACCATAAAACTGCCTGTCAAAACAAAGTTATTTGCAGGGAGGTCATAGGACACAATAGAAATTCTCCTATTTAAGACACAATAGAAATGCATGTTCACTTTCAAAATCTGCTGTTGAGAAACTAAAGAGGTGATACAGTGCACTGGAGGAACTCATTTTGCTTTGGGGAGAGTGAAGGGAAAAAGGAAAACAAGGCATAAAGACTTTTGTAATTTGCCTTTCCTTGGGCTGTTACTCACAGCTCTCTTGACTCTGTGATTCTAGGGAAGAAAAAGTCTCCTTTTACCTCAAGACCGGGAGAGTCCTCCAGAAAATCTTCAGTCCGTACTTGACCTGTTCTTTTTGCCTTTCCTGGGAATTTTTGTGCTCCCATCCAGGACAAGAGGCTGGACTGCAGGGACCTTTGGCTAGTCTAATGCTGAAGGGATACTGGATTTTGGTGGCCTTTGGACAGACAGCCTATTCTTATGATCCTCTGTAGTGTGTCTTGCTTGCTGCCAGGGGTCTGCAGACATTTGGGGCCATCACTCCCAAGCACTTTGATGGTTGGTCTTGCCTTGCTGTCTCTCAAAAACTGAGACCCATTGTGGTGGTCTCTACCTGATGCTATTTCTAGCATTCAAAGACCTCTTGCCATCCCCTTGCATGTGAAAAAAATCTGTCTGTGGCTGACCAAATGAGCTCTGGACTGTTTGTTCCTTGGTAAGAGGAGGGATGGCTTTGAAATGAAACTCCCTGCAGCAGAAAGCCAGCTCTGTGCTTTTCAGCGAGGGTCTGTCCCTTGCTGTTTGTCCCTCCTACATAATGTAGTGCTGCTCTCCCTCCACCCCAGCCTCAAATGGCTCAGCTCTGAAACTCAGTCACATCTTTTTCTTTGCTCAAGAGATACGAAGTAGCTTTTGGGGGGCTTTCTCCATAGGCAATGCATTCAGAATGCCGATTTAATGAGTTTATTTTATAGGCTTTCAAATATTCCCTGGCTCCATGCTATCACACAGTGGTGTATCTTACTGATGCCAATGCTTCCATATGGGGATTATGATTTTTTAAAATTCATTTTAAACATCCCTGGAGACTTTATTAAGACTTCCTGTAAGAGGACAGGGAGTCTAATACAGAGGGAAAGAAACAGGAACTCCGATTTTCACTAGAACAGGGCTTGACTTTATAAATGAAATGCGCTCATGCTCTCCCCCACCCTGTCCCCATCCCGGTCCCCGGCAGATGGAGCAGATCAAGCGCGCCAACCGCCTCTACACCTCGGACACCATCTTCCTCAAGCCCACCCTCCTCATCCCCACGCCGGCACAGCCAGGAGGACCCTGCCCCGAAGATGAGGACAAGGACGAGGAGGAGGACAAGGATGTGCCCATCCCCGCTGGGGACATCCCGGTGGCCCCCATCCCATCCCGCCACGACCTCTCAGCCACCGATTTCCTACAGCGGCTGGACGCCGAGATCGGGCGCTCAAAGGCAGCGGTGGCGGCACAACGGCTCCGCACCGGTGGCACAGGGTGAGCGCGCCCGTCCCGCCTCCCCTTTTGGGGCAAAATGGGGTCTTTTGGAAGGTGGGTTTGCCTGCAGGGTGGGTGGGCAGGTGGCAAGGCCACCCCTCAGTGCCACCTCGCTGCGTCCCCTGCAGCACGGCCGAGGCCGAAGGCACCCGGAGCCCCAATGCTGGGGGCCCACCGGCCCCCTGGGGCCCCCGCCTTGGTCCCCGGCCCCTCACCAGGACCCCACGGGCAGCTGCCCTCCGCGACGCTGAGGATGAGATCTTCACACTGTGACGCTGAGGACGCCAGGGGACGTGACACCCCACGGTGACAGGGACCCCAGGACACCCCCAGCAGCCAGTCCCTGCCGGGGGATACCGGAGGGGACACAGGGATTTGGGGGGGGGGGGGACGGACGGAACACGGTGTCCCCTCCCTGTCTCATTCAAGGGACCTTTCCT
>JAOBAS010000071.1:43826927-43847423 GCA_025311575.1 Elanoides forficatus
CCAACCCATATCCTTTCAATTAAGCATTCCAGTGATTTTGGAACACAGAGATAGATAAGAAGCCAATTTTCTCTACCACAGTCACATGATGCTGAAATGGAGATGACTGAAGAATTTGTGGGGAAAAAAAAAATATCTCCCACATACTTGGCAAATGCTAGCTTATGACATGAAGGCTTTCATACAACGTGTGTCAGAGAATACAATTCCAGATATAAGAAACAGGTGTGAAAAGGAAGACATTTCTTTCATTGCAAGGGGGTCACTTTCTTTCATTGCTGCAGTAGCAGTATGCCTCAGGCCCTGGCCTGGAAGTCAGAAAGTCTGGCTTATTGCCCTGCTTCTGTCACAGATCTGCTGGGTGACCTTGGATGCTTCTTTTCATCCGTCCGAGCCCCTGCTTCTCCATACAGTTCTGTAAAGGCCTGCCTACTTAGACCGTCAGGTCTCTGATGCGACAGCTGTCACTCACAGTGTCCATAAATAATCTCTAATGCAGTGAAACTTTGTATTGCTTGAGGACATAAGGAGCAAATGCTCATCCTGAGCTGGCCTCCTGAAATATCTAACCATGCATGAAATTACTGCTAATGAAGCAGAGGGACCACGTACAGCACAGGCGTGAGCCAGGAATAGCGCAAAGAGGCATTACACAAGCTTTCTTCACAAGTTCTGTGCAAGCCCTCATAAACATCTTGAATCAATTTGTTGCAATTGGTGGAAGCCAGAAAACATTTCATAGGGATTCTTTAAGAAGATAATAAAATAAAATCTGTCTGACTTATTAGGAACTCCAACCATGAATTCCTAGCTAAAGATTTTCATGCTTGTTCTCTGGACTAGCTGCCTGATAAACATAAACAATGTTTAGTAAGTGACTTACAGTTGAATTTACAACTTATACTTGTTGTACAACTTTATAATAATAAAGATTTGTAATACAGATTTTATTATGCAGCATTATGTGTACAAGGTGTTCCCCTTACAGCAAGGAAAGCTCTGTAAATACTGTGTTTAATGAACCCAGTAACTAACATGACAGGAGAGACAGTAGTTGTATGTGAAATCAGGACAATGAAGAGCAAATGCCTTCAAAAACCTGGGCGATTTAAGCATTTGGATAAATCCATATCTTTGCATGAGTCTCTATTTTAACAGACAGTGAGTTAGTCTACAACTAAAAATGAAGCATGTACACAATGGAGTTTAAAGATACAGACCTTGGATATAGTGCTGGAAAGCTGCAACAGGGAGACAGATCTGCCTTTTAGTGGCTAGAATATTGTCTTGAAAGAAGGATAGCTTAGAGGATTAGAAGTGACTAAAATAAAAATACCTCTTACAGAAATATAACTTAATAGTTTTAGTCAATTTGTCCGATTCATTTGTCCTAATATTCTGAATTTTGTTCATTCTTCCATTTTAGTGGTGCTATATAGACTTATGTTTAGACCCCGCAATTCTTTAGATGTCCTCACCAGCAAGCTACTTTTCCATACTGTACACTTCTATTCTTATAGAACAGGTTTCTTATGAAACCATAATAAAGCCCTGTTAACATATGAGTTGGAAGAAATACATAGGGTAGGTATAAATAGAAGACCTAGGGTGCCTCTGGCACAGTCTAAAACATGAAGGACCAAGAGGCTTTAGGCAATTTCTCCAGATCTAGAACTACCAAACATGGGTCTACCACAAATTTCAGAAAGACAGCAGAAAGTGTTTGGTTTGACAAAAGCAACAATTCTCTTGTTGAACATGTCCTTTAAAATGTAACGATGATATTAAGGGCTGTGGCATCATCAAAGGTCAACAGAAAATCATCCTGCACCTTGTTGTCTCACCACCAATAGTTACGATAAAAGGCTGTAATTTTCTCCTATTGTCTTCAACTGCAGTCAATATTAAAGATATGAGGTCAACTAGACAGGCTCATAACTAGATAGGGTCATAGCTGAAATTAAACCTATATGCCCACGTATCTGCTCCATCACTATTTAGTCCAGGCATGGAGTTAGGGTGATCTTGCGTACCAATATGTCTTCTTAGTTAGCCTTGAAGACAGGGAACTACAGAAAAATACCTCTTCTC
This sequence comes from Elanoides forficatus, assembly GCA_025311575.1. Classification (NCBI taxonomy): domain Eukaryota; kingdom Metazoa; phylum Chordata; class Aves; order Accipitriformes; family Accipitridae; genus Elanoides; species Elanoides forficatus. The sequence goes on from JAOBAS010000071.1 coordinate 43,829,019, forward strand.
TTTTTAGTATCAATAACAAATTCCTTTACATGTATTATAACAACATCCTGTGTGCTTTCTTTAGCATAAGGTCATACTATAGAGCCCCATTCTCATCTCTCTCAGGAATTCCATTTGTAAATGTCAATCAAGCACTTAAAAGTACTTGACTACATAGTACTTAAAAAAAATCCTCCCTTACATACTATATAATGCATGCCTAAAAACCAGTTATATTTTCAATATAAGCATTTAAGGGATTTGTTTAACTCCAGAGTGAAAAATAAACCATTTTCAGCAAACACGGAAGGACCAAACACCAGGAATTACACCAGACTGTCCATATAAGGGGAAAAATGAAGATCCTCAACTCCTCAAAATGTTCATTACACGTGAGGTTTCTGTTCAAGGTGACAGAAATGAGACCTCTCCTATGTAAGGGCCCTTGTTTGGAATCCCCATGCTGTGCTCAGCACTGGAAAGTCGCTTTTACTGCACCGTGACTTCTGCTAAACGTGTCCAGAAGACATTGCACAAGGGTGCCAGAAGAGAAAGGTCACACGGGCAGTTTGGACATATCTCCCTGCACGTCCGTATATATTACAAATTGGCTGGGTAGGTAACTTGTAACAAGACACCTTTGAATGATCATGGGCAAAAGAATTCTTTGCTAAGCCATGCATCTAAGGTCAAAGAGGAGTTTTTAATGGAAGACAGACAAGATTCAACATTTTTTACACTGAAATAAATATCTATGCATTTGTTGTATCAAAACTGATTTGATTTTCATATGTTTTAACAGTCACATATTCCAAAGGTTATGATAAACCTCTCACCACAGTATTCATAGGATCTAAATAAAAACCAAGGAGAATGAACTGGGGGAGGAAGGAGTGAATTCCATGTAAACAGACACCAGAAAAATAAAGAAAACATGTAGAAGCTGCTACACATTTTTGAAATTTTAGATCCTGGACCAAATGGTGTGCAGGACCTTTGCAAAGTAATCAGCATTCATGAAATGGCTGGGATCCAGTAGGCTGAGGGTGTGAAGGCACACCTTCCCTCACATCTCGGCATATAGCTATGTAAAGAGGATACTAAACAGAGAGTCAGCAATTTCATTTCCATATTACAGATGTTTCTGTACAGGTGTCACTGACAGAGCATGACCTGAGGAGACTCTTTGTCTATCTCTATACCTGTTTCCCATTTGACTTCTCCCTTATCCAGCTGTTCACACAATGAATTCTGTGGAGTGGATCCACCCTGTACTGTGCCTCACACAGTCTCAGTTAGGGTCTCTGCTTGCTCATAACAACACACATAATTATTACCAAAGGCCCTTTACAACCCACTGAACAGATACAGGCTTACCAAAAGTACAGTTATCTGCCACTGGCAGTAGTATTCTGCTGTAGTATCACATACAGAAAGGAAATGGATTTACTGAAAGTTACTTGTTACAGCTCTAAATTTTCTTTCTCAATTAACACTCCTTTGAGGAAGGAGCATCATGACCAAAGGGTAGCACTGTTCCCTCACACTCCTTTAGGAAGCTAAACACATTTTCTCCAGAACCACAGAAAAGCGAGCAAGACTCATAGAGCTCTTTAGATCCCATCGCCCTTCTTTCCTCACTTCAGGAGTTCAAGGAAGTACCATTCTCAAACACAAACTCTGGCAGAGATCACCAGCCTTTCTGATCACACCAGCCATGTGTCCAAACCTTCACAGGTCTGAGAGCCACAGGACACATATCAGCATGCAGAGGAACAAGGGAGCTGTAGGAATGGTTTACTTGCAGTTGACAACAAGACTTTCTAGAAAGAGAGGGGGAAGGATGAGTCTGGAATGGACATGCCATGGGGTCCTGAGATGACACAGCAATCTCAGTCTCAGGCTGCTGTTGGCTCATTTCCTCCCAAAGCTAAGGATTCAGATTATCCAGGAGTCCCTCCCTGCACAAGCACAGCCCTGCTGCCAGTCCCTGGCAAGGACACTTGCTCTGCTCTTGAAATACTTCTGAGTCCATGCCACCTTTCTATGTATGAGGACTTACGAGATAGCCTGGGAAACTTGCACTTCATGAGAGAACTTTTAACTCGAAAGAACAAATATAAATTATATGCACAGCAATCAAAAAACAAATGTCTAACATTTTTTCAGTTTAAAACGTGGGTTCGTGACATGTGCAACAAAACTGGCAAAGAGTTCTGACAGTCACTGGCTTATGTGAAATTCAGGAAAAAAATACTTTAGTGCAGATAAGGACTAGAAAGCAATCTTTGCTAGTCTTAACCCAGCGTATTTTAAAATCTGTTTTCTTCGCAATGAGATGGATATACTTCCTTTGCTAACAAATACCATTTAATACATTGGCCTTATGTCTTAAAAACTGGAAAATAAATTGACAGTAGCAAACAGCAGAAGCACAATAAAAACAGGACAGTTCCTTTTCCTTACAAACTAAAATTCACCCAAGAAAAAATGCAACATCTTAGTGAGGTAGGCATAAACAAAAAAGTGGAGCTTTTTTCAAGCTCATCTGTGAGTGCAGTAACAGCTTCAGACTGCATCAGAGACAAAATGAAAACCACCAACCACATACTTGATTTTTTTTATTTGCCAGTGAATCTACAGAAACCACCTTCTATAAAGACAGAGTGCTAGAAGGTTTTCTACATGTCTATTAATTATCTTCTCTTTACCACTCCTGTTTGACTGTCTTGCATGAAACACACAATTCTACACTATTAGCGGTTTCAGTAATTGAATGTGACTGAACTTTAGATTCAACAGAGCTGCACATCAGGAACAATATTCTCCTTGACAGAATGGTACTGAACAGCTAGTTCTCCATCTTCTATCAAGCTGACTAAAGAATGGACTTAAAGATCATTACTTAAAAGTGAATGTTTTAAAAAAAAAAAAAAATCATCATTCAGTAACTGACACTACCAAATGAATTAACAACATGGATAAAGACATTTCTAACATGTTTTTACTTTCCAAGTGTCTCCTTAGTCCTTCCTTTCTTTCTGTCTATCCACGCATATATGTCATAGAAGCAGAATCAGTATAAATGGAAAGAGCATCAAAAACCTTAATAAAATCTGGCTGGTTTGCTTTTACTGTGAAAAATATTAGTACAGATTTCTGAAAGAACAATTTTTCTGATGTATTAGAGGACATTCATACAATAAGCTTCTCAGGTCATCATGGAAGATTATACAAAGAATTCTACACTTTTTTTTTTTTTTTGCTTTCTTCGATTTCTTTATGAATCTTACTAATCTTGAGTGCTGATATGTGTAGCAATATTTCAATTACTCTGCTTATCACTGTCCTGCAAGCTCCTCACACGACGTGTGAAAAATTCCATTATATATCCACACACTAGGTCATGATTCTTTTGGCTAATATTACTAGAAAAATATGCAAGTGTGAGCTTGCAGGTTTTCAGATCTCAAACTTTAGACATGAAATCAGTTTTGAGATTCCACGAGTGGATCTCTTCACAGAAAGAAAGAATAATTTCATTTGCAGCAAATTAATTAAAACCCTAAGCAATCTGGTAATCTACATCCTTGGATCTGCTTTAGAACAAGTATCTTCCTTTTTTGCCTTTCTAAACTTATATATTTCTTCTGTTTAAACAATGTTTCCTGTTAAGAATTCTTCTAAAAGCTCTTGAGTTAAAACATGACAGGTCATCACTGCATTGTATTGCTTTCTGGGAAATCACAGCAAACGTACATACTGTCTTTGACTGCAACATCTAGTGATGTAATAACTAGTGATGCTACTTCTTTGGGGAGATAATGCTACATTCACTTGACAACAACAGGAAAATAACAGGCATGAGCCTTACTGCGGATCTCCAAGTTCCACAACAAGAAGGGCTGGCACCCTTGCTCCCATCGTGGCCAAAGAGGGCAGGCAACCTTGAGGCAGTCCCTTGTACTGCACCCAGTAGAGGTCAGTAGAGGATGCATCATATTTTAATGGCAAGACAAAGGATTCTGACAGCAAGGGCAGAAATGCACCTTCATGAAAAGCACATCAACTGTCTAGGATATACTGTCAGATAGACTCTTGTAAAAGAGAGCAATATGTGCTGCTCCATGAAAAAACAGATAAGTTTAATTGGTTACATCCAAACACAAGCAGCATTCATCCAGTTAAACAATATCAACACTGATCAGTGAAATATATCTAACTTATTAAAAGTACATCTACTACCTGTGCGTTTCCAGATGCGGGGATCTCTTTCTTTCTTCCACAGCTTAACATAGTCCACAAGGTGTGCCAGAGATAAGAAGCCAAAAGGCAGAAACTACCTGCAATCCAGGCAGCATTTCTTTGAAGGGGCAGATCCATCCCTTTATTTTTAGTCAACTGATTAACTTGGTTCTCCAGCTCTAGCAGATGCAATTTGGCAGGCACCCTCAAAACCCTCCCCAGCTCTGTAAGTACCACCTAGCTAGACAAGGCTTGGACACACAGTAGGATTGCTTCTCACACTTCAACACATTCCCTTAACCTATAAGGAAAAGAAGTGATGGCATACTGACAAGCGTGAAACAGGTGCAGGGATCTACACGAGATGTGTATTGCATGGACTTGAAATGCAATTACTCTGACATCCCAGAACTTCTCAAATGAAAGCAAACTGTTAGCGCAATCCATTTGCAGTTAGCAGTTCAGACCACTGGTCATCTTATTCCCCTTCTAATAGGCAAGAAATGGAAAAAAAAAAATCCGCCAAAACCCAAAGAGCAAAATTCAAGACAATCACTTAAAATGTGTTGTGGTGTACGTGCACAGGAAGGTCAGTTTGAAATGCCATGGCTTTACTGTCTGCAGTCCCTTCTGTTCCTGTGTTTGCAGTCTATCTACTTTGCTCCCATACCTAAACCACCACCATGCAGAAAGCAGCTCCTAGCTGTCTCCCCATCTCATATCCAGCATCTGCTCACCTGCCAACCATCAAGTCCTTGATCCAAAGGATGCAGGCACCTGATCATTTCAACCACATGGATGTGAGACTCTCAATAGCATCAAGGTATCTTCTTTCCCCTAAAACTTCCAGAAACAGACAGACTGCTTCTGCTGAATTTTGAGATTCAAATTCTGTGTGGAAAATTTTGGCTTGAGAAACCAAAATCTGGGAAATTTTTAAACAACTGAAAACAGGATCTTAAAACTGGAAATGGTAAGCAACTTTAATCAAAAAGCCTGCTACCAGCTCCATTATAAGCCATGGGAAGCTGGTTTACTTCTAGAGATAGAAAACTAAAAATCTGAGGAACAAAGCGTGCCATGGTTTATTATCTTATATATAAGGATATAGATAAGTATTGTGAAGGACCATTACATAAGGTCTTAGGTCTATACATAAGGAAGGAATCCTTATATATAAAGATTATACATCTTTTGTGCAACAGGTGCCCATAATTACAGCACACTAACAGTCACTGTGGAAGATGAAGGAGTAAGAAGAAATGGTGCCATTTCTTCTCTGCTTCTGTATTTATCTGATCAGAAGTGAAAAGCAAAGAATTTAGAACACTCCCCCTGGCTGTGGAGAAACATGAGTCCCGGAAATCTCGAGTACTAAAAACTCACAAATTAAACAACAAAAATTACATCATTTGAAAAAAAGTCAAGAGATTAAAAAATTATAATGACTGTTGTCCTTTTCTTAGTCAACTTCTGGCTTCTGAGACTTCAGAGCACTCTCAAGTCACATTTTCAGTTATGTAGTTATGTTGGGGAGGGTGGGTTTAGCTGTGGGGTTTTTTCAGCTGGAAAACCTCGATACTCCTCTCTTTCTTTCTGAGAAAGACAGACATATTCTCACAAGCATGGGAACTGGGAGCATTAAATAAAACAAAGCTGCCTGAAAACATGGAATCACACACATTGCCACAAGACAATAGAGTGCTGTGAACTTGGGACCTGAAGAGTGCACTGCAGAAAGGATATTCTGTAAAGCTGCACCAGGCTGAGGCTGGCAACACGATGCCTGATGACAGCATTTCAAACAAGCTGAAAAGGAGGTTGGTAAAAAAACCTGGGCCCAAACTTGGCTGAAGTCCACTTACACTTTTCTGACCATACCAAGCCAAGCTTTAGACATGATGTTTTGATTTCAAGGCTGAAGAAAGCCTCGAGGGTTTTGAGCTCTTCTTCATTAGTTAAGAAATCTCACTGCAAATGTACAGCCTGTACAATCAGTTGCCACTGCTCAGTGGACAGCAAGAAATGCATTACCCACAATAGCTCAGCTGTATCTGAGCTCTAGCTAAACATCCTTCACAATGCTTACACCTCCAAGAGAAAGCTTGCTCATATACATGCACAGGGAGCATCTCTACTGTCATAGCACATTGCCCAAATAAATGTACTGGAACCACATAGAAAATGAGTAAAAGGGATGGTAAGCCAAGCTAATGGCCAAGCCTCGTAGATGCAAAATGGTCAGATACAGAAACCCTATAGTTACACTCTTGACTAGTAATAGCTTCAACCACAGGAACTGCAGTTGTAACTGTAGCTCTCTAGGTTGCAAGAACTTTAAGAGCAGCGACAGTATGCTTGCAGAGAGACCCTGAATTTCAAATCTCTTTCCCTGGGTGGTCTCCGGAATTCAGAAAGCTTTGAAGCTTCACTTAGACTAGATTTAGCTTTTGTTGAATGTTTATTTAATATTGCTCTCCTGAAAAAGTGGTCATGTAATTATCATGCCACTTGTGTTGTGTGTTCCTGGTTATTAATGAAAGGGCTTAACACACATTTCCTCTTTTCATTTTCTGTCTTAGAGAGGTGGAAAGCTGGGCTGAGCTGACCCACTGGGTGGTGGCATGTGGGTGAGAAGGAGAGATACCAGGGAGATACTGTCCATACCCGCTGGGAAACCTCTCTCCTGGGGAACACAGACTATCAGGCAACAGCAAACACAACCTGAGGAGTGCCAGCCCTTCAGCTCCATGAAACACTTGCCAGATGTGTGCTCCATGGACCATCTTCACCCTGTGCAAGAAACAGGCATGGCTTTGATTGCCCCAGACCTTTTTTGAGGGGTCAAAAATGAGTATCTATCTCAGGTGCATGTTTGGAAATATAGCAGCGATTTGTTGCTATCTACTACCACTCTGGAGACATAAAGTTGAGGGAAAGAGTTCAAAGGAATAATTGTTTAACTCTGTCTCTGTTGTGGTAAACACCAGAGCCTTACAAACTTTCTGCTGCCTGCCATCCATACCAGGCCTGGATCGCAAGTTCTCCCATGTCTCTAGATGCACATCCCGGGGTCCTTCTGAAATCCCATCTTCCCTGAGCAGGATCAGTTGCATGACGGATACGCAAGCTTCAGGCTACGTAGCCTTTGAGCTCCAAGGGGCAGGAACGGAAGGAATGGATGCAAGTCAGCATGGACACTGCAGAGACAGAAGCGAGCTGACCTCTTTGCTGGAATGGTCCTTATCAGCCCATGCAAGGTTGTTTTAACAGCTGGCTGTGAGGAAATGAGCTGGATGGGGAGGCTCTGAATGCAGATTCCCAAAGGCAGATGTGGAGCATAAGAGGAGTACAGGCTGCAAACAAGCCCCCTTCCAGAAAGGGTTCCCTGAATCAACAGGATCTGGACCAGAACTTGCTTTAGGTACAAGCAATTGTCTGGGGCCCTGTAATTTGGGGAGCCCAAAAGATGTGACCGATCCAGGCCTCTGTTCTTGCCAGCAAAACGACAGCTTGTGGTGCCTGTGCTGGATTGTGCATCTGAAAACATCGAGAGAGAGATGTCCACAGTGGATATGGCATGGGGAGGGGGGCAGGACTTTGGTTTCATGGGACTGGGGAGCTGGTGAAGCGGTGACTGAGCCTGGTTTACTGAGGGAGGGTATGAGAAGGACAGGGAGGCAGAGTTCAGGACCCTGATTTGGTCAGGTTTAGGTGTGATGTGATCAAAGAGGGGAAATAAAGCTTTTTCATTTGGCTAGACAGTTGTCTTTGCTTTTCATAGAATCATAGAACTGTTTAGCATGAAAAGGACCCTTAAGATCATCCAGTCCAACCATTAACCTAACACTGCCAAGGCCGCCACTAAACCATGTCCCTAAGCACCATGTCTACATGTCTTTTAAATTCCTCCAGGGATGGTGACTCAACCCCTTCCCTGGGCAGCCTGTTCCAATGCTTGATAACACTTTCAACGAAGAATTTTTTCCTAATATTCAATCTAAATCTCCCATGGCACAACCTGAGGCCATTTCCACTTGTTCTATCGCTTGCTACTTGGGAAAAGAGATCGACCCCCCACCTCGCTACAACCTCCTTTCAGGTAGCTGTAGAATGTGGTAAGGTCTTCCTCACAGGACTTGTTCCTAGACCCTTCACCAGCTGTGTTGCCCTTCTTTGGACATGCTTTAGCACCTCTATGTCTTTCTTGTAGCAAGGAGCCCAAAACTGAACACATTTGAGAGTATCGACCTCTAAATCTTGGTTGGGATCCTAGTTGTCTTAGCCTGGCTCCTTCCTGAGGTGTGTATAGTGGAGAAGGGACACCAGGTGAGACAGAGCTGTGTAGGGACAGGATAAAAAAGAACCTCCCACAGAGCTGGACAGCAACAGGAAAAAAGCTAGAAACTCAGAGCTAGACAATAGGGAAAAAGCTAGAAATTCTGAGCTAGAGGGAGCAGAGCTGCAGTTTCATCTTCAAAAGCAACAGTGTGCACTAGGTCAGACAGCTGGGAAAGGGCAAAGAAGTCAGCTGATCCAAGGAAGGAAATAATAAGCAGCCTGACATATATGCGGAAAAATTTTCCAGGAAAAAAAAAAAAAAAAAAAAGAAAGACCCAGACATATGGTAACAGTAGAAGCATGGATGTACACATCCAACAGCTTGACTCTCACAGCCCAACTATTACGGCCATAATATAACAAAGTGAAGTCCAATTTACAATAGACATTTGTCAACTCTGGGCACAAATCCTGTTCTCATTGCATTTAGAGGATACACCTATGCTGGTAAAGAAATGAGCCGTTCCCTGGCCCAGAAGCCATCTGCCCTACCAGGGCGTACATCCACATAGCTGAAATCTGGAACAGTCTGGTTGCATCCAAATTGCGCAGTTGGAAGGATTCCTGGCTTGTGATAATGCCTGAACAATACCCAGGAATTGTTTTGGAAAATATTAGTTAACCTGGGCCAAAACCATGCTAGAGACTGGGCTAAAAAATTAACAGCATAGGTGGTATTAGAACAATGTTTGGCCCACTGCCTGGTCTTGTTGAGCTGCTGGTATAAAGACAGTAAATGCTAACAGTTCCAGCAGCTACTGATGGACGTTTTAGACGACAGCAGACCCTACATACATGGGCTTGTCTCTTCTTTTGTGGGCTCGTTAGGTGTGTTGTTCCCTGACACTCTGGGACAAAACCTTTGCTTTTTGTACAGTGCACAAAATTTTGTACAATGCACACCATTTCCCACAGAGCAACGTACCATCAGACCTGCCTTAGCTCTGTTAAGGCTCCCCACCACTATCAGAGATACACCCATGTTACAAATATCTGCCTGCCAAGCGTAAATCAACTGTCATGCTTTCCTGTCTTCCTTTTCCTTCCCTCAGAGAAGTACCCTGGTCTTAATTCCCAATTTTCACTCATTTGTGTGTCCACGGGCTGCCCAATGGGTGATTTCTGATGCCCATAAGATTGATGCTTACAGGCCAGTGATGCCATCCTGAGACAAGCAACTGTAAAACAGAACCTCAAGATAAAGAAGAGCATTTGATTTAATTTAAAATTTCCATCCAGATTTTTTTCTAAACAGTCGAAAAAAAAAAAAGTATCTTCTCAACAGTAATACATTTTGGGCTTTTTGAGGGCAAATGGGGAGTTATTTCAATGGAATCATTTGTCCAGATCTGACTGGAAAGAAATCTATTAGGAGATTCTGAGACCTCATATCCTCCAGTTGTTGTAAATAGTGACTCATTAATTTCCTTGATTGCCCCAAAATTGTCATGTACCAGCTTTGGATATTAGAAAAATTGCCCATCTAAGGCATTTCTGGAACTCTTCTTGTATTGAAAAGCTTTATTTGCACTTTCAGAGTATTATTACCTTTGTTAGAGTGGAAAGAAAAAGCTACTGAGACTCTTCTTACTTTGATGTAAAAGAGATGGTGGAGACAGTGGAGCTTGAATAAATTTCTGTGTTTCCCATCCCTGCACACAGATCTCAGCAGAGTTTTTGGGCACCAACCCCAGGCACAATCCCCCAGGCAACAAAGTTGGATAATTGCGGGGCATTCGGTGAAGATACGGGCAGGTAGCCTATATTTTGGTTTACCAGCATTCAAGGGGCACGGTGCAATGCACAAGGAAGATCCGCAGAGAAAGGACACTCGGAAACCGCTCTGCTGGGATATTTACCACGCCACTGAGATGAGCCAGGTCCATTCCCTTGGTGTTGTAAAGACTGCATTTCTAAGGTTTGCTGTGACACCTAACATTTGGGAGATCGTCAGAATGGTGCAGAAGGTGGGCCATATTTCACACTTCCCATTTCTGGAGATACGAAACAGTAAGTTAGGTTATAAGCTGTTTCCAAGGAAGCTAAATGTAGGCTGCATAACTGAGAGAAAAAGAGGTAAATTTGCCAGAAATCATAATCAAGGGACTAGTGAATGGAGGACTTTGGACTGGCAGCACATCTGAGTTAACACCCACCTATCCCAGATGGCCTTTATATACATTTCCAGGTTAATCTCATTAAACAGTGCTGCCTAGCAAAAAAGATATATATAGTGACACCAGATTTTCCATGAATATATGTTCTTACATAATTCTGGCACATAATGAAACCTAGATATTAATTAGAGATGAAGCATTAGCTCAAGGACCGAATAGAACCCAAGGCTGAATGTGGTGGGATCATACTGGGATAAAAGGTGGCCTTTTCCCTCATTGGGGGGTTCAGACTTGACTTAAAAGTAGAGGAATAATGTCTGAGACAACAGAGCTGAACATTTTAGTTGGTGAATGAGAGCTCCTGCATTCACCAAAGACAGTAGGTTCAACCACAGGTAACTAGACCAAACTTTCAGGTGAACTTCAGGTTTTCTTCAAGAAGCCTCTGTCTCCCCCCTCCCTGTAAAAGACTCAGTGTGAATTTATTGTCCAATATAAGCTGTAACTAACTGATGCCCTACATTTCCCAAATAGCATTTTTTTTTTTTTTCAGTTAGGACCTTTGCAAGCATGAAAGTGATTTGAGGGACACATTCCTCATGGAAAATCCTCAAGGGGATGTAGTTTCCTGTCCACAAAAAGGGGGTAAGTAAAAGTATCTGATCTGAGCCTTTCAGAAAGAAATCGTTCTCCTTTGCAAACTTGAAAGACTCAACCAAGCACAAGAACTGGCAAGAATAAAGGAAATGTGACTTATGTAAGCACTGACCTGCTGTCTGCTGGGATTTTAACCATAAAATAAACTGTAAATTTACAATAGGATTTAGGCCTAATGACTTAGACATCTAATGACTTAGACATTTAATGTGAACTTCTGAGGAAAAAAAAAAAGAATGCTTGAAAATTACTCTGTTTTCATTTCAGACTAACATGTTCATTGTGTGGGTGATCGGAGGATCTTTTTAACTGCACATGTATAAGAAAGCCACCTAGCCTGTATAATTCGAAAATTACCCACCAGTGGAAGTGAGACCTCCAAAACACAGTTCTGGCAAAACAGCCATATCGCATCTGATCCAATAATATGGTTTAATTCTTTCAACAACTTCTTAGCTAGTTCGCCAAATCAGATTGTCCTACTGGCCAAAAAAATCTCAGAAGGCTGCCAAACCTTTTCAGACAAATCCCCCAAACTGAATATTTTATCCTGTTACATACTGGAAAGAGACAAACAGAAAGAAGAGTCCATTTTATGCTACTTACTGAGCATATACGCAACAGTTCAATCTGAGGTCTTTCAGGGCAGCATTTCAGTGGCGCACAAAGTTAATGGCTAAGAGGGACTAAAGAAGATTTGGAGAAAATTAAACCTCTATTTTATTTGGTTCTTCTACTTCAGTTCAACTTAAACACACTTTTCCAAACACTGTTTCAACATCCACACATTTGTGAATAGGAAAGGAGTGGCTGAACACAACTCCTGTGTTGTAAAAGAGTGGAAAATATGGAAAATTATGGGCAATGGTTTAATGAATGCTGAAACACAGAAGAAATTACTGTGAATATCTGAGAAGGTTGGTACGTCCTACACTCCATTTGAAGTCAGTGGTGAAGGTCAAAGTGGTCAAGACAGAGGTGAGGAGAAGCATCAGAGAAGCGGAAATAATGTCCTGCAAAGAAAAATGAAACAAAGTTTTTACTGTAGAGAATGCCAAGGAAAAGCCTGGACGTAGTTTTCAAATACCTTAAAGATCACTCGATAGACTCAAAGAAGTATTGTGCTTTCCAGGTCCACTGCAGATGATACAAATGAAAATGAACTTAATTGTAGAAATAGGCATTTAGGGCAGGTGGTAGAACAGACTCCAAATGATGAGAGTAATGAAATGTTGAAACTTCCTTCACTTAGGACTTTAAGAACAGGTTAGATGCAAATCATGTTTGGTTTAAGTGGAGCTGATTCAATACTGGGGCTGTGGCATAGATCAACCTCTTGAGTAGAAAGGTGGTGGTTGTGTACACACAAAATGTGCCAGGTTTCTTTCCAGCTCAGACTAGAAGTCATGAGACTCATGTAGATCATTAAAAAAAATACGGATTGGGTGATGTCTTTATTTCCTAGGACTTTCTGTTTTCAGAGCTCCTTATTCCATATTTCCAGACCTTGTTCTGCCAATACAATGAAAATATGGTTTAAAAGTTGACTTGAAGTCTACCAGTCTTATTTGTAGAGAAAAAGTGATCTGTCCTTCCAAAATTTGGGTAGTTTTTAAAAGATCTGAAGCACAGTAAGAACAAGGTAGTGCAATGGTTAGAGGGTTAGCTCAAATCTTGGGATCAAAACCCTGTTCTGTCACATGTTTCATGTTTGGCCTCAAATAATTAATTTCTCCTCTCCATGCTGTGACCACTGGCTCTGTAGAGGGGAAAGAAAGAGCTCTTCCCTGTTCCATGAGGCTGTTGGTGAGGAACAATGCATTATAACTCAGGGATGCAGTCCTGTTGGCAATCAGAGCAGATAAATCCTCTGAAATCTGGTTAAAACTGAAGGGGTGGTAACATTGTTTCTGGCAACTGGGAATTTGTTTACATAGTGATTTCAGACAGCTTTCAGGCCAGCTTGGGAGCTAGGCAAAACTCACAGCGTAGACAAGACTTCATTGTCCTTTCTTTCCTAAAAATAAATCGCATTCTCTTGCTTCCCAGAAGTAATTTTGCCTTTATAGCCATAAATATTGTGCTCTTGCTGAATCATTTTCCAACCCTCTTCATTTCCACCTGTTAGAGGCTGCTTTAGGATGACCCATGTTGCCAAAGCAAAGAGCTCAAAAAACATGAGTCAGAACTGAACACCCCACCAGCCTGGACTATAAGCAAGAGGCATCTTCAAAACCATAAGTGTAAATGTACTTTTGCACGTATATCCTGTGTACCCACTTCTTTGCATCTGTGTTTTGCACTCCCACCGACAAGGGTAAGAGGCCTCCTTACGTAGATCATCTTTACTCGGGGTGGGTAGCAGGACTGAAGGAGTCCTCAATCCTTCAGTAGCTCCCAAATAGGCTCCTTCAGGATCGCTGTTCCCTCCTTGTCTCTCCCTCACGCAACCCAGCTGCCTCATCACTCTGCTGCCTCAACCAGGGTGACTGCTCAAGCATGGTATCATCCTTGAGGTGGTTGCAGAATATCTGGGGACATAAGAGTCTTCAAAGCAAGCTCATGTAAGAGTCTTCAAAGTAGGCTCTTGGCATGGTTGTGTTGGCAGCAAGTGAACTCTAGAAGTTGTTCCTGTAGATTTCTGAAGGGCTGTGTTTGTTCTGAGTGACATATCGGTAATACCAAGGTTTTGTTTACATCTACACTAATAAGTTAAAGAATATCAAGGAACTTCCCCCAGTGCAAGAATTCTGTCATCCATATAGTTAATTTCTTTTGTTCCTGGCCAATGCCAATTAACATCCTTCCAGCAAATACCTGGGCCTTTTTTGAGGTTTGCACAGGCCAGGGACTGTTCCTAATATGCAGTGCGTGAAGATATCCTGTTTCAGGTTGTCATGACCTAAAAGCAGGAGTCGAAGAACTCAGCTGCAGGGTAGTAGGCTGTGCTGTGCCAGTTGGCCTCAGGACCACCAAGAAGACCCTGACTTGTTTTACTTATGGGTTCAGATGTATCCTTTAAGCTATATCAAGAGTCAGGTTCACACCAAGGAATGTGAATGGAGAACATGGAAGTCTCCTGTCTTGGTTCACTCTCCAAATTCCTTTTTGTTTTACAAGTATAGATATGACCCATGAAACCATTGGAGCGCTTCCAAGGGACAAGCCAGATCCAATATTTATAGGCTGAACATAATTTAGTGGTTCCCATTCTCTTAATATACGTTGAAGGTTTTATTTTATCGCTGTCAGGTTTTTGTTCTTCCAAATTAATCATAGATATTAGATGCACACACAACATGGTGATAAATGTTTTACAAACATAAGACACATTATAGACGTCAGACACTAAATTCTCTATCTTGGAAACAGATATTCTGAAGTGTACTACACAACAGAGTCAGGGAGAAGGAGATTTTTTTGCATAACCTTGAAATTCAAAGACAAATGTAAAGTGGTAATACTCTAAAAGAGTTGAATAGGCACTGAATAAATCTCTCAAGATCGCTTAGGGAGACACTGCTTATTAAAACAGCATTGAAGGAAGCTGCCAACTGAATCAGGAAACCTTTGAAGATAGCCTTTGCATGTATGGTTGTGAAACTGTGACTCAAGGATAAAATGCTGACAAAATACAGTGTCACTTGTTAGAGAATTTAACCTTAAGTGGAGGTTGGCATCAAAGTGATTTAAAGCTGCTACCAATCCCAGTGCACCTGCAGTAGTGTCTATTTACCTCTCCTATCTGCTTTTTACTCTTTTTCATCTTCTGTATTTTCATAGGTGGAGGGGGTTTTGGTGGTTGTCATCAGTTTTAACATTTTTTCTCTTTTTCCTTTCAGCAGGATTTTGTAAAAGGCATTTGACAATTCTTATCTGAGAAAACATACACAGGTTTCTCAGAGGTGGGCACACTGTGGAGAGAGGCTAATGGGAAAAAAGGCAAGTAGGAGAGATCAGAGAAGAGGACCAGGAAAGATCAACTGTGTCATAAGGTACCTCTGAGCCTCCCATATCATCTGCCAACATCATGGGGATGCCTTGAACACCTCAGAGCCTCTCAAATGGCACTAAATGCTCAGGTGTAGTGAGGTGAAAAGAGTCCTCGCTGTTGATTCTTGTTGTCACCCCAGCCCATACTGAAGCACCCACCTAACAGATATTTCAAAGACTATTTCTGATAAGGGGTATAGATAGGTTCTGGAGTCCTAAATACTGAAGGATGTGGTTTCTAATTGGTTTTGCAGCCCTTTCTAACAGCACAAGGATACTGTTCCTGCTCCAAGAACTGCAAATCATTTTCTGAGCATCCATGAGCAAGTCTCTGTTCAAGTCACCTTCCCAGCAAATAGAAAAAATGAAGCTAATTGTCTCTTACATCTACACAGTTCCTACAGAACAGGTCAAGGAAAAACCAGGATCATAAGTGTGGAAAAGTATGTAGAGATTGACCAGGAAGAAGGAAAATTTGTAGAAAAATTGTAGAAAGGAAGAAGAAAAACAGGTCAAATCTATGCAACACCTCCTTAATGTCCAACTGTTTTCAGCTCTGGGACATTTGAATGTGTCATTTTCCTTGTTTTTTTCCCATCTTGTCTGGTACTCATGAGCTTTCAGCATCCATGATGCCCTTTGACAGTTATTACACAGGTTTCCTACTCATTAGTCAAGAACCACTGTCTTTTGTTTATT
Source organism: Elanoides forficatus (assembly GCA_025311575.1). Classification (NCBI taxonomy): domain Eukaryota; kingdom Metazoa; phylum Chordata; class Aves; order Accipitriformes; family Accipitridae; genus Elanoides; species Elanoides forficatus. Next base: position 43,845,050 of record JAOBAS010000071.1, read on the forward strand.
TCAAAAGTAATTCTTACAGGTTTCATTTCTTTTCCCTTACTTCTTATAATGGAGAAGGCAGTGAAAATAGATACCTTTTCAAGCTGCTCAGGGTTTTTTGGACCCTTCTCAGTTGTTTCCTTGTCAGACGGACCATTTGGGCAGTGTGAGTATATATCGCAGGCTTTGGGGTTGATTGGGTGTCAGCTCGCCTCCCACCCTGCTATGAAGCTGGCATACAGGCACACAGCTGAAAGACACCTTGCACTCGTGGCTGATTTAAGAGCAATATGGTTATGAGTTCATGCACGATCTAGATCAGATGGAAACTTCTGAGTGATCTGACAGCACACAGACATTGTAATGACTGTAAAACCATGGCTCAGGCTACCTTGGTTGCTTTTTCCCCAGGCAGATGGGGAAACAATTATGCTCCGCTGGCAGACTGCAAGGGTCATTATGATACCTAGTGGCTGCGATGATGATGAGCAATTAGAAACAGTACATACATACCGCCCCACACGCGGTTAGCTGTCTGTAGCCATGCTTAAACTGATGTGGAGCTAGAAGGATTACTCCTTGCTAACTCATTACAGGGAACCTAAAGGTTTTAGAGTGGAGTTTTAGGCTCGCTGAAGATTCGTGAACTGAACTGGTGTAAGTCAGCTGAACTGTAATGAAGGCACATGCTTCTAGAGAAGTGTGCCTGTCTTCTGTTCCTGCTTTAACAACTGATTGCTATAGTTGTTTCTTTACCCACCGGGGTACTGCCTGTTCATAATATTTACCAGTTCACATCCCAGAGATGCCAGCAGTCATTGAGGCCAATAAAATCTTGGTCAAGAGAACACCATGTAATAAGGGCTGGCTCCCTGAAGTGCTCTTAGATGCTACTCAGTAAATATTTGATGTAAAGAAAGGTTTGAAGGCTGGGCTATGCATTTACTAAAACAAAGGAACTGCATCAGTATGGGTAAAAATTAATTTCACTTGGGGAACAAGATGGCAGCTTGAGATAAGGAATATGAAGCCTAGGAGCAAGAGAGAGCACAAATTGCTAAGTAAATAATCTAACTAGATAAGGAGAAAGGTGTTCTGTAGAGTGTGAGGTAAGGCCTCTCTAGGATGTAAATAATGCATTTTAAGGAGAATTTCAGCTTTTTTTTTTTGGAATAATCTTAAATCTTGCCTGGATTTAAATCAATGTGATGGACATCTCTGGAAAACTATTGGTAAGGATAAGACTATTGAAACCAATGGCCAAATATCCCAGAGATTTCAAACAAGTCAACCAGCATGAGACTATTAACCTGGTGCTGCTCTCAACCTCCTTAGCTCTTTGCACCAGGAGTGCCAGCTGTATAAATGCTTGGTTCTGTGTGAAGCTGGCTCTTGTAATCAGTTCCATGTTGAGAGAGAAAGAAAAACACTGATTGAGTCTCTGGCATCTTCTAGGGTCTCTAGATTCCTGGTGCTGGGTAAACTGAGGCACAAGAACTGGAGTTCTGTAACTATGTGCAGACATGTGAGTTGCTGATGTCTACAGCTGGTGAAGACAGCCCAGGCTTCTTTCACAGCTTGCTAAAAGAAATAAATGCTCCTAAGGCACTGCTCCTCTTATGCTAAGGTAGACCCCAGATCAAACGAATTGCTCCCTAAAAGGCTCTATTTCTTTCTACTAACTACAAAAGGACCCCAGGGTCACTAGACCAGAGGCATATGGCTGCACTGTAGACATCTAAAGGCATTTGAGGTTACTCTTTCCGCGTGGTGTCCTACTGCAGAGCAGAGAAGGGTGGCAAGATCTGGCACTTGCAGCAGGAAGCGATGAGTAACGCTGCAGAGCTCTGGGATGCTCATCTTGGTCTTACACACTTGGATAGTAACAGTACAGGGAATCTCGAAACTGTGGTCCCTGAAGAGCCAGGGAACATAGAATGGGTTCTTAAACCTGAGGGGGGTTGATGATAAAACACCCATTGCTAAAGGGTGGTGATGTGAGAAAGAAAGGAAAACTGAAGAAAACCTCCAGCATCAAGTTGCCAGGGTTACGGTTCCTACTTATCAATGGCATGGTACTGCAAAGAAGCTTGCCATCAAGAATTTGCCTCTCAAATTCCCTCTAAACCCCTGACGACCTGTTTAGAGAACATGGGACCTTCCCTGACCTAGAAAGGGTTCAACAAGGGAATTAATGGACTTACAGACCTTCCTATGTGTATTGGCTTTGCGTGGCAAGGTTTTGGTAGCGGGGGGGTTACAGGGGTGGCTTCTTAAAATAGCTGCTGGAAGCTTCCCCTGTGTTTGACAGAGCCAACACCAGCCGGCTCTAAGTTGGACCCGCCGCCGGCCAAGGCCGAGCCAATCGGTGATAGTGGTAACGCCTCTGTGATAA
>JAOBAS010000071.1:43847523-43883224 GCA_025311575.1 Elanoides forficatus
TCTCCCCTGTCCAGCTGAGGAGGGGGGAGTGATAGAACAGCTTTGGTGGGCACCTGGCGTCCAGCCAGGGTCAACCCACTACACTGTGTTCTTCTCTGGCTCTGCCTTACCCTGAAAAGAAAGCAACCTCAGAGAACCCAGAACTTGTGAGCACTTCATAAACTTTAAACACCACAAAAAGAATCACAATATTTGCTGTGGGGGATGACTTTTAACTCAAGCCTTTGAAGGATGATATAGGCTGGATTCTTTTGCAAGAAAACAAGCATTGCCTTTTCATTTAAGTGAAACACCAGACTTTTTTATCCAACCTTTAAACACTAAGTGACCCAGCTGTGTTCTTTAATGTCACCATTCTGCAACCTTAACAAAATGAAAATAGCCATGAATATCATCGATCTCTGGGCACAGATGCATTTCCACATCCTTCATTCCACATCCAACAGCCTTTCACAGGCCAGAACAAAAAAAAACTTTCACATGAAAGTCTAGCCATTCATCAGAAAATCGGCTCGATAAAAATGGTGAAGTTCGAAATTCTCCCCCCCTCTCTGGTTTCGCTCAATGGCTTCCAGATTGCATCCATTTGATTTACAAAATGAAAGATGTGCTCCTTCCTCCCCTAATTACCAGGGACACAAATACAGTTTTGGATGAAAACCTTTCGTGTGTGCCTCTTAAGTCCTCCCCAAAAGTTCTGCCATTGGAATTTGGCCAACCATTTTGTTGATGATGCATGAGCTGGAACCGAATGGAGATGATTTTTCCATTAACGGCTTTGGCTCTGCAGAACCAACAGGAGTAAAATATTAGTTTTGCTTGCTAAAGAATCCACTATGACTCAAAGACACAATGAAACAGATCTTTGGGGAAAGGGGCTTATGTTCCTAGAGAATCACTTTCCTAACTATAACCATACCAGTTCGCAAAGCTGTATACACAAATCTTACGTATCTTATTACAGACAGTCAAGAGTCCAAAGGTTCAGACCTCCAAAAGGCCTTGAAAGACTTGGAGCAAGCAACTGAGTATTCTGTCAACAAGATTTGTTTTGTCTTTTTTTTTCTTTACATAAATTGTTGATCTCAACTAAAATACAGCTTTAAAAAAAATTAAAACCAAACAGGGTTGCTACAGCGTTTGAATTTCTTTAAGTCCTTGACCCCATTAAGAGAGTGGAAGGACAGAAGACTGTCCTGTTTCTCTGTTGGAAGAAAAAACATATTCAAAGTGCATATTAGCCAGTGTGGTTAATGGTATGGACCAGTGAGGACCTAGGTGAGGCTGAAGGTTTAGGGAACTGGAGGCCACCCAGAACGGAGGAATCCTTCTCTAGTTACTGTCTATCACCTTATGCAAAAAGGCTGCTATACTGGGTGGTGTTTAACAGAGAGGCTACCACCACCTCCTTATGCCTGCTTTGGTGTATTTCTACCTGGGTTTAAAAGGAATTAAAAGTAAGACTAAGATTCTGTATGAAGTTACACACTAAGGAGGACGTTCATATTGCCTGGACATGGAGACCTGCAGTGGAGAAGGTGGTGATACAAGAGGTCCTTTCCTCATCTGGAGGAAGCAGCTTGCCCCTTGTTCTTCCTCCAGTGCTCATGAATGCTCAATCCCATCACAGATCCATCGGGTAATTAGGAAAAGACGGGAAAGATGTCTGTACATGATTATTCTCTTTCAAGGTCCTTTGCGGCAAGCTTGGCTGAAACATGATTTCCTCTCCCAGTGGTGGCATGGGGAATGGTCTCACCCTGTACTCAAACCCTGGTTTGTGATCACTGCATCTCTGGTTTCATCCCCTTCGCTGGCAGGTGAGTCAGGCTATTCCAGAAGGACTGGACTGCAACAGAGCACAGACTGGTGTTTAGCCACTTGGTGTTTCTAAGTGCATCAGCGGAGCACTTTACTGTAGAGACACGTCTTGATGTTAATATTTGCAGTGTCCAAAGGTATTTCAAGATCTGAGACATCACTTCTTTCATATGTGACTACAATAACAGAGAACTGCGCCCCCCATTCTGACACCACCTCCTTATTTTTCATTTTAAAAAGGCAAATTGCAGCTGATCAAAATTATGTTTTGAAAACCATTTAAAAAGATTTAAGCATCCAGCAACGTCTGGCTGAAGAGCAGCAATGACACTTATTCAGTGAGTTTTGCAGAACTAATCCAAACAATTTGCTTTTATCTGTGTGCATGTGTGTGTGCACGCTTTGGCCTTTGGGTCTACTCCAGACTCATTCATCACGCAATAACTTCACGTAGCAAATAAAAATAAGAACTTGTACCACAGCAACATCTAGGGGCCTCCAACAGGGTCTGGACCCCACGATGCTGTGTTGCATAAACATTTACTAACAACTGGATTCTGTCTTGAATAGCTACAAATGTAAATAAGATGGTAAAAATAATAAATAAATAGACAGACAGGAAACATCTTCACTTTCAAATGCTCATCTGTAGGGATTGGGTCTGTACTTAGAGATGGGTGGTGGACAGGGCAGAGAAATCCCACCCCTGCTCTCCACCCTGATGGCCTTGCTGTTGGCTATGTTGGAAATGCCTAAACGTTTTTGAAAGAGCTGAATTTAAGACATGCATTGGGCTGCATTAACATGCTCCTCCTTAAAAGCTGTGACTATGGACCTGAAGCAGTCTTGAGGGTTTGCAAAGTGGATGTGTGAAAGGGCTGATCTTAAGAGTGGACTCTTATTTGGGTTTCACTGACAGTATAAACATGCCTAGTGCAACATTTTGGTACTGTCCAACAGCTAGCTTGGCTATAAGAATATCTGTACCATTATAGCTCTATCAGTCATTGACATTTTTCACTTGGAATCGTGAAAAACCTCAAGGGTAAAAGCGCTGTTTCAAGTGATATGGACATTACTCCCACACAGAATCTGGCGGTTGGAAATACACCTGAGTTTTATCCCAATATTTTCCGTTAACTGCACAAAGTACACACAAGGAAAGATTTTACAGTGGGATGGGAAAAAAAAAAGTTTACCCAAGCAGCTTATATAAAGTTGGTGGATAGGATATTTAGGACAGGTCATGTTTCAGTCAAAGAATTTGTGAATTTGCCTTGATTGCCATAGGAAAAACAAAAAACAAACAAACAAACAAAACCAAAAAACCCACCCAGCGGTATGGTTCTCTCTTTCTTTGTTAATCATAGAGAAAGTCTCAGGCATCACAGTTTAAACAAGATACCTAATTCTTAGATAGCTACAGCAACATGAAATAACCCTGATTTATTACTCAATAGTTACAGAGCTTTTTCATGACCTCTGTATTTAGGACCTTTAGGACTGAGGACAAGGACAAGAAGTTCTTTAGTCCTAGAGCTTAGATTAAATAAGAAGCTGGCTGTGTTTACTCCTACCCTGAATATGTAAGGTTGTTATAGTTAAGTGAGAAAATCTGAGAGTGGGTCCTGAGAGTCATGCTTTGTGTTTTAGCTGGTCAATAGTCCGTGTCTACACTGGTGAGTTAGGCTGGGGAACAAGCTTTCAGTCCTGCTCCTCCTGATGGTCTTCTTCATTGGCTCTTATCTGGAGCAAGTCAATGTGTTGATCAAACCCAGCTATAGAGGGTGATGGAGATAATTTCATAGCTAAACCTACAAGATATGTGGGCCAAACTGGTTTACTAGCTTGAAACACACTGAGAATTTAGAGCTGAGCAGTTACTAGTAGTCCTACTGAACTAGCAAGAGCCCAGCACAAGACATGTCTAGGGTGGATGAAGCCTTAGCTATCTTATACAGAGTTCTCTCTCAGTTTCTTGTGAAACAGTTTCTGCAGTTTATTGTGAGAGATGGGACACCAGAGTAATTTGGGCTGTAAGTCTAACGCAGCCCTCTGTGTCCTGTATCCATACTCTCTTCCCATTTTGCATGGGGAATGTGAGCTAGCAGCCCTTGCGCCGCAGAAACTGTGGCGTTCCAGAGGAAATCAGGGTAAAGTGCGTGTGCATTTATTTTCTGTAGACATGGTGACCCAAAGGCAAGTGTACTTGGAACTACTCTCTTCATTCAATCTCTCTTGGGCTTCAAGTCTCTTTTCAGAGCCCCAGCTGAACTGGAAAGCTGTTAATGATACCTCTTTGGTTCATGCTTGCAGACCCGTCTCCATCATCATCATTCCCAGACCTTAGCTTTATTATTGATGTAGCGCATTTTACTTAGTAAATTCCTTAGTCTTTAATGCATTTGCTTCAGTGCCAGCTAACCCCATGGCCACTTACCCACCAGCAACTTCAGAGTCATGTAGTAGGAAGTTTACTTTACTTACTTTAATGACTCTTTTTCTGAATTAATACATCTTTTGGAGATATGAACCCTGACAGCACTGTTAATATAAGATTGTGAGCTGAATTATGCTCTGTGTAATGCTACTTACTTCAGTAAAATTGCTTTTGAGTTTCCTTTCTCTTATTAAATCAGAACATTTTACAGGGCAAGAGAAATTTTTATTTTTTTTTATTTTTAAATAGACTGAGGCACAGAGGTTAAGTGATCTTGGAGTTTGTATTGAGTTCTCTGTAAATCAACTCAGTGCTCAAGGAGATAATAATTATTAGCAATGACTATAAAAACATTGAACCAAAGAAAAGGTGACAGAAATATCTCTGTGTTAGAAGACAAAAACATCACATGGCTAAATAGTTCACCCACATCTTGAATGCTTCTGGCAATTTCAGTTCTCTTCCCCTCCACCCAGGAAAGGACACACTGGGATCAGAAAAGGTTCGGAGAAGGGTGACAGAGACAATCAAACGGCCACATCAGAAGAGAGGCCCCTTCCTCTTCAGCTTGTTAAATAGTGAAATAGGTCTGTAAATTCCTGCTGGGTGATGAAGTGGGAGAAAGTGAACAGGAACCTCTACCAATTAAATGGAGCACTCAGAGAGTTTTTGGAGTAACACACTTCAAAAACAAATGAGAGGAAGCCTTTTTCTGCCAAGCTCATATCCTGTAACTCATTGTCACAGGAAGCTCTGGAGTCCAAATATATAGATAGGCTCGTAAAATAAAGACAAAACCGTGGAGGATCCATCTTGTGGGATTATGAAATTCAAGGGTCTGGACTCAACTTCCAGCTCAGGAAGCTTCTGAGCTGTGCGGTGTCAGATCCTGGGAGGTTATTCCAGACACAAGATTGCTCTCTACATTCCATGTTTCTTTCACTCTTTTGCTACACGTTCCCTTTAGGACAGGCTATGTGGATTTTTGGCTTGGCTAAGCATAACCACCAATAGGAAATGTAGAAACAGACTTGTTCTCATAATCAACAGTTCTATTCTTGCTGTCTTCAGGGCACCAGCAATAAAGTAGCTGTTTGTTTGCCAGCCAAAAGATGATAGACCCAATCGCTTGGGTCTGAAACTGTGGTGTTCAGATCTTCCTACTTTATTGCCTCCTATTTCTGCTCCAGCTGCCGCTATTATGAGAAGGATCTTCCTCATAGTAGTGTTTCGGTTCCTTTTCCATTTGGGGCATAAGGAACTGTATTGTTATGAAATATCTAAGGCAAAATAACAGAACTCTTTTAATGCACAAACATCTCCGTAGGAGTGAGTGCACAAGGCTGATGAAGTTGCTTTGGGGTCTAAACTCACAACTCACAATGGCAATGAACTCACCTGGGCACTGAGCACCAAGAATTGTTCTGTATCTTTTCTGTGGAATAAATTAAGGCTGAAAGGATAAATCCCTGAAAAAAATCCCAATTCTTAAATTTATTCAGTTTTGAGTGTTTTATTTTAAATTGAAACAAAGGTGTAAACGACTAATTATACCCTTTATCTTGATTCAGATTTTTTGTGCTATGCTATGCAACATGTATTCATGTATTCTAGTGTTTTGCACGACCTTTTCAAAGCACTTGAACAGTAGCTTTTCAATCATGTCAAAGTCTCATGAAGAGACTGTTCAGGAATTTGTGCTACTAACCAGATCGCAAGAGGTTTCAAAAATTTAAGTGAGTTGTTGGGTCACTCACTTTGGAGATCTGTCCCTTATTCCACAACCTTCCACCCTGTGTTGTAACCCACCAGGTACTGAATGCTCTATGAGGAAACATCGCCCTCTTTCCTGTTGGAATAAGGCACCTTGAATTTCCTTGAACTGCTGCATTTTAAGAACTTCTCCATTGGACAATACCCATGGAGAGGCTGACCTAGGATAACTCATTCTTACTTATTCCTCTGAAGCTGCACACTCAGTTTTGGGAAATGGAAAATGAGCACTGGGATGTGACGTAGAAAAAGACAGTCCTATGTTGTGAGCAGACTTTTCTTAAATTTGCTTAGCAACCTTCCTCTATATCTTTTCATGTGTTGTTTAAAACCAGGCTTAGCTCTAAAGGCTTCCCTGCAGCAATATGATTTTCCTGGGAATACCTGTGGTAGAGTCTTCATAATTTGGAAGCCTGGAGGTCTTTCCAAAATTGATGAGGCAGCAATGAACAGAGAGCCTGAGGATTGATACAAGTTGCTCAGCAAAGTAGTCTGACTGAGTTCAAAACAAATGCTCATTTTGGCTTTCTGGCTTCAAAAATGAGGAATTATCTTAAAAAAAAAAAAAAAAAAAAAGCATCCCATTACCATGCCACTGATAGCTGGAAATCTTCCTCTCTCTTGCTCACCTGGCAGCTGCTTAAACTATTCAAATGCCTTTATGAGCCAAGTCAATGTTTGGCAAGTCCATTTTTATGTCAGGAGATTTAAAAAAAAACCCCATCTTTTTGCCTGTTAATTCCATTGCATTCTTAAGTCCTCTGTGCAATGAGAATGTTAACACTTCATGATGCCCTTTTGAGCCGAATTCTGCTACAGCTTTACAAGTCACATGTCTGACACTACATATGAGGTTTATCTTGGCTAATGGTAGTCATCCAAGTGCCAGAAATCTAACTCTGGGCAAGTCACTTCAGGGTCCCTCTAGAATCAGATTCAGAAAGCTGATCCTTCCTGTGATCAGGTAGGTGTCTAAAAAAAGTAAAATAAATCACCCACCTATTTTCAAACAGAGAAATGCTAATTTAGTGTTTGTGGAATGCCAACCTTATACCTACTCTGACACTCTGACAACCCCATGAGGGCAAGGATCTGGGCTTTTATCAAACCCTTGTTCTCCACATTGGAGGGTTATTTTTAGTGTACATAGTTTCCTCAGTAAGTTTTGCAGCGTAGTCCTTCGAGCAGAGCTGGACTGCTAACAGGGACTGTGTGTGAGGCAGCGTGTGCGTAGGACAGAGATGTCTCAGGTCGCCTCTTCCACCCAGGAAAGACATTGTGCGAGTTGCGTGTATGGAGATGTCTAGACAGAGCCAGCAAAGGTGAGAGACACTGCAGTGCCTGCTAAAAGCAGTTGTCTAAGCAGCACTGGTGGCAACAAGTGAACCAAGCCACTGGCCATCGTTCAACGTCTGCTCCTGAGTGCAAGCTTAAACTCTTCAGGAGCTCTGAGTTCTTCCGGAGACTGGAAGCCTTTCCGACCAGCTGCTGCTATCTCACTGTCATCCCTCTTGTTCTCTGCATTACACCAAGGCTACTATATCAATGCCTAATCTCATCTCAGTTTTACTCTGAGAACACAACCAGAGAGGAACTGCCTTCTCAGAAGTGCTCTGTAGCCTTTATTATTTCCCAGGACACATGAAAAATCTGTCTGCTTGGTCTACAGAAAATAGATTTTGCAGTAAGGGCTGGTATATTTTACTAGACCAGCTGATACAGCTGGAAATAACAAAGGAGCTTCCAGAGACTCAACCCCTTCTTCAGGACTGAAAAAGAAGCAGCCAACCTCATACTAAATAAAAATTGTCTTGTTTATATCTTTAAAGCAACACGGCTGTGAGATAGTATTGAATACACATCTTGATCCAAATTCTTAAAGGGACAAGGGAAAAGGTGCCATTGGCTTTAGTAGATTTTAGGTCGTCCCAAGGATGCTCTATGCTGAGATATCAAAACATGGCTGGAGTTGAATGGCATTTGTTCTAAGGAAGCTAGTGAGATGTATTGGCACTTATTTAACAGATGTTCAGAGTTTTCTATGAGGTCCTCAGATGAAAGATTCTATAAAAGCTTAAGGCTGTTTCATTAATGAGCCACTTCATCTCACTTCTGATACTCATCTGTTGCTTGTTCAATAGAAGTAACAGCAGTATCTAAAAGGTTTCAGAAAGGCAGTGTTGTGTAATTGCTGTTTTGAAGGCATTGAATGAATGGGGTCTGATAGCTGTTAAACCTTGGGGAGATTGTTCTGCCAGGCAAGACTTAGAGTTTAAGCTTTTAAGTTTGCTTTTACGGTGGAAGATTTTCAGTTGTTGTAAGTGAAATGTCTGGGTTTTTTTCTGAACGCATCTCTTGTCTTGGCTTCCCAGAATAATTCTTTGCAATACAAACTGGATAGAGAGCCAGAAAATCTGTGAAAAATAGCCACACAACACATCTGTTGGCGTCACTGAGATTCAGCGACACGCTTGTGGCCTTGGAAAGAGGAAAGCAGGTACAGACCTGAAACCCCAAACAGTCCTCATGTCTCATAATCAGGAATAGAGAATTTGAGGCTTTTGTGGAAGAAGGCAAGTCTAACAACCACTTAAAGCACCTAAATGTAAGTAGGTATATCCTGTTTCTGGCACATTTTTATGCACCTCATGTTCTGCTCTGTGCATGTTCATGAGCTCAGCAGTCTTGGCTGAACTGACACAGCTATATGACTATTTTTCTTCAAAGTTATGAGGTCCAAAAACTAGAGGAGTTCACACTCACTTTCACCTCTGTGACTATTCAAACTGGGAAGACACAGAGGGCATGGAGGTCAGGTCAAAGCACAAGCAGAAGAGGAGGGACTGTCCTCTTATCCTTTAACAGCTTTCAGGTGAAAGCATTTCCCAATGTAAGGAATCTTGAAATCTAGGCTTTGTCAAATCCACTTCTTGCAACTAGCAGGAGAGAAAACGTTCTGATTAAGGGGACCCTTTGTCTTTCCTTTTGAACCTTCTGTTACAAATAGCAATAGATCAAAAAGAGAGAGAAATTAGGAAGCATTTTTGCTCAGCAAAGGTTGATGGGTGATCCCTGCTGGGATATTTTCAGAAATTTTGGGTCTAACAGTTGTCTAATGCAAAACACAGACATAGTTCAAGATCAATTTGTGCTTTTGTTTTTGTAAGTTATGAGCTGAATACCCACAACAAAACATACTCCGCCAACCACTAGGCATAATTATCAGTGTGATCATACCAGCAGTGCCAATAAAATCAGGCCTAGAATTTAATATGCAAAATGCCATACAAATTGCTGAGAAGTTACTTACAGGGGGAGCCTTGATTTTATGAATTCACTGGAGACATTTCCACTAATGCGCAGCGCATGAGGTGCTTGAAATGAATCTCATAATCTCATTACATACCCATGCACAGCATCTGTTAGATATACGTTACATTTCAGCTCTAATGCAAAGTGGGTCCATTTAAAAAAGTGATTAAACCATAAAAGACAAGAGCTACCCAGTATGGGCAACACAAAGGAAAATGAGTACATCTGCGTTTTCATTTGTACAAAGAATCAGTAACAACATGGCTCTAATAAGAAAGGAAGAAAGAAAAAATTAATGGAGTATATAAATTTAAAGCACAGGAAGGTGATGCATTAGCAACTTTTTGTGTCTTAAAGTGAGCAAAACAAAATGTTTGCCAGGACCAGGTCATCTAGAGAGGGAAGGAGGTGGATCCTCGGGATGGTAAGGCAATCACAAGCAGCATTTGCAGCTCAAGAGAGCTGCTTTTTCCTATAGACACAGACGGTTTTATCCATTTACCTAAACATTGGTGGCTTGTAGCCTTTTGGACCAGAAAACAGTGATCAGGAGGGATCCCTTAGGGCAATTCAAATGGCATGAGTTGCCTTCAAATGGTCAATCAGATCTTTTCCTAGATTGATCGATCCTTCATTGATTCTAATGGCAGATTAATTACTCAAAACACATTTAATTGTATAAATTAGTTGTCCTAGTTTACATGATGGTTCCCACTCTAATTTCGCTGTGCCGGTGTCAGATCCCATAATTATACACAATCTGATTGTAAGTTTTAAGAAATTTACAGACACAGTAATATTTTCTCCCAAAGGTGCCTGATAGTAACTTTCAGTTAAAGATGCTACATCTTAAAATTAGTAAAGTATGTGACTTCAGTGACACAAGAAATGGCACCTGGTCACCCAAAACTCTGAAGAGCTTGTACTTTCTTCCCAACCTTTTTCCTCAAAACCTTTGTCTTTTATATCGTAAATACTTTTAGGGCTTGATCGATTGGGCTATGGGCTAAAAAAAGAGATCTTTTAGTTGTAAAAAAAAAAAAAAAAAAAAAAAAGGGAAGTAACATTTTCTTCAAACCTGGGAAAGGTGGAGAAAAAAAATCAAACCTCATTCTTTGGGATACAGAGATGAGATGTTTTCCTCATTAAGAAGACTCATCTTTTGCTCATTTAAAGACAATTATCATGGAAGAGGCTAAAATTGCAGGTAAAATAATTTCGGTTTTCAGAAGAAAAATTGGAGCAGAGGAGCCCTAGGATAAAGACTGAGGAATGATGTGGGATTCCCAGAACTGGAGGTTTCTCAGATCAGCTAACACTAGTGATTTGGCTGACTGCCTCTGGAGGCATGCACCCTAATATTTTCAGGGTTGTACCTTTACACTGGGCAGCCCCAATTCCTGCCATCTTTCCCCATAGGTTGTGCTTTCAGATGTGTAAATAATTTTTCCTGCTGCTCCATCACTTTTGGCGCCACATCTGGGGCCATACCCAAAGCTGAGCAGAGTTAAAGGACCCTGGAACGGGTCTTGCAGATGCTGCTTTTGCCTAAAGCGTGTCTCGGTGTGATGTCAGATTTTGTGGCACCTGTGACATTGCAGAAGCACGGGAAGCCTGGGGTCCGTTCTCCCCTCTAGATGTTATCCAGCCATTCCCCATCCTGCACTTGTATGGGTGAAAATCCCTGCAGAAATACAGAACTTGGTGTTTCCACACAAAGAAAGGAAAGAATGTGGTAGAGATGGAAGAAGTCTATCCTAAACTGCAATTGCCACCAGCCTAAAATTCTATTCTTCCCTGTAAACACAGCCTCTCTCAAACTCAGATAAAAACATTTCAATTAGTTGCTTGTTTTTCTTGTTACCAAAAAAATTGACTAAGAGCAAATTTCAAAAACTCCTAGCAAAACTTGCAGCTGACACGCAGTTCCTTTTCTGACAAATGTCAAAGTTTTGCCCTGTTTTAATGAGTAATCATGGGAAATGGAACAGTAGGTTGGTTTTGCAGTTTTGCAGTAATAGCGGGTAGCAGTACAAACCCAGTGGCTGGGTATGAAGTGTGAATGAGAAGCAGCATTCAGCAGCACAGGTGTAATTATCCAAAGAGAAGACTGTTGCCATCACTACAGTGACAAAAATAGCAAACTTAAGGAAAAAACCCAAACACAGCCACCAAACCTCCTCTTATTTTGTTCGGAGTTATAGATGTATAATTAAATTGTGCATCAGGATATTCTTAGGGACCTTAAACTTTGACTGTAAAATACCAGTTGCACCGATAAATCACAAACACATGTACATAGATATTTCAGAGTTTTTCTGTTTGGTTGTTTTTTTGGTTTGTTTTTTTTTTTAATAAGGACTGTAAAGGCTTAATTGGTATTTAAGAAACTAAACAAAACCACAGAATCAAGAGAATTTGTAGCCACAAATATGAACTAAAATGGGCTAGGGATCATCTCAGCTGTAGGCATTGTATCTCAGCCAGTAATTTCATCCTAGGGATGCAGTGTGTGATAGATGGGAGGAATCGCTTGCTAGGACCAGTTCTCTCTAACTTAAAATGATGCTAGGAAAGAAGAATTTGCTGATGGCATGATTTTGAAAGAATGGGAAATAACATACTAAAATACAGAATACTGTTGCTCCTTGGCAGGAAAAAAAAAAAAAAAGAAAAAAGAAAAAAACGCCCAAACCATCTCCTTTTCTGGAATTCCACCTTCTTTGTACCAGCTAGACATAGCTGGTAATATTCACTAAGAAATATTCCTCTTTTTTTAACTTCAGGTCTTTATATTTAAATAAATTTATATGCAATGAGGTTTATTAAACTGAGATTAATTTTTATTGTTTTGAGTTCCTCCAATCTCTCTGTTGTTTGCAAGACTTCAGAACTCTACTGTAGCTTTAAAGGACTACCAAGATTTGGGAGGGGGGACAGGACTGTTTCTGTTTTTTGGTTTTTTTTCTTGGTGTGATTGATCTGGTTTTCTAAATTCTCTTAAGTGCATTAGTGGCCAGTTAACTGCATGACTTACAGAACATTTCTCATGAAAAAAAAAAAAAAAACCAAAAAACCAACAAATACCCCAGTTGCAACAAACTGGGATTTCTACCCCCATTCAGTGTTACTCCTTAATACATTTTTATGCACGAGTGCCACAGCGCAGAGTGAAGCAGGAGATTCCTCACACAGGGTGATCAGAGGCACTCCCAAGGTAGGATGGATATTGCTGTTTCCACCTCGAGCAAGGATTTCCTCCAGTGACACACCTCGGTGGGGATAAATCCCTCAGGCAGAAGAACGCACAGATGTTGCTACTCTGCTTCTGGCCTATTAAGAGCCGGAGCAAATAGCTTTCAGCCTTTCTTTCAAAGCAAATACGCCTCCGACAGGCTGATTCTCAGGAGGCATAACTGATTGCAGGAACTTTACATCTTGTTTCATTACAATTCAGGAAGCTCTAATGCTTGGCACCCGCTGAGGATTTGTCTGTCTCCAGAAGCGTAGCCAAGGGTGAACAGAGGTAAACAAAGTTTATCCTCTTCTAATTTGAGCAACTGGCAGTTTACAGCTCCATGTGGTGGGCCTAGAATACCAAACAAGTGCGTTTATCCACTTGTTTATTAACTCCCACGCAAGAGTCTCGTGCCAAAAGAGAACAAAGATGTCTTTATCGTTCCTAGAGACAAAGCCTGTCAGATGGAGAAGAAAGCTAGAACTAGCAGGGAAGAAACTGATTGCAGCCTCATTTCCTATGGAAAAGCATGCTTTTATATAACTTAAAGCATTTTTCTGTGTGTGAGTGAATCAGAGTAAAGCAACGACCTCAGAAGAAGGCTGGGGGTGGTGTTCAGGTTGACTCACACCTATCACTGTTAGCTCAAATGGGAAATATGTCCAGACCTGACTTTAAACCATAATCTGGTACTCAAAAATTCCCTCTAATGTTTTTTTTTTTCCCTCAGGTTTTATGTTTTGCCTGCTGATCAACCCCTCCGATGATGTGCCAGGAGGTTTGGAATCAATAGCCTTGATCTGAATTGTATCATCTTGCACGTTTTCTGTTGTTCTTGTTGTTATGAGAGACTTGCTGTTTTGAAACATCTTCTTTCAGGTACTGCATTTGTAAGAGGCAGAAGATTTCCTCTTTGGCTTCCTGTTATGCTCACGCAAAGTGTTTTGATGATTCGTTTCTTTTTATGGCTTGAAGGTGGTTAGCAATAATCTGCAATCACATCGAAGAAAGCCATGGTAAGTAAACTCTGGAGGCAAGATAAAAGGACGCAGAAGTGACTACCCGTACACAAATCATTCATGCTATAATGAGATAGCAGAGCTGATTCTGCATCATAATTATAAAGGAAGTATTTGCAGGTTTTCCGCAAAGACACTGAGGCATTGCAATTTTGTTAGTGTCAGGGGTATGCTGTCGATATATTTATCACAAGTAAACACAGAAAGACCTTTTGAAAGCTCACTGAAATTGAGAGGAAAGTTTTCCCCTGACTTTAATGGAATTTAGATCAGGTACAAAGCACTGTTAATATGCCAATTTACAAAAATTTAAAAATTTAGTACAAAGTCTCTGTAAAGAAAGAATGTTTAACAAGCTTTGCTAGTGGCGGGTACAGACCATACACAGCCTGCAGGGCTCCCAGTAACCAGTTCCAGGGTTGAACACAGTACCTGCTCACACAACAAGGGCCTGAAGAAGCAGCTTCAGAAAAGAAGGGTAGAAGGGACCTCAGTGGTCATCCAGTCTACTTCTCCCCCTTCAGCTAGCATCAATCACACCAGCCCTATTCCTGATGGCTCTTTCGCTGTGCTAAACCATCAGACTTTCCCGTCACCTTTCAGAGCTCTGAGCAGGGAATCAGTTTGCTAACACCCCCCTGAACAACAGGATTAGGGACTGCTGATTTCTAGGTCTTCCTCTGAGGTTTGAAATCAATCCACAGCGGTTTTGAAAAGACAGGCGATTCAGGCAGGCAGACAGCCTGGTAGCCAAAACTTCCATCTATTTATGGCAAGCAGGACAGAGTCATACAGAATCATTAAAGCTCTGAGCAGCATGGGAGATGGGTGTCATTGCTTGATAGTACTGTATAAAACTGTAACAGTAAAAGCAAAATCAGCATTGAAAAATGATCAAAGTAACGTGATTCATTGTCCTCCTTTTTGGTGCTGAAGATGGCCTCAGTCACAGTGTGTGGGAGGCAGCACAGAAAATCGCTTGTCTGAACATAATAGCCCATCCAGTGAGTGAATAGCTCACAAATTTCCAAGGAGCATTTGGATGGGTGAACTGAGAAATAGAAAAGGGAAAAACACCAGAATATTTCAGAAATCTCTTCAAAGAACCCTAGAGGTGGACTTAATTGAGGACTAATTATTCTGTCTGAATATAACTTATCAATATTTTCTTTTTGCGGCACCACAACCCAGGAGGCTCAGAGCACCCTGGTACAGGAGGCAGAGACCTCAGTCCTCAGCAACCAACTGGCTCCTGTGACAGATGGTGCTGTCAAGTGTAGGAGAGAAGGTGTTCCTCTTAAAGAACTCTGTATGGTCATCACCAAGCTGGAGTTAGTCATCTCCTACTACTGTGCTTCATCTTTTACTGCAAGGGATCTGGACAACTCTCCAGCTTTTACAGTTGATGGAAAGATTCATGGTGAAGCCTTGTTGCTCTCCCCATGGGCCACTTTCTACAGACATTAATCAGTCACCCATTTTCTGGCACGACTGTGCTATGTACTCAAGAGAGATCAGCGGGATTCATTTGCAAGAAGTAAACAGCAAGAGACATCTAATCTCTGCTTGACAAAATGAATCTTTTAGGTACTGCTCACCAGTTCTGAACGATGCTCTGGAGCTTCCAACTCTCTAGCCTTGGAGAGTCGTTTGTCTTTTCCCCAAGGAGATGAGCCTTTTAATACTGCCTTAGCTCACAATCCTCATGAATAGTAATGTGGAGTGAGACAGACTCCCTATGCTCATGAGGCTGCACATGAAGGAACAGTTGCCTAGCCACTTGGGGTTAAGGGCAACAGATGAAAAAATCACACCTCTGATTGAAAAAGGGAGGGGAGATTGAAAGGGAGGGGGGAGGGGGGGAAGAAGCTAGCAGAGCCTCTTAGTTCAGCCCTGAGGGAAGAAAAGCAGATTCCTCACAGCTGTAAGTCTTGTGGTATCAGGCCTTTCCTTACGGTCCTTGCTCTTGGGTCTGATCAATGAGAAGGAAAGTGTCCATTTTCTTCCCATTAATAAAAATAATTGACAGCCCCTCCTGATGATAAGACAAGCCAGCTAATGAGAACTCTGTGGGCTGTGACACCAGAAAACCAGAAATCAAATTGCCTGTGTCCTACCCTCTTTTGGAAAGGGAGGCAGGAGGGGACCAACAGGCAGAGGTTCAGGGATGGGAATTCTGTGAAAAGCTGTTGAGAGAGAGCACTGTTCACAACTACTGGGCTTTTCTTCGCACTTTCCTGAGATAATCCCACTGGTTCAGTATTCTCTCGTGTGATGCAGCATGTTTTGAAATCCTATCAAACCATTTTGCCTTTTTTTTTTTTTTTTTTTATGTCCTGGCTAGTTCAGAAAGGTTACTTCCCAGAGAAGTAAGTCCTTGTTTTTTCCTTAAATACAAGAACAGAGGATAAGTGTTCTAGGAGGGAACAAACTTTATCTAAGGCAAAAACCAGCTTTACAGCAACCTCCTAACCAAAGCAATCTTTTTTTCCATTTGCAGTAAGGTTTTGTTCTGTCTATTCCAAAGAGATCTGAGTGTCTACAACATGAAAATATCCAGACCATTCTTTCACTTACCAAAGGTCCTGGCAGTGAATCCTCCATAGCAGATGACATTTGTGATTCTTAGTGATTCTTTGTGATTCTTACACTGTTTTTTTCAGGGTGATACCATCTCTAGAAATAGAAAACAGTCTAGAAACATACCTACCTAGAAACAATCTATTTTGGTGCTTACTAACCTTTTAAATTACTTCCCTTTCCTTCTTGGTCTGCAATACCTTGTATCTGTCAGGTCAAGGTGAACAAACCCACCAGCATGCCCCATCTTATGCAATAAAACAAAGGTCAATAAAACCCCCAATTTTTTCATGCAGTCAAGATTTGGCCAAGCACCTTCAGAGAATGGCTTTGATGCTGAACTGATTTTTGGTTTCAAACTTCAGCCAGTTAGCCAGGCCAAGGAGTGGGATAGCAGACACTATGCTCTTTTTTTACTCTATGCACAGCCATTTAAGGTATTTTCATCCCTTTTTGTTCCTTACCAGTAAACTCAGACCTGGTGATCTTGGACTCAGCTGTTCAGATGATCAGTAATTGTTCCTCACCGAAGGGTGGAAGAGACATGATCTACCTTCCAGGAGAATACGTTCCCTCCATTCTACTCTCCTTACATTATTCAAAGGTGAAAATTGAGTCACTGAATTCAGCATAAGTCAAAAAAACACTGACAGGCAAGATATTTGAGAGCTATTTACATCTGCCAGTTAATTGGCTATTGCCTATGCAGTAGCAGTTGGTAGACAACATCAAGAAAACAGTTCCCCCAAAGAAAATGATCTCGTCTTTACACCCCTTGCAGTCACCCGGGAAATATGCTCTTTCTGATAATGCTAAGCATCTATTATGTGGGAAGGAAAGCATCCAATCTGTACTTTTGCCGACAGGCATGCTGTATGGATCATATTCTCACCAATATATCATTTATTTATTTCAAGTCAGCTCAGCAAGTCCAGTCCTGGGAAATGAGTTGGATGGGTTGCTTCCAAAAAACAATTAACAGGTGATATTTCTTCTAAGCTGAATTTTAACTCAAGTCTGGACAAGAAAGGCGCATTAAAGAGCATTGGTAAACATCTTTCTTAAGTTAACTACGGGAAAGTTCCTTCCTACAGCTGTTCAGAGCTGCTTGCTCATTTGAAGCTCAGAAGGACAGACAACTGATGTTGGGGTATCTTGTGGGCTTTCTGCAATGCACAGGAAGGCCTGAAATTGGAAGCTCAAAACGGAAGTGTCCAGGTTCAAAGCTGCAAAGTCACTCCCTTCAAGATAATGTATGGGAGAGTCCCATGACATCTCCATAATGCCAAGGCCTGATCAAGGGACTCTTCACCGTTGCAAGTCCATGGGCTGCAGGCTGAGGAGAGACTCCACACCCTACAGTCCAACCCACAGCCTTAGCCACGCATGGACCCTTTCCATCATACGTAGAGCAGCCAGACATCCAGTGCTCAATGCTAAAAGTAAATACTAGACGCAAAGTTTTGGGGGGATCCCACGCCATGTCTCACCTGCCTACTTTGATCATTGTCATCTTTGCGTGACAGATATTGTCAGAGATGGTATTTAGGGCTCATTGGAACACAGGGCTGATACTCTGTCTTACACTTCCTCCATTTCTTAAACCCCAGGTCTTAAACCCCTCTGTCGAACACATTATAAATCTGGCACTGCGAGAATCGCACTGCACTTGCCATATTGGATGAAGACTGCATAGAAAAACTTGTTTCTTTGCTATGGGAAGCTGGTAGGGATCGGCGGGGGGGGGATTCCACTGACGTGTTGGCCCCCCCACGTGTGTCTATAGCCTCCTTGTGCAGGGGAGCAGCGGGGCGGGCAGCCGGCTGCCTCTCTGCTGGCTTGTCGGTGGTGGCACAGGAAGCCCCAAGCACAGTCTGCAGGTGGTGATTCAGGGAACGGGAAGGATGTGGGCGGCAGCAGCAGCTATCAGTTGCACTCATCTTAAGATAGGCACGTTTCTACGTGGGAAGGTAGCAATAGCTCTCCCTCCCACCCCCCGTCTCCAGCTTATATGGTGAGACCAAAGGCAGAGGTGAAGTTTATCACGTTTTCTAAGTTGCCTCATTTTGCTTCCTGTTTTGAGCAGCTACAGCCCAAACCACCTTGTTCTGAGAATATAGCGGCTTCCAGCGTGGTTGTTCAAGCAGATTTCAAATGGAGGCCTTCAGTGCTGCTACTGTACCAAAGCTTTCAACTAAAGCCAGCATGCCAACTCCGTTAGTTAATAGGAACAGGAACCTTTTACCCACCTCTTCAGCTAAACACCAAAAAAGCATTTAATATGAGACACACACTTGTTTCTTAACTTCATTTCCCATGCATCTTACTGCTTAAGTATTTAAAAACATTGTATCGTGTGTTAGTTGCACAGAGCTGTGGTCTTCCTCGCAATATAATGTCCATTCATCTCTGTTCACCTGGTCAGCTTGACTTTTGCTTGATCAGTCCAACTACTTCTCTGGTGTGGGATCAGGAACCAGAGCACAGAGCAGAGCTCAAAGGCAGCAGATCTTCTGTGCTTAATACAGTTGAACAATGTTCAGCACTGTCAGCATCTGTTCTTGACATGTTTTTAATTGTAAAAGAGCTATTTGATGAAGCAATGGGTAAGTGAATAATGCAAATTCGTATAAATTAATACCAACAGAGTCACAAAAATACTTTTTAGCTAAAAGAAAGCAAGCCATTAAATTCACTGCACTCTTACTATATCAGTCTCCTATTCCATTATTTTCACCCTAGCTAACTAACTCTAAGTCCTAACTTTGGACTTGTTTTTGTTGAACCATACATAAAAGCAACTTTTTTTTTTTTCATATAACAATCATGTATTTAATATTGTGCTATAATTCAAACTTTATTTTCAACTAGAAAATTGTTGGAACCCACTCTTCCATTCAGTACCTAAACCCCAAATGCAAGAGAAATTAGCTACAGTCACAGCTGGAAGCTTAGTTTGATGCTGGCTAGAATGCACATTAAACAATGCAAATGTTATAAGGTGGTGCTATAAAATACACCTGAACACCAAAGCATTTCCCACTGCCTGATGAATCCTACCTTTACAAGCTCTAATTGAAGAATACCACTCAGGTTGTTAACCGCTACAGCACTTTCGCACAGGGGTAGCAACACAGACCGCAGGTGGCAGATAGTCCACCAAGAATTACTAACTAGCTCATACATCTGAGCTGCTGGAAGACGTGTTGTTACCTGCTGAGCCAGGTAACTGTATCTGTCTCCTTCCCTCACAGTGGGTCGGGATAGAAAATACTCAGACTTAAAGGTTGGTTTGCATTTAACACTTGACACAGCTATCCTGGTGTTAATGGAGCTGCTCAGCCTTTTCCCATGACAGGCAGGAGAGGGCATCGCTTGGGCATGGGATGGGAAAGGCACTCCTCCCCAAGGACAACTAACCCTGGGCTCACTGGCGTTGCTGTCTGCATCCTTTTCAGATGATGAATGGAGAACTGCTCCAGCCGTACCTTCGTACCCAGTGCTTATTCATCCTCCACCTCCCCCCCTTCCACTTCTCTCTGTATCTCATGTCTCTTCTACACCTAGCCAGCTTCTTCTCTTCCCAGTATTACATATAAGTTATCACTAACCCTTTGCTAGTGTTTTCTTGAAGGCACACAGTTATGCAGGCAAGTGGTAAGACTTCAAACTCAATACAGTACCAGCCCTCCAAGAATTTAGCCTGCTCCCACCATTGTAGAGTTGGTCCAAGATTCTCAGGCAGGAGTTTTCTGTTGGGAAATGTTTTTCTGCGCAGTGCTGCAACGTTCTTCAGGAATGTGATGACTTCTTCAAGTGAGCGGTCAGGTTAGTCAGCTGGTCTGCTGCCAGCCCACCGTCCCAGGCGTTCTGGCATCACAGCCACCTATCAAACATCCAAGCCAGGATTCAGGCTGCCAACTTTCCAGCTCTCCAAGCACAAGGGATAGTATGAAACTATCGCTTTGTTTCCACAGTGGACCACAGTTTGCTGTTGCAGAAGTAGCCTGGTACTTTTTGCTCCTTGCTTATTCCCTAAGCTGACAGGCTTCATGGACATCTATCACAGTTCTTTTTGCTTTCCTGGCTTCGTCAGTACCTAGACACCACTGCTGTCTTCAAACCAATTGTGCAAAGCCAAGAAGAATAAACACTCAGAGATGGAGGTTTCTCCAAAACTTACCAGCTTTAGGGGAAAAAAAGAAGAAACTTTGTGAATATAAAAACCTGCCCAATTAAAGATACTGGGGACAGGGGTGGGGGGAGATGGCAAAGTCAAGGTTTTTTGCTAATCAAGAAAACATTTTATTTTAATTCTCTTCTCTTTCCCCAAAGAATACAAAGTTTGGCCATATTTTCTATAGGATAAAGTTCTATGACATTCACTGGCAATGTCCTTCTACATGTTCTCTACAAGGTTAGTTTTAAGTACGAGACCTGCCCCGTGCATCCATCAAACCATTGCTAGAGATCTTTAATGCTGACAGATTATCATTTTGTGGAAAATATCCCTTCAGATAGTTGGGAAAATACCACCTCTTTTTTCCCATAGCTGACTTGTGGTAGATTTGACAAACCAACTTTTTCTTCTGATTCAATCCCAACTGGCTTGCCAAACTCACTGGATCTCGGGCCAGCCTTTCCTGGAGTTTCTTTTATCCAAGGAAAGTGAAGCAGCCTTACATAAATGAAGCTTGATTCAGTGATGACAAAAATGATAATTTTGCCTTACAGTTTAGATTTCCAACTGGAGGTATGATAAAATACCTAGACTAAAGAGCAAAGACCAGGATCACAACGAGAAGGTAAGGTCAAAAATCAGGAAATCAGAAACAGAACAGCAGAGTAAGGATGGGAACCTGGAGGACTGCAGCACACTAGAACAAGATTCACAGCAGGCTGAGAAGCAGTTTGAGATTTAGCTATGGTTTGTCTCCCTCCTTGTGTCATTTGTGCCACAGGACCCCTCTTGTTGGATCCATATTATTATAATCCCCAGTGCTGTGAGACAGAACATATGGCTTATTCTCATAGATTATTTGGAAACTAGCAAACAGTAAGTTAAAAACACCTCCTGAATAACATATATCTTTGAGAAAATGGATTGGCTCCCTTTTGTTGGGTTTTTTTGCATCTTTATTGCTTTCACTCAAGGAGGAGGAAATTAAGGAGAAAATACTGAGGATGTGGCATGACAGCATTTTATGAATGAACACCTTTGAGGATGCCTTTGTTGTGGATCTGAATAATTGAATTGAATTCTTATGTAAACAGAAATAGTAGGCACAGAGTGACAAATGGACAAGGAATGTTCTAACTTCAGAGAACATCAAAGTGAGCTGCTAAATGTTCGCTTTTTTTTGGCATTGCTCTTTCTTCCACTGGTGTGAATCTGGATTGGTTCCTCTGAAAACTGAGTGTGGTCTTCCTCTCTGATCATTCCTGATATCCTAAATTTAGGAGAAAAATAAGAATAACTGCACTAAAATTATATATAATCTTCCTTCCAAATGTAGCCTGTCATTAGACAGATATACAGTACATGGACTATTATCAAGCCCATAATCATAGATTTCTCAAGGGATTTGAAGCCCACACAAGCCCTGTATTATTCTCCAGGGCCCCTAAATGCAGTACAAAATTAGAGCCACTCTCTAAGCTGTAGTGCTCTGGGTGAAATAATGCAAAGATGATACAAATATCTACAGATATCAGTGCACCTCGTCAGACAACCTGAGCCTTATCGCTTCTCTGCAACATGGAGCCACTGAAAAACCGATCCAGGTAAAAGAAAGTTTGCAGACCTTCTGTGTTGCTCAAATAAGTGGTGGTACCCAACTATTTCCACCCTGGACTAAGTAATATCTCAGGAATTTAAAAAGGTCACTCTTCATCTGGCGTGAGGAAACAATGTGGGGAACCAGGAGGCTTGCAGAGGCACAACGGTAAAGGTTCTGTCTTTACAAAAGCATCATCTGCTCTTGAACTCTGCCTTGTGCCCACGCAGAGAAAGCTTCCAGCTCTTTTAAAGCAGAATCCAGTGCTCGATTTCCAGTCCTTCAGGGAGGCTGGTCCTTCAAAACCAGTCTTGTCATCCTCCTTATGCCATCTGAACAAATAGGTCACATCTATAACAGTAAACTAAACAGGGCCAAGTCATATTATCTTGTCCTGATGTCAATTGGCAGGACCTGGCCACATCCACACTAATAAACTGTTACTCTCCCAAATGAGGTGACTACATCCACATTGCCTATTGGGAATGCTGTCTGCCCTGCACCAACACCCAAACCAAGCCCAGAAATTGTCAGGGTGAGCACTACTTGGCACAGGTCAAAAGCATCCCAGGGACCATCGTTAAGAATTTAAAAATATAACTGATCAAGTCTGTGTAACATGCACTGGCACAATTTAATTTGTTGGTATAGACACAGCCAAATCCTGGACTCAACTCCTAAATAGGAGTTAGTCGCTCTTGGTGATGTTTCATCCAAGTGAAAGTTAGCAAAGCAAAGAACTGCTTCTACCTATTTCTCCCAGGCACTGAGGTACCCTGTTTCAGAATAAATAACATTTCCTTGTGCCCCAGCTTTCTTGCTGATCCCAGGGCCAGCACAGTACAAGTCATAGAATCATAGAAGCATTTAGGTTGGAAAAGACCTTTAAGACCATTGAGTCCAGCTATCAACCTAACACCACCATGCCCACTAGACCACTGAACCATGTCCTGAAGTGCCTCGTCTATGCATTTTTTGAACACCTCCAGGGATGGTGACTCCACCACTACCCTGGGCAGCCTGTTCCAATGCCTGACAACCCTTTCAGTAAAGAAATTTTTTCTAATATCCAATCTAAACCTCCCCTGGGGCAACTTGAGGCCATTTGTTCTTGTCCTAAAGTCCTTGCCAACCATACAATTTCGCATCACCCAAACTCACCCCCTGAAAGGATGTTGCAGACATTGTCCCACTCTTCCTCCACCCTATGGCTTGTGATTTTCACATACTTTGCATGTATTTGTTCTCTGTTTGGTGAAGGCTTTTGGAAAAATCTGTCAGCAATTTCATGTGAGGCTAGAAAGGGAGATAGAAAATAAATGTTTGACATTATCATGTCACCTAGGGTAGGCATCAGCTCACAGATTAAGATACATATCTAAACATTGATGTTACGACTGCGCTGGGTCTGTCAGTTCTCATTACAGTCAATGAAGGTTCACTTGAAATGGTCAATGAAGCCTGGAGAGCAAATCGGTCAATCAAATGCTGTTGCTGACATATGGGTGAGCTGAACTGCTCTCCAGGCCCCATGGCTCAGGAGACAGGAATCTGTTGCTTCTAATGCCATTTTAGACACAATAGGGTATCTGAGACATTCATAGGAAACTGTAAAATATGGCACAGGACCTATGGACACCTTTTCATCCTGCGCTGGCAACTGAAGGTCAGACTGGGTGCATGAGATCAACTCAAACAGTACGTGGGCATCTCAGCTCACCTTTGCATCTCCCCTGGTTGTAGCGGAGAGTGGATGCCCGATATGCACAGAAACACTCACCTACACTACGATTCTTTAATTTACAAGCAGAGTCACAATGCCCACTGTCTGGATTAACTCAGTACATGATAAGGCATGAGATGCAAGACTAAAACCTGTAATCCTTTTACCCAAGTTGATACTAAATTTCTTAGAGATATGGCCTTGAGATGTGACAAAACCTAAAATACTCCTCTGTTTGTTGCATCATTCTGCAGAACTTCATAATTTTTCTCTTTCAAATTTTTCATGCTTCTGAGCATGAAAAAAGGATGGATGCAAAGGGAAGGGAAGGGAGGGGAGGGGAGGGGAAAGGAAGGGAAGGGAAGGGAAGACACAACCCAAATTGTACTTTCCTAATGGCTACTTTAGACTGTTGTTCTGCTGCTGGGCCTTAGCGCAGGTGTCAGCTTCATTTTTGATTACCTCAAGACCCTCATACGCTGTCCAAAAGCTTAGAATAGCCTTAGTATCAAAGAAAATAGCATCTTATGGATACAAGGGAATGCATAAATTGGCACTGAACATCTAATTCAGCCTCCTCTAATCCATGTGAGGATCCTGATGCACACACAAATCAAATACAGACAGTGCAAAACAGACTATTACTTTTCCAATATGTTTCTATCTCACTTTGGATATGTGCCCATGGTGCAGTGAAAAAAATCATAGCCAATTATTTTTTACTATACATTTCTCTAGAAACAAAGATAAATCCACCTGGTTCATCTAATCTGCCTTTGGCTGTTTGCGTTGATGATTATGGAAAGCATAATCTTGAAAAGAAATTATCAGAGGCACATTAACACTTATGCCATCAGGCATATTGTACTGGTTCAGCGACACGATAAGGGTCTGTTTGCTTCTGTTCTTTTGTATTAAACGGTACTAGTGGAGGCAGTTAGAGCAAGGCAGTAGACAGCTGTGCAGGTCCTGTTCAGAAGAGGTGTGAAAGCACAATTTTCACTGGTTTATTTAGCTTAAACCAGAAACTCTAGATTTCTTGCTTAGGCACCATGAAACATCGTGACAAGACAACAGGAAAGAAGAGAAAAGCAGAAAAGCACAGAATGTGAATTGTTTAATAGTGTTCAACAATGTAAAATCAACTGAGCAACTTGGAAAAAAACAAACACCCAAAACTTGGAGGGAAACAAATCACCTTTTACTTGAATGCAAGATTAGGAAAGGCTTCTGCTAAGTGTCTGAATCCTTGCTAGGTAGTCTGGCGTGTTGGCTTGATATTCAGTGAAGACCATAACACAGGTATTGTCATGTTTCACGTTAATGCACAAATTTGAAGAAATTTTTTGGATGCCAAAACCTAGCAGACCATGAATCACCTTCATCTTGCTTAGTAATGCAAAATATTAAAGATAAGAAATAAGAAGATAAGAAAATAAGAAATCTATTATTTTGTTTATGTCCCAGACAGCCCTCTCAAATCTCAAGCATCCTTAAGGGGGTTCACACCTTCCACTTCTGAGCTCCACATGCTAAGACTCTTCCTCATTGCACCAGTATCATTTGTACCAAATTTGGCCAGCCATCTGCTATGGGGGGAACCCCCACAACCGTAGCTCCCCTGAGAAATCAGACACATACTGCAGCTTCGTGCCATGGCTCCTCTCCATCATATGACCCAATATGCCTTGATACCCTTTTGTCATGCATATTAAAGGGAAATTACTTTTCCTGTACCTCACAAGAGGTTTACTCTTCCATAGGGCCAACTTTTCTCTTCTTTTTCCTTCAAAAAGGGCTTTGGCCAACTTTTCAAGTAGAAGGGTAAAAGGGAAAACAGGAACTGATGGAGACCTGAGGCCAGCAAAACGGAAGAGGTCTGATTGAGCAGTGATATTCTGTGGTTGCTTTTTCCTTTCCAGGCCCCAAAAAGAGATATTGAGAAATATGGACTCACACTTCAGTGAATACAAAAGCCTTTAAGACTGGGGAAAAGGGGATTTCAGAAATAAGATTATTCTATGATCACCCATTAGGGGGCATCTCTCCCCTTCACGTAGAGTGTCTGGAGGCCGGATCTCAGACTGGTTAGACCCTCAGCCCCATCCTGCTCATCTGCTCTCAGCCAAGCCTGCTTCTGACAAGTGCTCAGGAAATTATGAAGTTTGTTCTCTGCCTCACTTCACCTCTGAGTATTTACAAATGTCATGGACAGTGTTTGTTTGTGGAAGTCAGACGGTTGTGGTTGGGTTTTTTATTTTTTTCTCCCTCCTGTTCTTTTTTACAGCCCATTATCAAAACCACAGCAGAGATCAAATTTAGCATGAGCTCATCTAAACCCTGCAAGAGCTCAGGAAGCCTGTTTCAAGTAAAGGAGGGTTTACATTTATCCTTGTCCCCAAAGGCTTGCTGCAGGACTCAAGGTGAGCAGCCAGGTTGCTGCTGTGGTGATTTGTTTTGTTTTCAGATGGGGTTTTTGCTTCTTTTTTTTTTTTTTTTTTTTTTTTCCACCCAGCAATGCTGATAGCTCAAAATGAAAATTTTTCATTGCACCTTCCCAGCTGCAGTCAAGTCCCTTCTCAAGTAGAGGCTGCAATCTCTGATCAAACCCAGAGTGAGCAAGTGCTACTACAATAGCAGGGGGTGAAAGAACTACTGCTTCTGAGACTGAGGCTAACTTGTAAGACCACATGGCATATTCTTCTAGTGTATTTGGCAGTCTTCCTCCAGAAGACTGATTCCCTTCTCACCCTCGGAGTCTCTACTGTTCAATTAAACTTTTGTCTTATCCATAAGGTAACTTTCCTGCTGACAGAGGCTAAGGAAAACTGTAGCCAGGACTGCCTGTAAGGATGCGTGACAAGAATGAATAAAGTTATCAAACTGCTTTTGCATAAGATATGTTCAAACATACTTGAAAAAATACTTGGAAAAGAAATGACGGAGGAGGAAGTGACAGAGGGCAGAAATGGCCCATAGAAAGTGAGTAGGACACTCTTGTTTACTATTTCTTTCAAGAAGAATTAGAAATAGCATAAAAACTAGTGGGTAGTAAGTTCAAAACAAAATAAGGATGGACCTTAAGAGGTGAACCATGGTGTATCTAGATACAGTATTTGAAGATACTCACACCTCCAGCTCTTCACCCTGGCCTGCTTCCTACAATTGTCATCTCTCAAACAGAACTTGGATGATAAAGAAGCTGAGAGAAAAACAAAATTACTCAAACAGGCTACAAAACCCACCTCCCATCTCTGTTATCCTTGCTAGGAGACTATTGTGGAGATGAGCATCCATTGCATGAAACAATGAACATGCACATAAATACTTACCATGGAATTAATTTTATTTAAAATTGCCTAACTGCCATGCAGAAAAAAGTGCAAAATAATGAGTCAGTAAAGTTGCCATAGTCAAAAGGGAAGCAGGTAGTCTGAGTAAGTAAATGAGACTCTGAAGTGCATGGAGAGATGCCAGTCTCCAAGCGCGCCTTTTACTGCCTCTCTTAGACATCTCCCACTCATTAGATTCAGTTGCTTTCTGGAGATGTAACTGTCATCGTGCTGCCTGAAGAGGGAGCCTGGAAAACTCTCTAAGACTAGAAATAGGACTTTAAAATCCCACAGACAATAGAATTTCAAATTAATTTCAAATTGAAAAATATTTATTGTAATAGGCACAAGCCCAGATTTAACAGGTTCTAGGAAAAATCTGTTTAATTGTGAGTAGTATGTGTTCTGATAAAAAATGTAAAAAGAAAAAAAATTACACTGGCCAAAAGACAAAAGGGCAGTTACAACCTCATATAAGTTCTCTATCCCTTTGTCAGTACAAAATGCAGGTTGTTTTGTTAAGCAATAAGAAGGCAGAAATAACCATATTTGTAAGAATAAGTGACAAGAGAGGCCAGATATTATTGGCTGGTTTATTGCATATTTGTATAAACAACATGACCTGATGGATGTGGTTATAAGCCCATTTCTTTATCCAAAAATCTGAATCTGTCTCCACAGCTCAAACCTTGAAAAATCTGGGGTTTTTTTTCATTTCTTCAAGTACAGATTGTGGTGCAGAAGGTTGTGCATGGGTAAGATTTAATTTTAGTACATATTTTCACCATGGCCTGGAGCACAAGGATTGCCTTATGGGAGGGATTGTGGCCTTATCACTTTTTGCATCTATCTAGTTAGTCATATGCTAAGAGGAGAAGGAAGGAGAAGTGCTACTGTGTGCAAGAATGAACGCTCCTATGATAATGTCTATGACAATGACCAGGGCTTTTGGCTGATAAGAGACTGGTTGCTCTTTTAGTTGTCCCAATACAAGACATGGCTTAAAGGAACAGGCTGAAAGAATTTGGATTTCCTTAGTTTGGAGAAGAAAGGCTGGAGGAGGTACAAAACCAGTTTTTGAGTGTCTCAGAAAGAGTTTCAGAGTGGAAGAGGACAAACTGTTCTCTGTGTCCGTGGTGGCTAGGTCAGGAAGCCTTGGACATCAATTACCAAAAAAAAAGTTTCAGATTGGTGATTAGGACAGATGTTATAACAGAAAGGGTAGCAATACAATAAAATCAATTGCTTGATTGCAGCCACCTCCACTGGGCATCTTTAAGGATAGGGTAGATGTTGGTCAAGGATGGCTTATAGTGTTGTTCCTGCCTAAGGACATAAACATGCACTGCATAACCTTTCAAAATTTTCTGATTCCCCATGGCACTCTTTTTAGTCTTATTCTCACAATTAGAGTTCGTTATCTACTGTATTAGTTTGACTGTTTCAGCTGTATTGATCTAGTGAATCATTCTTAATTGTGGCCTTAACAAAATCATTGCCTTGTTCCAGCTTTTATTGGTTCACTGAAATGGTAGCAGATTAGCTCTGTAATATGTCTGCTTAAGCATATTTTTTCCTCAGCCATTTCTGAAAATAAGTGTAGGTAGCACTAGCTAGTTGCGATGAAGTCAAAGACTGCTGGGATGCAGAATATTCAAAATAAGCTATGAGTAAAGCCACTTAGAACTCCTTCTACATTAATATTCAGCTCCTGCACACTATTAATAGCATTGTCAAACTTAGCTAAATGCTTCACTTTTTCTGAGCCACTGATAGGCAAACATGGAACATCAAGGCAAGAAAAAGCAGAGGTCTGTCAAGCAAACATAGCTTGCCCCTGGCAAGGAACGTGACAAGGGTGAAAGGATCATCTATGACTAGATAAAGTTTAACTTCCTTACTTCCTCTGCCTCTATTCTCTTGTCTTCAATACCTCCAGCTAGACAGGAGTCTTCTGTTAAGGGGGGAACTCATCTTTGGAGCTAGGTTGATCTTATGACTTTGGCTTCCCTTTTCCTTGTAGGGCAGAGCACAAGGAATAAAGTTTTCTTTCGACTGGTTTCCTGTGCTTCATTAAAAATCTTAAGTTCTGTAACATTCACATTCAGCATATGTAAAATAATCTGTCCATAACTGAGACCTAGTCATAAGCCAGCCCAGTAAAAGCAAATTCTGAATCAGGAGACTTAATAATCCTTCAAAATTCATAATAGCATTAAATATGATTATGATGAATACTCTTGCTATCCATCTAAATACCTACTTTGGGATTTGTTGTGGTTTTGGCCTTTTTCCAGAGCGGAATCACAGAATCACAGAACTGAAGAAAACCCTCCAGAGGACTAGTTAGCCCCTTCTTCCTAGTGACATGATTTCTGACAGATACTTGTCAAACCTGTCCTTAAAGATATTTTGTAAGGGAGATTCCCCACCTATACCCACACAATTATTTCCAGTGCCTCATTTTTCACTCCATTAGAGATGGGAGGCGTCTTAAAGCCTAATCTTAATCTCTTTACTCCAAGTTAAGAACATGACTTCCTATTCTATTCTCCATGGGTCTTGGAAAACAGATTATTTATTTCTTCTTTGAACAGCCTCTTAGATATATGAAGACTAATATGTTCCCCACATGGGTGTTCCCTTTCTCGGTCTAAGCCAGCTCAAGATACCTACCTCAGCCCATTTATGTGCTGTTTGTCTTTTAGAGTCAGGACTAAAAAATTAACCCTTCCTATAACAGAGGTCTGCCTTGACATCAGAATTGTAACACATCATCAGGTAGGCCCACTCAAACTGACTTTAACCCACCTAGATCAGGCCCTGTTGTTGAGGTAACTGTGGAAGAAAGCAAAACCCATCCGAACAGAGAGGAAGATGTTCCACAAACTCAGGGCTACATGGTCGGCAGGCTTTGTGGTAGCTGTTTTGAAGCTAGCCCAGGTATGGTTACATGATGACAGCAGAACAGCTGAATGTACATAGCAATAGGTGAGCAACAGCTATCCAAAAGGAGAAGGCAAGGTTCAGTTGCTTAATGCCATTTGAGATGTTAGATGGAACTGAGACATCCGTATAGGGCTGGTAAATGTGACAGAGGATCTGTCAGCAGCTGGAAGCCAGACCAGTGAGGGTTTCAGCTGACATTTGAAGTGGTACCAAGCACTTATATCTGGGCAACTGAATTTCATTCAAGACGTTGATAGTTTGGTTCATCTCATCAAAAGGAATAGGACCAAAATGAGGCAAAAAAATTTTGCCTTGGAAGTGCTTATTTCTCTTCAGTGGTACAAAAGGGGCCCGGGCAACAGCCCAGATGTAAACATCTGAAGCTGGGTGGGGTGAATTCCAACCAGGTACTTGTACAAGACTGGCACATGGTATAGAGATACCCATACCATCTTACTATAAACTAACTGAGTTTGCAGGACCCAGCTAGCTCCCATAACACGGAGCTCTGCATGGGCACGTTTACGTAGGTTTCTCATCTGTTCAGGGAGCCAAATTAGTTTATACGCTATTCTACTGGGCTGCTAATTGATACCCACTGCTGATTGTTACCTAGATATCCTCCTCCGTGAATGGTCTGCACTGTAAGTAAAACCGAGAGACCTGTGTATTTGAAGAGTCATTAAAGGTATATGAAAACTGTGTGGTTTGAAAGCCCATGCAGATTAAAGATGCCATAGTTGATCTGTTGTTTCACTCACATTGAAGCAGCCCTTCCTTTTCTCATGCCCTCCGTTGGTGCACTAGCACCAGATAACAAGGTCATGAAAGTAATTCAACAGCTATTTTAGTTCCTCCTCACGAAGTCACGGGTTGTGCTGCAGCTCACTGCAAGTTAATTAGTGATGTTGCTTTCCTGGTTTATTCCATTTGCCCTGCCATAAAGTGCTCTGGTCCTAGAGGCAATATTTATTCCCTCATGCCCCATGTAATTAAAGGGAACAAGTTAGTGGTATGTCTACTCCAGCTGCCTGGGTTGATTAACCCCTTCAGTGTCACTTTTTAGGGGAAGAAGAGAGTGAATTTCAGTGCTTACAAGTCAGTTCCAACTGTTGATACAAGACAAACATCTAGACGTGGTGCAGTAGCAACACATAAATACAGAAGGTGGTAAAAACCAAAAATTTTGAGCCACTGGACTACTAGCATGTGTGCTGCTCAACCTCATATGATTAACAGTTATCAAATGTCAATAAATTATTTCGTATGGGAGATGAATGCTTATGATAGTACCATTGTGTGTCCTGTGCCTTGGAGAAAGTAAATAAAATTGTATGATGTAGTGGGCAGTGATGCCAGACTGACTAATTAGCATCATTTTGAGTGAGTGATACTCTTTTTACCATCTCTTCTCCTCAATTACCCCATTAGCAAGTAATGTGAGTAAATAGTCTTCAGAACAGGACAACCAGATACATCTGTCACACAGAGACCTAAATTCACAGCTGGGCCATGATAGACTGGTGAAAATAACTCTTGCACTGGAGAGCCAGCTCACATTGCAACACAGAGCAATGACATAATTGCGTGAAATGGAGAGCAGTGGGAGCCAACGATGTGATTTTCCTGCTCAATTCCTAACACTTACCAGGTTGTGAATAGTACTATCAGTTACCGGTCGGGGATAGGTGGAAAAAACAGTGCAAAACCCCTTTACCTGGGTACACCATCCTGGAAAGGTTTGTTCAGGTAGTCAAATGCTGTGGGTTTTGGAGCCCAGGTCAACCCATTGACAGAAAACCATGTTTTACTGGGGAAATACAGGAAAGTATCCATAGCATTCTGTAGCAGGAACTCTAGGGGAAGGCAGTATGACTGAAACTAAGCTTTTATTTAAAAAGAAAACTATGAGATTCACTTTTCTCACATGGGAAAAGTAAGAGAGTTGACCTCTTCCAAGGCCAGATTGAAATTCAACTTGGCTTTAAAAAACAGAGTAACAATAAACAGTCTTACTGGAGCTGTGTCCTGTGAAATTGAAAAATGTAATTAGTCACAGCTGGTCTCTAATAATTTCTTGCCACAGGGCTTTGGGAGCATTTATATAGTAATTAAAAAGAGCTTAGGCCAAATTAGTACTGGTTAAAAGATAGGTTGCTTCAAGGAAAAAAAAAGAATTGCCATGCAAGTTCATGTCTGCAAAGAGCTTTTCAAAAGGAAGAGGGAATGTGTTGATTTCTGCCTGAACTGCCTCCAGCATTTGCTAAACACATTCACTGCAGCCCACCTGGCAAGGCACAGTGCTAGGAACTGTATTGTTCCCTCGGTCCTGCCAGAGCTGCCCCCCTGGATGACCAGGAATGTGAACCCAATGGAAACACTGAGAAAAGGGGCAAAATCGTGCTGGTTCACCGGCTCAGGCAATGGGAGCATTGACCTGAGTCCTAGGGTCTCGTCCCTACTTGCGTGACATTTATGTCTTTCATGTTAAACAGCCACTGCAGATCTCACCCTTGTTAATACTATTAACCGGTTCACCCTGTCTTGAGCTTTACACAGGGAAGCAAATCTACAGAGAAAACACCACCAGCAAGCTCTTGGTGTTGCTTCAAGCTAATACATTGGGAGTTTTTAAAGGGCAATGGCAGAGAAGGTTACATTTTCTGCCATTTCAGAAGTTAGTCCCAGGGAAAAGGAACGAGGTGTGAATGTGTGTATCATCAGGCGGTAAGCAAACTGCACAAGATCTTGTAAAAAGCAAGTGCGATCTCAGCTAGATTTGCTGTTCATAAGGTAGATGTCTCCAGCTGAATTCATTACCCCTCTTTTTACAATCAATGCTGAGAAATATACATTTTAGGGGTATTTTGCATCAGCCCTACTTTAGAAGTCTGCTCTAGGAGGAAGTGAATCTCACCCTTTGTTCAGTGAATCTTCACTGAAATTCATCAAGGGCCCTATGAACAGACCAGTCTGACTGGAGCCCCAAGCACCAGACAATTTATTCAGCATCCCTCAGGCAGAAGGATCCACTGGACGCAGTCTGTCAGGTTGTATTGAACCAGGTTAGTACTTTACAGAAAACTGTAGAGGTAATAAAAAGACATGATTTGAGTGTTCAGCTGCTCCACAAGTAGCCTAGTGGGAACACATAGATGTAGACATTCTCAATGAAGATGTGCTGGTTAGCACTAGTCAAACCAGCAGAGATTAAGCTGCTTTCTTTCCTGCTGCTTTGAGTGGTATAAGGTATCTCTAAAAGAAAAGGAAAATCTGCAAAACTACAAAGAGGGAAGAGGAGATGAAATCCCCTCTTGCGTATCTGTAGACCATACAGGGATGCCAGACAGAGATGTCCAATTTGTACATTTGCTTGGATGAATATTCCTTATAGTAATTTCCCATATCAAACCTCTGGTCTTTATATGATCTGGTCTTGATCTTGATTGGGCTCTTCATTCTACTGCTTTGCCTCCCTCCACAGTTTTTTCCTGCCACCTTCTCTTCCTTTGACTTCTGTCCTCATCTCTGAGGCTTAGTGCTCCTCTTCTGCAACTTGCCTAGGCATCAGCCAGCAGTCACTGAGAAGGCAAGAGAGAAAGGCTTTCTTCCCATTCCTCCCAATTCTGGGCATCCTTGTGACCTTAAAGGAGGAAAATGGGCAACAAACAGGAGGAGCTGGAAGCCATTGTGCAGCAG
Source organism: Elanoides forficatus (assembly GCA_025311575.1). Classification (NCBI taxonomy): domain Eukaryota; kingdom Metazoa; phylum Chordata; class Aves; order Accipitriformes; family Accipitridae; genus Elanoides; species Elanoides forficatus. Next base: position 43,881,187 of record JAOBAS010000071.1, read on the forward strand.
GAAAACTATGATATGGTTGCCATCATGGAAACATGGTGACATGACTAGCACAACTGGAATGCTGCAATGGATGGCTATAAAGTCTTCAGAAGGGATAGGCAAGGAAGAAGAGGTGGTGGGGTAGCCCTGTATGTCAGGGAGTGTCTTGATTGTCTAGAGTTTAATGACGGTGATGATAGAGTTGGGTGTTTATGGGTAAGAATCAGGAGGAAGGCCAACAAGGCAGGTATCCTAGTGGGAGTCTGTTATAGACCACCCAACCAGGATGAAGAGGCAGATGAACTATTCTATAAGCAGCAGGGAGAAGTCTCACAACCACTAGCCCTTGTTCTCATGGGGGACTTCAACTTAACAGATGTCTGCTGCAAATAGAATACAGCAGAGAGGAAACAGTCTAGGAGGTTCCTGGACTGTGTGGAAGAAAACTTGTGACACAGCTGGTGAGGGAGCCAACTAGGGAAGGATCCTTGCTGGACCTGTTATTTGTGAACAGAGAAGGACTTGTGGGTGTTGTGATGGTTGGAGGCCATCTTGGGCATAGCAATCATGAAATGACAGAGTTTTTGATTCTTGGAGAAGTAAGGAGGGTGGTCAGCAGAACTGCTACCTTGGACTTCCTGAGGGCAGACTTTGGCCTGTTTAGGAGCCAGGGTGACAGAGTCCCTTGGGAGGCAGTCCTGAAGGGCAGAGGAATCCAGGGAGGATGGACATTCTTCAGGAAGGAAATCTTAAAGGTGCACAAGCAGGCTGTCCCCATGTGCCAAAAGATGAGCTGGCAGGGAAGAAGATTGGTCTGGCTGAACAGAGAGCTTTGGCTGGAACTCAGGAAAAAAAGGAGAGTTTATGACCTTTGGAAGAAGGGGCAGACCACTCAGGAGGACTACAAGGATGTCATGAGGTTATGCAGGGAAAAAATTAGAAGGGACAAAGCCCAACTAGAACTTAATTTGACTACTGTTGTGCAAGACAATAAAATATGTTTCTGTAAATACATTAGCAACAAAAGGAGGACTAAGGAGTCCTTATTGGATGCAGAGGGAAACATAGGACGAGAGGAAATGGCCTCAAGTTGCGGCAAGGGAGGTTTAGGTTGGATATTAGGAAAAATTTCTTTACTGAAAGGGTTGTCAGGCATTGGAACAGGCTGCCCAGGGAAGTGGTTGAGTCACCATCCCTGGAGGTATTCAAAAAGCACGTAGACAAGGCACTTCAGAACATGGTTTAGTGGGCATGGTTGATGGTTGGACTCGATGATCTTGAAGGTCTTTTCCGACCTAAATGATTCTATGATTCTACAGTGACAAAGGATGAAGAAAAGGATGAGATACTTAATGCTTTCTTTGCCTCAGTCTTTAACAGTAAAATCAGTCGTTCTCCAGGTACCCAGCCCCCTGAGCTGGAAGACAGGGATGGGGAGCAGAATGAAGCACCCATAATCCAAGGCAAAATGGTTAGCAACCTGCTACACCATGTAGACATATACAAGTCTATGGGACCAGATGGTATCCATCCAAGGGTACCGAAGGACCTGGAAGAAATGGTCACTGAGCCACTTTCAATCATTTATCAGCAGACCTGGCTAACCAGGGAGGTCCCAGTTGACTGGAGGTTAGCAAATGTGACACTCATCTACAAGAAGGGCCAAAAGGAGGATCAGGGAACTACAGGCCTGTCAGTCTCACCTTGGTGCCGGGGAAGGTTACAGAGCAGATAATCTTGAGTGTCATCACATAGCATGTAGAGGACAACCAGGCAATCAGGTCCAGTCAGCATGGGTTTACAAAAGGCAGGTCCTGCTTGACCAACCTGATCTCCTTCTATGACCAGGTCACCCGCCTATTGGATGAGGGGAAGGCAGTGGATGTTATCTATCTTGACTTCAGCAAGGCCTTTGACACTGTGTTTCATGACATACTCCTTGAGAAGCTGGCGGCTCATGGCTTGGACAAGTGTACTCTTCATTGGGTGAAAAACTGGCTGGATGGACAAGCCCAGAGAGTTGTGGTGAATGGGGTGAAATCCAGTTGGCGGCGGGTCA